>JAFIRS010000204.1:600000-1017423 GCA_018342105.1 Gonioctena quinquepunctata | reverse complement strand
GGGGCGTGGCTTTATGTGTTCATTTTGGTTCGAAGAAAAATATTTCACAGGTAATCGAGGAGGATGACGAGTGTAGTTACACTTATGTAATGACTATCTATGTTACATCCAATGCAGCAGAAGTGGAAGGTTCCACCAACAGTGGCTAGTCAAGTGCAAGGAAAGACTTGAAACGGAAGCTGCTACTTAACCATTTTTCACATTATTGCTGATAATGATCAGAAAGATATCAGTTATTTTAAAAAATTCCTACTTTTTTAATATATTTCACACGATGACATGGTATAAAATGGATCTATCTGTTGGTTTTATCAGAAAAACCTATATTTTTGAGTAATTTTCAATAAGTATGCATTATTTTCTGAAAAAAAAAACCTCTTTTGAAAAGTTGAACTATAAATGAATAAAACAAGATAGTGAGATTTTGCTTTATTTCCTGAGGTATCCAGGGTGGGTCCTAAAAAAATCAATTATTCTGTAGACATTCTCAGAATATTTGGTGGATGTTTTCAGAAAATTATCAGTATATTTAGTGAACGTTCATATAATGTTCCTAGGATATGAAATAAATGTTCTGGAAACATTCAATCAAGCTACTAAGAATATGTTAAGGTTATTCTTAGAAAATCCTTCTGTATGTTCAGAGAACCTTTATAGAATGTGCCTAAGTGTGAAAGAAATATTCTGGAAACATTCTATCAAGCTTCTAAGAATATTCTCAGAAAATCCTTTAGTATATTCTCATAACGTTCATAGAATGTGAAGTTGAAGAAAACCTGGCCAATCGAGTAACAGAATGAAATGTGTTAAAAATGTTAGGACTCACAGCAAACCTAAAATATAAATAAATATATATACAAAAAAATTGGGTCGTGTTGAGGGTTGAACTCTGGACCTCTGGCTTGGTAGTCCCTCGTTCCTCGTTCAACGGCAGCTCCATTTGGTCTTTGCAATTATTTGTGTATTTGTAGCACATGAGCGTTGTGGAATTGTATTTACTATTTATATATAGTACAGGGAGACAACAAAGAAATAATATGCTCAGCGTCAAAAAGAGTATCGAAAAGCGTCCGACTTTTACGTCGCAGTTCCCTTTTTTATTGGATTTCAACTTATGGATATTCAGTTCTAATCAGTAGTTAGTATAGACTATACACTATCAATATGATTTCGTATTCTCGACTTTTTTTTTGAGATTTTTTTACATAATTACTCACTGATATACAACATCTAAAATATCCTGGGAAGCTGAAAATTGACTATGTTGTAGAGTTTGAGACACAAACAAGGAAGAGTTCTGGAATCTCATATTTTTCCGCTCTCAGCCCGTGTATCACGATTTATTTCTTCATTTGTTAGAACATTATACCAAAATTGATACATATAATGACTTGATAATAGGAAATATACGTAATTTTAAATAAATGATATGTAGACAGTCAGTATTCGGTATTTTTCTTTATTAGTTAATATAAATATCCAGAAATGATTGTATTTTTTTACATCAAGACTGAAAAGTCAACTTTGATAATATCCCAAGGCTCTTCCCCAGTAACGAAAAGCTCTTGAATTTATAAAATATTGCCCAAATTCAGAGAAAAAGAAATTATTAGCTTTGTCGAAATGGATGACACTCGTAACTTTTATGTTTTGAATTTAATGAGTCATTTGTAGGTTTCTGTACCGAAGATAAAAACGTAACATTAATTATCTCTTTCTGGTGTCTGTCTGACGCATTGCCTGTAGCAGTATTCTAAAATCTGAAACTTGCAACCTAGAGAGGTCAAACAGTCTGACGAGCCAAGATTATGTCCGAAACTGAACAAATGATAGGCTTCGTTTCCAAATGAAAATTTTGGAGTGCAAAATGGACGAACAAATAAAATTTGATATGTGGGGATCAAAAGTTGATGTTGTGAGGAATTCATTTATTTAGAGAAAAAGTAAAAATGATAATAATTCTTGAATAAACAATTTGTACATAAATTTGTTGTCCTACTCCTTTTTTTTAATGACGTATCAATTGTAAACTTTTGAAAATTTGGTATCCATACATCAATATTTAAAATTATTACACTGAAGGAAAGTTGCGCAAATACCCTTTTTTCTAAATTCAACAATATAGGTAGTACAATACACATATGTAAACTACAATGCAGTGCTTGACAATTACTCGTTGATTTCCAAGACTATAGAGGAAATCCCAAGAAAAAAGTCGAACCTATGAGATTTAAGTCGGACACCCGCCTTTAAAGTCAGAGCTCCGAGATTAAAGTCGGAGACCCGAGATTAAAGGCAGTGCCCGTCTTTAAAAACAGACCGTCGGGATTTAAAAAAAATGCTCGTGTCTCTTCTACGCCTTCGAAAGTACTAAATGATGATTTCTGGCTATGAAAATGGCATTTAAAATAATCTCAAAATTCGAAACAAAAGGTACAATGTCCCATATTATTTTTCTAAAAAAAACATAGCAAGAAACCTGTCGATTTTGATAACATATGGGTCCAATATGATATCAAAATTTTAATTACATCGGACGCGGAACAAGACCAAAGTATAGCCCAGAAGGTGACAGCTCTCCACTTCATACTACCTTTGGTGTTATCGTTATAGTCCAGTCATGTAGTATTTTTACTTGGAAAGTTTTCCGGGAGTTTTGAAAATTGGTAATTTTATAGATTTTGATATGCTCTTTCCAAATTTCAACTTTGCCACCTCGTATGTTTGCCGCTCGCGCCGCCATATTGAAAAAATGGCGCCCAAAAGCAGTTTTTTGATAATAACTCCTTTCCGACGTATTTTACAGGAAAAACATATCCATACAAAATAAAGTAAATAAAGTAGAGGAAATTTCCTACAATTTATGTCATCATCTTTTTTTCCCTAAAATTAATAGTTTCGGCGTAGGAGCGCCGTAAAGTGTAATTCAATACACGTTTCGGCAGAAATACTCATTTCCACACCACCATGAGGTAGAGAAATCGGAGCGTTTTTTTATCGTGGTATCCCCAGTAGGCCTAATCCACATCTGACTCACTATTTAAATATTTAGTTCAATTTCCGTCGCTTCATTCTTGTTGACGGACCAGGTGTTGGGTTTTCATCGTCTTCAATACCGATTGAAATATCGAAGACGGAAGTTTCTTCGGCATCATCAGATGGGATCATCAGTTTCATCGTGGTCCTCTTCGTTCTCGATTTCATCGTTTATTTGCTCGAGAATAGTGTCCGTTTCTTCTTCTTCAATGTCGTGTTGTGACGGAAATTGCGAATTATCGCAAGAACCACCACAGTTCGTGCACACAACGGAGCACTTTAGTCCTGCTTTTCTGCATCCGCAAGCTTTTTGACAACCTTTCTTGCATTTGCAAGAAATAAGTTTCAGTAAGCTTTCCGGAGCAGGGGGATCGAATGTAGTAACAGGAATGAGCCCGTTCTTGTCTTTTTTCCATCCCCATTGTTCTGCATTTTGTTCGTTTCCATACCATTGCTGAATTTGGTGATAAGTTCGAAACGAATGTTGTCGTGCTGCTGCTTCTGTTGGTGGTAGCGACGCAATATTAAATTTTATCTTTTATGCTGATGCTGTGAAGCATGCATATCTATATTTATTTAGAGATGTACTTTTCCGACTTTTCACATCGCTGTAGCTGTATAATGCGATGAGGAAACGTTCTCCAGCTTTAGCAATGACTTCTGGATCAGCATTTGGATTTTTGAATACTTTGATAACCTCGTTTAAATCTGGGTTTTTTTGAAGTACTTTAATAAATTTCATTTTTCCTTGATAAAATAATGCTGATGTGGTATCACAACCACTAAAGGCATGTAAAAATGCACTATGATTTGCTGCTGTTTTATCTTTTATACTGTTTATGGAGTATATTTGTCGTGAAATTTTTCCTTTTCCTGGTTTGAGGATGTATATATTTGGATGCGTTGATAGTGCCGTCAAAAGAACGAGAAGATCTATATCTTCACCGACAACTACAACAAAATCAAATGCCGATGAGAAGTTTATTGCGGTATTAATTATTAACGTATCCGCATCTTCGGTGGCTTGTTTAACCACGAAGTGTTCAGCTTCAAAGTTTATCTTCAACATTTCGATGAGGCGGTTCTTGTTTGCATCGTTACCCAGGAATTTACTTTGTGACACAGTTGGCGTCATTGTTTCGTCAAAAAGTATGTCTACTGAAGCAGTTTTTCGTGATCGTCGGGATCGTTCTACATATTTGGTACTACGGGCTGCTACATCTTCTGGATATCCGTCAAATACTATAATGGCATTGGAGGTATAGTGCGATCGGACGTAAGTAATGTATTTATTGCAAATAGATGAAAACGATTCGCCCTGTTGCCAAACGACTCGGTGTAATAAGTATCCTCCATCGATGATGTATATCGTATTTTCAAAATTGATATCGCCAGAATGTTGTTCAAATGCCTGATACATCGTGGATTTAATACATTTGCGCATGCCCTCATCATTGAAAAGGGATAACGGAAATGGAGCAAGTTCGTACGCAAGAAAATTTTCAAGTTCTTCTTCAGAATCTTTAGCGATGCACATTCTTTGGAAAATTAACAAAGGATTAATCGGGACAAACTCGTTTTCTATCCGAATACCTGTATTCATAACACCAAGTGATTTTACTCTGTCATTACGTTTAAATTTTACGGTATAGAAATCACTGCCAATGATTTTAGAAATGCCAGCACTACCAACTTCTTGAGACATATGACAGTTAACTTTTTCGTCTCCGATAATTCAGACTATAGTTAGCTGGGTTTCCATTCTATGGAACAATATCCAACCTTCGTATGATTTTTATAATCTACAAATCACAATATCAGCAGTTTAAAGTAAATAATACACGTTGGTGTGGATGTATAATGGTTTACGGCGCTCGTACGCAGAAACAATTGATTTTAGGGAAAAAAAAATGATGACATAAATTGTAGGAAATTTCTTCTACTTTTATTTTGTATGAATATGTTTTTCCTGTAAAACGCGCCGGAAAGGAGTTATTATAAAAAAACTGCTTTTGGGCGCCATTTTCCAATATGGCGGTGCGAGCGGCAAACATACGAGGTGGCAAAGTTGAAATTTGGAAAAAGCATATCAAAATCTATAAAATTGCCAATTTTCAAAACTCCCGGAAAACTTTCCAGGTAACCTCTATTTTTTCGACCAAATGACTGTAGTATTAGTCGAAAGAAAAAACAAAATTTACAGTTATGTAGATCCAAATATATTATTGCAATTTTTCAAGTTTCCTTCATTCTTAAGTTTTGGCTCCACGAAAGGTTGTCGTGTAATATTCGTAATGTAGATGTGCATGTTTTTGGTAAAATTAAGCCTCATGAGGTTCTGGAAATGGCAGGATAAGGAATAAAATGCAAACATCCTGCGCCTCATAATAGTCATGGGTTGGCGAAAGAGAACATCGGGGTTGGGAAGAAGATACAGAAAAGATATATTTATCACTATTGTAACTTCAACCTGGTTTATACATTCAATAGAGGAATACAGAGTTATGAAGGAAAACATAGTTGAAAAGTTATAAAGAAAAAATAATTGAATACGAAGTAAAATAAAATTAGAATTTACAATTCCAATAAGAAAAAAATATGTCTTTCGAATAACTAATACGGATTTTCAGTCAAAGTTTGTTATTATATTTGAAGAACGCAAAGAAATGAGTCGACATTTATTATGTTATCGTGTATCATTCACTGAAAACTTATCAAGGTGGGCGTTCAATGTTGCATCGAGAAACGATTAATCTTTCAGGAGAACTCAAATTCGGTAGGTGAACTCAGAAAGGATTAGAGTACTAATTGAAAATATTGAGATTGAATTCTTTTCGAAAATTGAGTTTTTTTCGTCAAAAATTGAAGGAAATACGCCAATACATGCTTCTTTTTTATTTCGAACGAAAGACCCATAAAAATATTTTAACCTCCGATTGAAAGCGAATCTCCAGACGATTTTGTTTGGGACATTAACTTGAAACACGAAATGGGCGGCGAATAGCCAAATTCATAAAAACTTTTCAACAAAAAATTAAACCGACGAAATACGGAACTGAAAAGTAAAAAATAAAAACTTTTTAACAAATAAACCGACGAAAACACTGAAGCAAAATAATAAACTTCTCAGTCAAATGATAATTGAGTCTATAACTAATGTAAGTAACTGATTTTGAGTCGGCGCCAAACAAACAAACAATTATCGAAGATCATTATCTATGGAAGAAGTCATCAAAACGCAGCCGTGCATCTCGCTGCCATCATTTTACGCTTCACCTAATTCAATTGCTAGTTTGTTTGGCGCCGACTCAAAATCAGTTACTTACATTAGTTAGGAGCTCAATTATCATTGTGAAGAAGTTTATTTTATTTTGCTTTCAGGTAATTTTTCGGCGGTTTCATTTTGTTAAAAGTTTTATTTATTTTCAGTTCCGTATTTCGTCGGTTTGATTTTTTGTTAAAAAGTTTTTATTTTTCAATTTTTTGTGGCTAAAATCTACCAATTACTACCTACTTGTTTTTTCCAAAATACTTCCAAAATACTTACTTACCCACCTTACTTCAACTATTACCAGTTAAATGATATGATTATCTACTTTTACTATTTGTTGTAATATCAATTATTTTCGTTGTTCTGGTTAGTTTATTTCATTACTTTATATATCATTCCATCCTCTCATGAAATATACTGATTTTGACGGAACAAGAATCTGTCATTGTCAACTACGTATGTGTGTGCTAATGTTCACTAGTGAAAAATCAATTATCCCCTATTTTTCTACCTGTAAGGATGGCTAATTCCTTTCGAAATCCAAATATAAGGTATACCATATCTATTTAAAAAACATCCAAAATCGAAGAACCCAGTACAAAGTTATGCCTGATAGAATCGGTTAACGGACCAGAATTCAGAGGGTGAGTGATCAATATCCTTCATTTCGCTACCCTTAGGGGCGGATTTCATCTTTTAAATTCAAATGGGACCAAAGTCGAAGTACACCCTATCCACTGAGAAAATAATTATCGGAATCGGACGCCTCAGTAAAAAGTTATGCGTGATCATACATAAAAAAATATGATGGAAAAACATAAAATATACGGGTCGAATAGAGAACCTCCTCCTTTTTGGTTTCGTCGGTTGAAAAAATAGCGAGAAATAGTTCCTAGTTTACCAACATCCTTAGTCCAGCCATTTTAGGATAGAGAGCGCCATTGTAAATTTCATTCATTGAGGGCTTACTATACTTCAATGAAATAGGAATGTGATTTTGATAACGTCTTTAGAAGTAGCAAGATTCAAAAAATTGACATTTCGGATTCGAAGATTATTTATAATCGTATCATGGAGAGTAATTTGGGGAAGGATAAATAAAAATCAACAATCAGTGACGGGGTTCGGAGGTTCGATGTATATAATATAACGAAGATTTTCGTGACTGATAATAGGCACGCGAGAAATAATTTTTTAAAACTTCCTTTGAGGATAGTGCACCTCTTTGCCAGTTAATTTATTCAATATTTTGAAAATTTTGCTTTTTCACAAAATGCTGATATTTTTACAAGCTTTTATTTACTTGTTCGTTTCTCTGTGATTATTATTTATTACTCGATTTGTACGTTCGGCTGAAATTTTGCAAATGAGTTCTGATCCACTTGGCGGACGAGTTTCGTGATTATTGGGTGCTTCTATTCAAAATTGGTATGTGGGTGTTCTTTGAGTCGAAGATAATTAATTTTTGTCAAAATTCATTGAACTAAGATGGCGGCTCCAAGATAGTGAACGAGTTTTGCGACTATGGTCCAATTCTATTCAAAATTGGTTTCGTGATTATGGCCCGATTCTATTCAAAATTGGTATGAGGGGGTTGTGACGGTCGAAGATGATCAATTTTTTATCAGAAATTAATGAGATAATCATGCCTCTGGAAGGAAATCAGATAAATCTCACGTTCTTCCTGATTGAATCGGTTACTACAACCCATAACACCACAAAATTTCATGATGAACTCCATCAAATCTAAAAAAACAAACTATTTTGGTGTGTTACCATGATGACAACGTATTTTAAACTGGAAAATCCATGTTTATAACACCTCTATAGACTTTTGCACTTATTTCAAAATATTCAGTATGAACTAAGGATCACAACAATGTCAAGAATATTTTTTTAGGAATGAGTTTGTGGTGTTCACGAAATAATCTTCCTCAATATGACAAAAAGAGACTATTATTTTCTTTAATTTATCTCGAGCAATCTGAGTTTTCGAGACAATTTCGACCATATGAACATTAATAATCAATGAATAACTCCCTCGAGCTAAAGCTCTCGGGCGTTATTCAGATTATTAATAATCATATGGTCTCATCAAATTGTGTCGAAATAAAGATACTCTCGATAAGATTATGACGAAAATAATAGTCGGCTATTTGTCATAGTCTTGGGATATTACCTGCGAATATACACGCTACTTGCTATAAAACAAGTAGGCATTTACCATTGTTTATATCAAACCTATCAAAATAATTCAGTCACTGTCAGATAACGTCCAACTCACTATCAAATTAATAAATGATGTCTGGCCATTTCGGACACACTTCCTCAGAAGAAATTCGAAGAAACGTAAAAAACTTAGTTTCTTCAAGTGTAGGTATATTTGTGATAGATAGCTCAATATATAATCTGGTCATATACCACTCTGATAGATATTTTTCCGCCAATATTGTTGCAGAAATACCACTCCACCAAATTTCTTTTAAAGAAATTTGTTCTCGTGAATTTTTACAAAAATATTGACAAGAAATGTCAAAGCAAACTCATCAAAATATCCATCACTTGTGATTTAACTACTGAAAATTACACGCGATGTATGAGAATAAATCAATTATTTTTAATTTTACAAAGATAAATTCAGCGAACAATATTATATCATTTATTTCTTTCTATTTTTGATTCTACAGCATCTTCTATCCACGGTGGGTCGTAACATTTTTTATCACTTAGAGAACGTTGTCTGATTATTTCCTCCAGTACACAATCCATATAAAATAATTCTAACTTGGGAACCATCTTTTCTCTCCACAAAATTTCGTCTCTGTGTCAACGAATATTAAGGAAGAGAAATATTCAAAATGTTCAGAATGAACTTTAAAAATGCCACAGATATTGGGAACTGTTTTTTTGTAAAATTTGAGTTTTATTGAGAAATATTTTTTTTTTCCAAAATTTAGCTGCAACTTCCAACTCAGAAATCTCTGTTGTAAGAATCCAACCAGTGAATTATGGCATCCAAAGATTATTAATTGATTTCATAAAAATCGATTCACTCCCAACGACTTTACAAACAAACTAACACAAAAGTCGCAATTAAAATACATATGAACCTGGGATTCAAAACTAATATATGCCCGGTTGACAATGTTTTAAAAACATTCACTAGAAGAATATCAAAATTCAAAATCAAATAATGATTCCTCTGCCGCTGGAATAATATATTCTGCCGTGAAATCTGTAACGAGAATTTCCTGATTTGACCCTCACAGGACAACCCAACTGGCATGTTGCCAAGCCCGCCAAGATAATTAATTCAATTTGAAAATACTTGTTATTGTAATGGTTTGTATTTTTTTGGGTTTGACCACTGACTAATCTGTGTTTTTGTAATTCATTTTTTTTCCATCAACGTTTAGATCTCATTGAAATTCTTAGCAAAATAAATCAGAATGATATTATATCAGTTCGAAAATTAGTTTCAGATACAAAAGGATTTTCTGATCACATTTTGTTTTCATCCATGTTTATATTTTCTGATGTCTTCCAATGAAAATAAAATGTGATCAAAAAATCATTTTGTATTTTGGAGTAATTTTTGTTTGAGATTTTCACTTCTGAAAGGGTTTTTCTAAATTTTCTATTAGATTTTCCTTTTTCATATCAAATGGAGGAATAGAAAGTCAAAAGTATCCTCATATCATGTCATCTCCATAAAAAATAGTACTGGAAAGTTATCGAATATCGGAACAACTTTAGCTATTTTGATTAATAATAGGCCAAACTCAAGAGATTTCGAAATTATCTTGAATGAAATTGGCTTCATTTCAGATTCAACCATTCGCACAACTAGAACGGTTATCTCATCGAATTCACAAAAAACCTAAATTATCTAGGATATCCTGTATTTCCAGGATTTTTGTTGGTTTGAAAAACATTGACATAAAATTTGAATTGAATATTTTCCCACATCTGAAGATATTTTCGTACCCCTAGAAATAAAACTATTATTGAATTCCTCACATATTTCAGTAGAATTTGTTATTTTAAAATTTATTTTTTCAATATCTTCAATTTTGTAAATATAATACGAAGTTTTATATAATAATGTATCAATTCCATTCCAAATCATTTTTGGAGTCCGTTTTCTTCTTCAAATTACTGATATATTGAAATAGACATATTATCTTGAATAATTCAACCCCCATTTTACCCCTTTGGGGGTTGAATTTCTAAAAATACCGAAACACGTATTTCTTCATTTTATGACCCCAACTCTTAAACCTAACGGTAGTCCTATACAAACTTTCAACCCCCACTTTATCCCCTTTGGGGTTGAATTTTCAAAAACTCTGAAATATATTCCTTTTTCCAAAACTAACGATACTTCCACTTTTACCCCTCTTTCCACCTCTCTTTTCACCCCCTTAGGAAAGTGATTATCTATGTCATCATAGGAATACTCTGTCCAAATTTCAGCTCTTTAGGTCCAGAGGTTTGGTCTGAGCGTTGATCGTATGACAGTCAATCAGTCACGATATGTAATTATACAGGGTGTCCCTGGACTTCCTCTTTTTCTCTCGGGAATGTATAGATGGAGTCAAAATATTACCAGTACTTCATATAACTTTTGTTCCTAAAAGCCTTCGTTACCAAGTTACGGGCCTTCAAAGTTACAAAATGAAAAATGTTTTTCTTTGATAACTTTCAAAGTCAATATCCAAAATCATCTAAATTTTGGTGATTGACTAAACAAATGAATTTCTTCGATGAGCTTTCATGCAGAAGTCAGTTGTTTTGCTACAAAGTCAGGAACGGACTACCCCCGATGGTCCACACCCCAAAACTTTGAAATGACAGATACATTTCAATAGTTTAGACCCCAAAACTTTGAAATGACAGATACATTTTCAATAGTTAGAAGAAATAAAATAAAAATGCAGTTTTACTCGCGACATCAAACCCGATCGTCCACCATTATTTGAAATGAAAAATTTTCACAGTAGAAATACTAATGCTAACGTTAATTCAACAACATTTATAACAGGGATAATACAAAATATGCTAAAATGAAGTCGTAAACAAAAGTACAGTACCTAGTTGAGAGTTTCATTTACAATGTAGATATTTTTCAAATGAAATATCAAGTTATGTAGATTCGTGGTGTTTTAGACTAACAAGCTACTCCACTATGAAATATCGAATTCAGTCCATATTTTGTATATACGCGTGGAATAAGCACGTTTTGTATCCTGTTATCTGAATCTCATGAAACTCAACATTTGGATGTTGCAAATTCGTATTCACAGCTTAAATGTTAAGAGTTTCACTGATAAGTATAATTTCATGGGAGAAAATATTTAACCCGAAGATAAATTCAGCTGAAGAACGACATCGGAAGACATAACTAATAAAAGCAAACAAATGACTACAAAAACGGCTGCACATGAATAAGTGAAAAATATCCGGTGAATAAATTTATGTACCATTTCTTCCACAGATGTTGACAAAAAAACCTTGTAGAAAGAAATAAAATCAGTGGGATAAAAATGACAACTGGAATGCGATTTTGTTTTGTTGAGTGGTGCGTTGTCATTGTATTGTCAATATTCTAATAGGACAGTTTGAAGTGTTTTGATATGGCCGAACGGGTTTACATTCAACGAATATGCAGATATGCATGCATTGTATGGACGAGCATTTGGTAATGCTGCAGAAGCCCGTCGTCTGTATGCCGAGCATTTTCCCAATCGAACGTTACCGGCAACAGAAACGTTCGAGCGTGTCGATCGCAGCTGGGGAGACAGGTATGTCTAATTGATATTTAATGCCTGTTGTTTCATGTCGATATTATTGTAGGTTCAGTTTTGCCAAAACGAGGTGGTGGGGGCTCCTGGGCTGCGCGTACCGTTGTATTGGAGGAAAATATTTTGGAAGCTGTCGCTGATGATCCTTCAATGAGCATCAGAAACCTATCAGAACAGTTCCATACATCCAAGTCCACTATTCATAGAATAATTGGGAACAACTGCTCCACCCATATCACATCCAGAAGGTACATGCCATGACACCTGGAGATTTCCCAGCACGACTGGAATATGCCAATTGGTTCTTGGATAAGCAAAGAGGGATATGACTTTCATTCATTTTTATTCACTGATGAAGCAGGTTTCAGTATAGATGAAGTAATCAACTCTCATAATCTCCACATATGGGCCGAAGAAAATCCCCATGGGATCTTGCAAACCAAACACCAACGGAAATTCAACGTGAATGTTTGGGCTGGTATCATAGGAAACCATCTTATAGGACCATTCATTCTACATGACCGATTGAATGGAGAACGTTATTTGGAGTTCATTCAGAACGATTTGAATGGACTTTTGGAACATGTTCTATTGCAAACCCGAAGAGATATGTGGTTTATGCATGATGGCGCTCCGCCTCATTTTAGTTTGATTTATGGGACCATCTGAACTAGATTTTCCCCAATAGATGGATTGGTAGAGCTGGGCCATATTCATGGCCACCGCAGTCTCGGATTTAAATCCATTGGATTTATTTCTGTGGCGGCATCTGAAAAGCCTCGTTCACGCTACACCTATTCACACCAGAGATGCCTTGTTGAATAGTATTACAGAAACGACCTGGCATGCTATTTCAAGTGCAGAGGGTGTTTGAGCCGACTAAGAAAATGTATTGAGAGAAAACGGGGTCATATCGAGCAGTTTTGTAGTGGATTTTGCATTTCTGTTTGCTCTTGAGGCTTGCGATTGATTATTTACACCATGAGTTTTGTAAGGTAAACGTGTTTGCATGATAAAAATTCGTTATGAACAAAAATGCAATTTTCCCAAAAAATCGTTGCTCTGGTCGATTTTTCACACGAGATCTTTATTCAGGAAATTGCCCAGGTAACCTTGTCTTGTTAAAACATTTTGACAAATCCAGTCATTTCAAAGTTTTGGGGTGTGGACCATCGGGGTAGTCCATTCCGGACTTTGTAGCGAAACAACTGACTCCTGCATGAAATCTCATCGAAGAATTCATTTATTTAGTCAATCACCAAAATTTAGATGATTTTGAATATTCACTTTGAAAGTTATCAAAGAAAAAAACCCTTTTTATTTTGTAACTTTGAGGGCCCGTAACTTGGTAACGAAGGCTTTTAGGAACAAAAGTTATATGAATACTGATGATATTTTGACTCCATCTATACATTCCCGAGCGGAAAAGAAAGTCCCGGGACACCCTGTATATGTAGGTATAGATAACTGCATTATCACCATCTTTGAAAGTCATGAAACCGAGTGTCCTTGGAATAGCGACGGTATTTTCAATTCTTATCAACTCCCAATGGGATTTATGACCTCATCATACTCTTCAAAATATGCTGGGTCTTTCTCTATTTTGACGGGACATTAAACTCGATAATCCTTATTCTTATAGATAAAAAAAAATGGCATACATAAAAGTTGAATTTTGAAAACTTTCTTTTAACTTATGTGTCAATTTTTAAATATCTAGAGGTTCCATTTGAAAAAAAGTGTTATGAGTCAATCAGTCAGAATGTTGTATTTCGTTTTTATATCAAAAAAAACCAATAATTATCATAATCGAAGAAATGGTCTCCTGATTATTGATTTTATCAATAAATTTAAATGAACTTAATGAAAAACTTACGAACACAGGTAGGCAGTTCTTTGGGGAAACCCAAATGCCGTCTGCCCAGAATCGTTCGTTTTCCACGAGCTCATACCTTCAGCACAATGATAATTGATCCCACATCCATACTATCACTCCCCAGCGTGCCATCCGGGGATATATCCGTTTGGGGCTCCACACGATCGGCTGAAATTTCAATGAAATAAATTTGTTAAAACAATACAATATAACCAAATTCTCAAAGGGCTTTTAATAACCCCACTTTTTCCCCTATATATATATTATATATATATATATATATATATATATATATATATATATATATATATATATATATATATATATATATATATATATAAAAAATATATATCATTTGGCAGAATTTTTGCAAAAAATATTCCAACTGTATTTTGTGACAAAAATATCATTGAGATATTTACATTTGAGAGGGCGTGGTTAGAGGGGAATTTACTTACGTTCAAAAAAATTCGGGGTCCGTACCACGGGCTTGGCCATCAATAGCCAGACTTTTGGGCCCCGGGGGAAAACCATTGGTTACGTATCCTGAAATTGACAGTAATATTGAAGGGTAGTCTAGATCAAAATGTTGATTTTTTCTGGGGAGTGCGTTTTGCCTCCTTGGTCGATTGTTGGTGGTTGGAGGCAATGGACTAAAAAAAAATCATGTAACGATCAATGTAGAAAAAGAAATCTTTTTTTGAAAATTAGTTCTGGTGTAAAAAAAATTCAACCTCTTAATCTGATAACCAGTTGTTATGAGCTGGTATGCCTACCCTTTCCCCAACACATCGACGGGCGTTGGTGGGGTTTTATTCAAAATTTTTTTTTAATTTTATATTTTCCCAGTTTTCCCTTAAAATTAAAAACTTTTTCCCATGGAAACCCCTCCAAACAATCAAATTTTGTTGAATCACGCCCAAAATTTCTTTTTTTATCAATGGGTTTTCGGGCTTTTCAAAAACTCAAAGAGTGATCAAAAATTTCGAAGTGGAAATATACCCCCCAAAAAAACTGTTAATAATTGTTCAAATGGAAACTTTTCCATCCGATGTTATTCAATGTTCGTCGAAGTATCACCAAGAATGGTGGTTTTTTTTTTCTCATAAATTTTGCCCCCAATTGGGTTAGTAGTAGAAAGTATTCTTGAGAAATTAATCATTACGGGAATTCTATCATATATTACAAATTTAAAAAATGGAAAAAATTTTCCAAAAAGTGCAATATTCCTCCCCAAAAAAAAAACATATCAGGAGATATTTATTTTTTCCCCCCAAACCCCCCAAGAGCAAAAAGTTTTTTTTTCCCATTTTAAAGGGGATCAGTTTGAAAAAATTTTTTCAAATTTTTTTCAAAAAATAATTTTCCCAAGGTTTTTTTCAGAAACCTTATGGAAAAGTAAAAAAATTGGAATTGCCTGAATTATTGATATTGTTTAGAGGAACTTTTTCCTGTTTAAAAAGGTACCCCCTTTTGCGCAAAAGTCCAAAACCAATAGTTTGGGAGATTTTGCCAATGATACTGGATTATCCGTTTTCGACCCCTACGGTGACAAAGCTTTTTTTTTTAAAATTTTTTTAGGTTTTTTTCCCTTTTTAGGTTTTTTTTCTGTTTAAAAGTTAGTTAAAAAAGGTGTTGGTTTTTCCCAACTAAGTATAAAAAAAAACATAACCAAAAAAAAAACCCAAATGAAAACCCAAAGGGAGCCAAACCTTAACTATTTTTTTTTTTCCTTCCAACCAAAAAACAACCAAAAAAATAAAATAAAAATCCCCAATTCTCCGAAACTATTCGTTTTGGACTTTGGCCTGGGTAACTTTTGATCAGGAAAACTTCCTCTGCAGAATATCAAAATTTAAGAATTTCCACATAAAAAAAAATTTTCAATTAGGTTTAGGAGGTCCTTCATCTCCTACCAAAACTTTTAGGAGAATATCTTGGATAAAAAAACAGAAAATTTTCAGCTTTATTACTAGGGCAAATATATATTCAAACCGTCTTTTTAAAGGGGGAAAAAGGGGACGAAAAACACAACACTTTTTTTTTTTAGTCGGGTCATTTCTTTTAATCAAGCCCCAAAACTTCGATAAATAATTTTTTAATTCAAACAGGTCATCAAAGGGAAAAGTTCAAAAAAGTTTAAATTTAAAATTTTTTTGTTTTTTCTGCCCTCAAAATAATAATTAACCCCCCATCTGTGTTTTCCCCCGTATTTTTAAAATTTATCATTGTTTTTTTTTTTCTGGAATGATTATAAAAACAAATAGTAATGGGATTATTGGGGAAAAAAGAAAACAAATTTTGAATCCTTCCCCATAAATTTAATTTTCTCTTGAAACTCCCTTTAGGGTCATAAGGGGGAGGAACTAAACAAAAAAAAAAAATTCCCAAAACCCTCATAATTCTGTTGGGGAAAACCGGGTAATGATAATATTAATATAATGAAAATATTTCAATAAAAACCCTTTTACAAGGGGGAAAGAAGGGGAAAGTGAATTCAAAGTCATATACATTTTTTTTTTCTAAAATCATAGTTGAAATCGAGGGAAAATTTAAATTTTTGTGCAACCCCGGAAACCCAGAGTGTTATTTTATCAATTGGAAAAAATTTATTCCCCTCTTTTTGGGCGTTGATCTCGAAGAAAAAAATCATCGAGGGGTAAAAATCTGCTTTCAAAAAGGAAAATTTCGTGTAGCGTTACATTCTTGTAAAATGGAAATAATATCCAAAAAGGGTCCCACTTTCTTTTTGTTTTTCAGGCTGGGGACTTCCGGCCCCCCATCTTTTGACAAGAACGACTCTGAAGACCTACAACGTGGTATCCATGTTGACAGGTGTATGTAATCTGGCACCAAAAAAATTTCCCCCTAAAACTGTCACAGTTCCATAAAATCTCTCAGGATCAGGGCATTCACGATCTGTAAAAAAAAATATTATTGATAGAGTCGGAATGTTATAGAAACATACGCAACATTTTTTTTTTATTTAACGTCGGCCTATTTCTGCTACCAAAGGGTAAACACCGGCGACGCCGATAGGGACACTGCTCCCAACCAAAAAATTTTGCCAATCCTCTTTGTTTCGGGGGTAGGGTTCTTTAACAGCTCAACTTTTTGAACTCGGGACCGCCACCCAACCCCCCCCGAAGGACGGCATATCTATCGTCTTATCTCGTGCTCTTTGATAAGACGCCTGCAGCTCGAATATGCTACTACGCTACAGTTGTTAGGGCATTTAACCCCACCTTCCTTTCATGGTCCCCCCATTCAAGTACTAACCAAACGCGCAATATTGTTTAATCACTTTTATGTATAATTTTCCCAATATAACAATGTGGCCTATAAAAATTCTAATGGAATTTTCATGGAACATCCATATCTTTTTCAATTATTGTGGACAGGACCAAAGAGGGGTTTTCTCTCGAAAAAATAAAGATAAGACGAGAAAAAGGGGTGACGAGGCAATACAGGACAAGAGAAGACAAGATAATTCGAGGGACTGACGTCACATTGAGAAAGAAAAAAATGGTTGTTTGGAAGAATAGATAGTAATTGATTCTGCAATGTGGATAAATTTTTTTTATTTTATTCATATGATCGTCAATGGAAGTTTGGGAAAATGGACATTTTCATGAGTAATGCAATGCCTGATTTTTTTTTCGATAAAAGTTTTGAATTTTATATCAGATTTTCTTTTTTTGCTTTTTTTATTACTAACATACCGGGTGAGTGAAATTCAGTAGATGCATGGGGATCTCAAAACGGAAAGGCAAAGGGAGAGGGTTAAATGGAGGCAAAGTTGCGTATTATGGAGCTCATTACTATGATGTTGAAAATCTGGCTAGCCCTCTCATTTTCCCGGAGATTACAGGATAAAACAAAAAAATTTGATTTTGTTTTTCCTTATATCTGCTTTAATACAATATATTTCCAGAAACTTTTCCCTTCGGGGTTTTCAAGGGGAAAAAAAAAAATGGTTTCTTTTTTTCCCTCCAAACTAAAAAATTTTTAAATCGGACCTGGTTTTTCATCACTTTTTTTGGCTTCAATGGTCATTTTTTATCATGATTGTGAACAAAAAAAAAAGTGAAAAAAATCCATATTTAAAATTTCATAGTTGGGGTGGCCCCAAGGAAACAACATCCTGTGAACACTTTCGTTTACATATTTTAAATTGAAAAATTTCAATGACAAAGTGCAAACAGTTTCTAAATCCCATTTATTAAAGCAGATTTAAAGTGACAAACAAAATCAAAGTTTTCGTTTTTTTTCCCGAATCTCTGAACGTGAGAGGGGCACGCCTCCATTTAATTCCTTTTTTATGTTTGGATCCCCATCATCCCTCAACCTCACCAGTTATCGGAATCAGACTTCTTAGTTCATTTTGAAAAAAAAAGGTAAAAGTACATTCTTGAAAACATTGCATAGCAAGCAGTGGGAGGGTCTTTCTTGCAAATAGCCCTTGAAAAGGCATATGCATTGTGAAAAGGAAAATAAAATTGTCAGTTTCAGAATAGAAGACAGGTCTAGTAGTGGTTCCAAATGGTGATTTTCTTATTATAGTCTCAAGTTCATCCTGTTATGAATTTCTGTAGAAACAAAATATGAAAATACCACATCTATGGTTTTTAAAAATTTTTAAAAGAGTAAAAAAATAACAGTAAAATATGTTTTAATAATTTTCCCAAAAACGAAAGCCTTTTAATATTTCAAATTAGTGAATGTGTATTTAAGTGAGTTTTGTAGTGGTTATGATTACATAAAACGTTATTTTGAATACATAAGTAATCCCATTTTCTAAAATGGGGTTTTTTTGAAATATGATAGGTATTATTTCGTTCCTTAAAGTATAAAAAAAATTGTAGGTCAGGTACTGATGTTTCGTTTGAGGAATTTTCTGAGTAGACAAAGAAATCATGAATAATGTAGCTTATTTTATTTTCAATCCTTCCCCATTTAGGTCAAGGTTTTTGATTTTTTGTTTTAAATTGATGCTAAAATTTTCATGAGGGGACGGGCCACTAATAATGTTTTTTTCAAGCGAAGAAAATTATTTCGACGAAAAAATGTCGATATGTTTGCCTCCACGTACAGGGCGAAAGCGTCCCAGAATTTATATTATTACGGAGAAATTTTAAATGAACAAAGGTGAGTGGCAATTCAGTAGGATACCCATATGTTTTCAAGTTGTTCCCGATTGCCCTACTCAATGTAGTTTTGTCAAAATATCTCAAAGAAATATTCATTGAATATTTGGATAAATAAAATCCCTAAACTTTATAATAAAATATCTATTCTAATAGACAAAGAGCCCGTGTCCAAAAAAAACGTATAAAAAGTTTACGCACATTGGATGGGGGAACGTTTATCGATATCGACAATGCTACAGACATCCCCCATACATTTTTTTCTAGGCGGATGGATCAGGAGGGATGCTGAACTTTATAAAGAAGAAGGTAAAAAAATATTGAAAGTTCACGATTGAGGGTAGTAAAAAAAAAAGTTTACAATAAAATAAAGCGAAACTTGATTATTGCAGTCGTCTAAAACTTGGCGTTCACCTGCCGCAACGTTCAAAATATGGCAATAAATGGACCCGAAACATCTGAGTTTACTACTGACAATTGGAAAAATCTTACCATTTGCCTGGGCGCTGGGCCCCCCAATTTGGAATGTAAACTTATCATAAAAAATCGCAAAATTTTCTCCAAACCTGGAGAGCCCTTCGGCCTCATTGAAAAGACTGGCGGAAGAAATATGTGTCGTTTGAAGGCTAATAGTGAGATCCCTTCAATTGTCAGTATTAAACTTTCAGATTTTTTCGGGTTCGTTCTATTGAAAATTTTGAAAGTTGCAGCAGGCGAACGACTGCAATCGACAAGTGTCCTTCATTTCATTTGAACTTTTGTTTTTAGTACCCTCAGTCGTGAACTTTCAATATTTTCAACCTTTATAACAGTTCAGCATCCCTCCTACCATCCCTTCGCTCCAGAAAAAATTTATGGCTGGCATGTCCGTAGCATTGTCGACATCGTTAACACAAGTTCCCTAAGTTATAGGAACAATAATGCTATATTTAAGATGAATTATATCTATTATTTGTAGCGCAGAATGAATAAACTGCTGAATGTTACTTTTAAGATGAAGGTGTGCTTCTTTTCAATGTATTCGAATGATGAAAATAAATCAGTTTACATGTTTGCTCCGTTTTCCAAAACTGGTGTTTTCGAAAAGTTAATTTCCAGTTCCGAGTACTTAACCGGCGCAGTCGTGGAAGGATTGTCAAACGATTCGACAAAAATCGCGAAATCGGTCTGTATCAACAGTTTATTGACAAACTCTGAAAAAGTGTGTTCGGGGCCAAAAGACTCAGAAGAAACCAAGTGAAAGCAGTGCTGGATGAGGACTACATCGCCAAATCCAACTATTCGAAGCAGAGGACCCAAATCGCCAAGTTTCGCAAAACTGGTGGAGAACCACATCGTCGAAGCCAGCCTAGTCATAGGAAGTCCAGAGACGAGGAAAAACATCGCCCAAATCTTATTGGCAGTAGCAAGGAACCAACAGAAGAAAGAAAAAGATGAAAGCAATCATCACATTACTGCTTATCAGCTGCACCAACGGAAAATTAATCCAACCAAGATTCCACCACCTTGAAGACAACCTTGTCTCCTACCTTTCAAAATTGGAAATGCCCAAAATAAGATTGACATCTGGTCATTCATCCAAATATTTGACATTAATCACATAATCGAAGAATTTCATGTACTTCAAAAACAATTTACTACATTGAAAGACACTTTTATATTGAATGCTACTAAAGCCAATTATAAAAAAGAATTCTATAATTCATACGAATTAATTGAACGAAAAATATATTCTCAAATTATCCAACTGAACCCTTTAAATGATAAAAGAATAATACGTGGTTTAAGTGATGGATTAGGATCCATTATCAAAACCCTAACAGGAAATTTAGACCAAAATGACGCTGAAAATATGATAAAGCTATCATGGCATTATCTGAAAATCAATTCAAATTAAAACCATTGTTAAAGATCAAATCGCCTTTTCCAAAAATGTATTGAAAGATTTCAAAACACTACAAGAACTATGGCACATAATGAGATTTCAATGCAAAATCGTATTACTGAGATTGAAAAAATTCTACAGACCATAAAAATGGAAAATTTCAAAACTTATGAATATTTTTTCATTCAACTAATGATTTCTCAGATGACCACAGCTTTTCAAGTAATTCACGATATTTTAGAAAGAATCGAAATCGCAATTACTTTTTCGAAATTAAATACCTTTCATAATTCCATTGCCGAACCAAATGAAATTTTGCAAGAATAAAAAATAATTGTTAGCCAATTAACAAATAATGATAAAATACCATTCGTTCCAAAAGTTTAAAATATTCTTCTTTTTGAAAAAAATATGGAAATCAAAAGTTATAGTAAACGAAATAAAATAATTTTTATCATAGAAATACCAATACCTATAGAAGAATCCTTTAAAATCATCGCACCTCAATCAAAATACCTTATCCTTAATGAAGAAAATGATATGTTTCTCGAAACGAAATGTCAAAGAGATTATGTTGAAAAGGAAACATTCTCAATTAAACATTGAATAGAAAGATTTTTCTGTTAATTGAAAATCCACGATAAAATGAAGTTATTTTTTGAATGTCTAACAGAAACAACTACTCCCGGCTTAAGCCACGCTGGACATTGTACTACATCTGATAGATATTCTGAAAAGGCCCTAACTCAAAAGAAAAAATCTGAAATTAAAAATTTGCATTTTCATTCAGATAGTTATTTGATTTTCTATTCCAGTCTTAATTAAGAACTCATAAAGATGAATGAGGCAAACAAAATGTTTTCCAAAATAGAGTACTCACCAGAAATCATTCGTAACATTGACGCAAGAGAGGCTTCGCATTCACTAGGTCTTCAATACATTTTTGTCGACGAAAATCCATTTCACGCTTCCACGATCATCAGGAAGACCGGAAGAAATGGGAAACACATTCTCAAGAAGCAATCTCACTCAGTAAAGATGGAAAAAGTTAGAATCATTTCTTTTGGAGAGACACTTTGAAATTAGTGTTTTTTGACATTAAAACCTGTCATGCGGTATGATAGATTGATTTGTTGAAAATATGAACAGGATGTTCATAAAATCAGATGTGGAATCATCTGCGATTGAAAAATAAACTTTAGTCACTATCTTCCATCGACAAGATAACCTCTTGTGGGGTAGTCATGTTGAAAAGAGAAACATTCTCAATTAAAAATTGAATAGAAAGATTTTTCTGTGAATTGAAAAATCCCCGATAAAAATGAAGTTATTTTTTGTGAATGTCTAACAGAAAACAACTACTTCCCCGGCTGAAGCCACGCTGGACATTGAACTACATCTGATAGATATTCTGAAAAGACCCTAACTCAAAAAAAAAAATTTAAATTGAAAATTTGCATTTTCATTCAGATAGTTATTTGATTTTCTATTCCAGTCTCAATTGAGAACTCATAAAGATGAATGAGGCTAAGAAAATGTTTTCCAAAAGAGAGTACTCACCAGAAAATCATCGGAGAAACCATTGAATTCTCAAGAAACCTCGATGATCCAAAATCCTGTACTCACCCCACGATTTTCTCTCTAGGGATGGAGGAGTTATAGGAACAATAATGCTATTTAAGATGAATTATATCTATTATTTGTAGCGCAGAATGAATAAACTGCTGAATATTACTTTCCAGATCAGCAGGTGTGCTTTTTTCCAATGTATTCGAATGATGAAAATAAATCAGTTTACATAGAGACACCAAGGTGTTTGCTTCGTTTTCCAAAACTTGTGTTTTTCTTTAAGTTAATTTCGAGATCCGAATACTTAACTCATATCCAATGTGCGTAAACTTTTTTGAAGTGACACGGGCTCTTGGTCGATAATGTGATTGGAAACCAATGGAAAGAAATGAAGCATAGGAAGATTATTTACGTTGTGGAAAATTAAAACATAAGTATATGTTAACTGGTGAAAAAATGGTGTCATTCTGATTTTAGGAAAGAATTATGAATACATATTATAATAATATAACTTTATTAAAAAAAAAGATGGGTTTACAAGGATACTATTTAGAATGAATAAAGTAGGTTGGCGATAAGTATTTTCACTCTTGTTTCGCAGAAAAAATACAATCAAATCATATACATTGGAGTCATATGCAATAAAATTAGTTATAGACCATTTGAATTCAATATAAATGAAAGCACTATATATTATATGTATAGAATTTGAATCATCGACACAAGGAATTTTAGATTCAATTTGGCCTAAATACACTGAAAACTAAGCATATTCGAACCGTATAGTTCGTAAATAAGTAGATTTGTTTTATCCATGGTTAATTTAAAATTTCTTTTTTTGGAGTTAGAGCATAAGTGGAATAGATTGCTGACAGGGAAAATTTTTCGAAAGAGATCTTCGGAAAAATCAATCTAAAACGAAATTGGTCTGTTATATCCCAATTTCAAGGCGGAAATTTGATCTTGGAGATATCACATTTCAAAAGTAGTTGGCAACAGGGTGTCCACTTTGGACATCCCAGATGTTTAATCATTGAGAATGTAAGTGAACCATATTTCTTTTGTATGTGTTCCCCCTCATAATTGTTGCTCCTATATTTAATATATTTTGTTATCTTTGTTTTTTATTCCGTTTCTCATTAAACTCTATCAGCAAATCTCGAACTAAGTCGTGGTAGCAACCCAACTACGTGAAAATATTCTATCAGTATTATTTCAATGATAATCGTCACAAAAAGATCGAGACCTTTCCATTACGTCACATATATTCGTTGCATTGGGTCTTTTAGGTCCAAGATTTATACGAGCTCAATTGATTCTGCAACAGTTATGGCAAACTGACGCACTTGGGATGAAGCTGTTCCACATTAAATATATAGACAGTGGATGAAATTCAGGATAGATGTAGATATCATTAATCCATTAAAAATTCCAAGATTCATCCATGACGTTGATTCAATCTCTGTCTAGCTTCAGGGTTTTTGCGATTCATCAGAATTTGCCTATGGTGCATGCATTTATATACGACCCGAAAATAGAACAGGCTATTACATATCTAGATTACTATGCGCCAAATCTAAAGTTGCACTATTGAAACAAGAGAGATTAGAACTTTGTGGAGCAACCTCACTTGTATGTCTTGTTGAAACTGTTTGCGACTCTATTAAAGTGCCCACTGACCGGATTTGCCTTCAGGCCAGGACGTATACAACCACACACATGATCCTTTTTTCTGTTACATAGTTTTTTTGTATTCTTTTCCGATTTGAATAAATAACATTCAGGTAAGTACTTGTCATGTCATTTCAATCCGTTCTTGTGACAGTGAAGTTGTTTTCTGTATTTGTGTTCCAATCTTTTTCACTTGGCAGCATACACGAATAGCGAAATGGTTTATATGATTTACGTATACGGTCTTGCCGATGGCAATTGCTACGAGGCTAGACGTATTCATAATGAAAGATTCCCTAATCATCGAGCGCCGAATCACCAGACATTCAGAAACCTTTTTCAGCGGCTTATGGACTCTGGATCCTTTGAAAAAGCTCCAGTGGCAGGCAGACCGTTGACTACTAGGACACCAGAAGTTGAAGAAGCTGTTCTTCAGGCAGTCGAAGAAGATCCACAGACAAGCACGAGAAAAATTGCGCAAAATCTGAACGTACCGCACAAAGTAGTTTGGTTAATTCTCAAACAAAATCAGTTGTATCCTTATCACATACAGCGTGTCCAAGCATTGTTACCCCGAGATTTCCTTCCCCGTGTAATATTTTGTCAATGGATACTGCAGAAAATTGCACAAAACCCTCAATTTACTGCAGAGATATTATTCACTGACAAGGCACATTTTTCAAAGAACGCCATAATGAACCTTCATAATAATCATGTGTGGTATGACGAAAACCCTCACAAAATAGTTCAGTCCGTGTTTCAACACCAGTTCTCATTGAATGTGTGGATTGGTATTGTTGGGCTTTATTTAATTGGGCCTCACTTTTTTCCACGGATTCTTAATGGAAATTCTTATCATGATTCCCTTGAAAATATTTTGCCCGAATTACTTGAAGACATTCCACTTCTACTGAGACAGAGAATAAGGTTTGTGCAGGATACATCGCCAGCGTATTTTACTTTAATAGTTCATGAATTTTTAAATCAGCGATTTAGAAACAGATGGATTGGTCGAGGCGCTGATTGATTTGGAACTATCAATTCTGGCCTCCGAGGTCCCCAGATTTAAATCAATTGTTTTTTTGTGGGATCACTTGAAGACCCTTGTTTATACGGTGCCAATAGAAACCAAAGAACAACTTCGTCAACGAATCATTGCTAGATGTGACGATATCGGAAATTTACCAGGTATAATGGAACGTGTACGTGGGTCCATGAGACGACGAGCCGATTTTGAACAATTACTTCAAATAGTACCCTCAACTGAGTGTTTTAGTATTAAAGTGGTCATAATTACTGTTGTTATTGTTAGTTTTAGATTTTAAAATGAAATTAAAGAAAAATTATTTATTTAACTAAATTAATTTTGAATTAATAAATCTTGTCATTCAAAACCATTTGCACAAGAATATATTTTTTAAACAAAAATGTATGAAAAATCTATTTTCCACTGGAAAACGTTATACAGGTACGTAAAAAAAAGTTATATGGTTATGAGTGTACATGTGAGGTAGCCCAAACCTATTCTTATACATTTATTCTTAATGACCCTTACTTTTTCAGCAAAGCATCCGACGCATTGTCTATAGTACACTTCCATAAACTAATATTGACCTAACAAATGATTTGGAAAATATCAGCAATACTTGGGTCTGGCGCTCCGTTTCGTTCTACAAAACATTCCTAGAATATTCAGGGCCTTTTCGCACTTTCGACGAGTTTGACTTGACTGCTCCTTCCATGGAAGTTTTCTATCGAAATGATACGTAGTAACTGATTGTCGTATCAAGAGATCTCATGGTTAGATTTGAATATGTTCTGGATATTCCGTCCTCTTCCTAGTGAATACGCACATTTCTGATTCGTTTTTTGAAATTGTCAGATCGTTTTATCCATCCAGTCTTTGTGTGTTTCCATATCTGTAGTTAGTTTCAAGCGTATTTTCGAAGAGAAAAGGTGTTCCATTTATTTATTTATTCAAAAATACATCCAACAGGTCATAAGACCCAATTACAAGAGTAAATAAAATACACACACTTATACACATGTACACCCATTCACACATATATATATACATATACACATATACATATATGTACACACACATATACATATATATATATATATATATATATATATATATATATATATATAAACGTAAATAAATATACATCCACAGGCTAATTAGAAATTGCATTATATATTGACCGTTTGAACTGTAAAATCGATAGAAAAAATATATTAATGTTTCTTAAATTATTGTAGTTCCTACACATAGTTGTCAATGGACAGTTGGAATGATGAATGGAATTGGGAATATCAATGTGATTTGTGATCTGGAACTTATATGAGGAACGTTGAAACACACTGAAGATAGCAACGTGCATGAATGATTTTATATATAAAATCAAGTCGATGATTTTGCGACGTTTTTAAGCGATACAAAGTTGAACTCGTTCAAAGAGAGTCATAAAACACTTTCAAACAAGTTTTTTTTCAAAAGAGTCATAACTGTGAGTTTTTCGGGATAAAATCGATGTTTTAAAAAAAAATTAGAACCTCAGGAATTTATTTTGTACAGATTCGATATAATTTATATATTTTGCATAACAAGGATTCCATACCGAACTGCAATATTCAAGTCCTCCTCACTACTGAAAAATATATTGAACAGATTGCCTCACACGAAGAATGTTCTTGACAATTACGCATTACAAATCCCAAGACTTTCATAGCACGTGATACAATATTTTCAATTTGTGACGTGAACGTTAGTTTTTGGTCAAATAGGACTCCCAGATCTTTCTATTCAGATGATAGTTGAATGAAGTAGTAAGTGGTTTCCTTGAAAAAGTCATTATCTTACATTTAGCTATATTTAAATATAGTTTAAAATACCAGAAATGTCGTTGATGAAGAATAAGAATATTAGGGGGCCCAAATTACCTTGTTGCTCCCCAGAAGTTGCAATAAAAGTAGAAGATCTGGTTCCTTCATATTCCACAAATAATTCTCTTTCATTCGGATATGATTTCAGAAGAGATCGTAAACTGTTCGAAATGCCAAAAGCTGAGAGTTTTTTCAGTAATCGCCCATGTGGCACCCGATCAAAAGCTTTGCTGAAGTCTGTATATACGACATCTACCTGCCTTCGGCTGTCGAGTGTTTCAGAAATATACTGCTTGAAAATGCAAAGATTTGATGCACTACTACGATATTTCACAAAACCATGTTGACATATGTTACTACTCATAGCTGTTAATCGGTCTATGTTTGCAATGTCGGTATTGTTTCCCGATTTGAAGACAGGACACACTCTCAATGATTTCCAGATATTAGGAAACTGACAATTCCTTATCATAAGATTGTAGATAATACTAAGAGACGAACGAGAAGCAGTTTATGAGATTAACAATTTTAACTGGTATTCCATCTGGGCCCGCAGTCAATTTGTTTTCCAGTTTCTTGGTCGCTGAAATGATTTGCTCCTCAGAGATTTTGGTAAGATGCAGAAAGTTACTAGGTTACAAAGTTCTTCAGGTATTGAGTAAGTGTTATTATCACTGTCATTCTGGAATAAATACGCTTTTGAAATGGTTTGCAAATGCATTTCCAATCTGATCGGGACTGGATAGTGTCTGATCGTTGAGGTACATTCGTCTTAGAATACGTGACACATTTTTTTTTTAGGTTTATGTAGTTTCAAAATGCACTAGGATTTTTCTTTAGATTTTGTTCTGATTCATCGATAAATGTTTTGTGCGATAACTCAATCTCACGTTTGATTGAACGTCTCAAATGCCGATAACGCTCGCGATAAAAGAGTAATTTGTGTTTTTTGTACATTTTTGAATAATGAGTGTTTTCTTTAATTTTTCTAATCGTGTCCCTAGAATACCAAAGCGGATATTTACTCGAGCTACATCTACTAATGGGAACACACTTCGAAATTATATTTTTCATAATATCATTGAAAATGACACTTGCCTGTTCTACATCATTAATAATACTGATTTGTCGATCCCAGTCCACAGCGGTTGACAAAATTTTTACCTTTTAATATTCTTGAAATCGAAGCGTTTCGCAGTAGATGAGAAATTTCTGATGACAGCGGGTCCAGGAGAAAGATGCACAATTAGTCCGGGATGGTGAGGGTCAATAAGTAGTTCCTCATCTTGCAACACATCACAAACAGATTTACTATTTGTAATTACCAAATCCAGTAGTCTGTAGTTATGGTTTTTCACTGAGTTAATTTGAGACATATCACAATAGTTCGGAAAGTTATGGAAACGGAAAGTGAGGTTGGATTGAACTTTGGAATCATAGAAGTTTTGAAGTTCAGGAAAATTGAAGTCCCCTACGATGAAATCGGATTGATGGTTTTCTAAGCATTCGAAAAATTCATCGTATTCATCGAAAGATATATTGGGTGAAATGTACGCCAGGGAAAGGGTTACTGGGATATGATTATTTCCCCAAATTTTAACTGATAAAAAATCAATTTTATTAACCGAGCAAATTATTTTATTGGGTTCGGAGTTGTACGAGGTATAGTCAACTGCCAATAATACACCTCCTCCACGACCCCCAGTCCCCCTGTCCTCACGATAAACTGTGTAGTTTGGAGGGCAGAGTTCGCTGCTGTATGAAGTCTTCATGCAACCAAGTTTCCGTGATAGCCACAACGCTGTGATTACATGTTAGGATATTTAGAAAGAATATATTATATATTAGTTTTTGTGTTCAGTCCTCGGCAGTTTTGATAGCAGATTGTGAGTACATTATTGGTATTCGTGTTGCTCGTTGTCCTATTAGATGTATCTAGTGGTTTTTTAACTATCGATGGATGTCCATTTGAGTATCTTAAAACGAGATTGATTTCTCCATTATTTTGACGGTCTGCTAACTCTCGACGCAGAGTCATGAAGTAATCGCGCTGTTTCAGAGTTTGATCAGGTCTTAGATATACATTCTTAAACTTATCAATGTTCTGAAGTTTTGCTTTGTTCTTCAACAAAATGGGTATATATTTTTTGTTTGGTAATGTCACCGTATCCGTATCGAAAACAATTGTAACACAACAAAACTTTTTGAATATATGTGTGTATATTTTGGAAAGCATTGACTTCTAAAAGTCATAATCATAATCTTGTTACCATATGTTATATTTCAGCATCATTTGTGATTTTTTTTGCTGATTCTTTCTAACTCAAAATCATAATGTATGTCAAATCATTTGATTTTTTTCTTTATATATTCTTCCGAAAATGATGTATCTATATTTCTGGTAAGACGAAAAACAATAAATCTAGGAATGAAAAATAATAAATTATATTTTTTTCTGTATTTTTCAGTTCTAATAAGTAATTTGCTGATTTATAATATTTGAGCTCCATTGTAATTATGTTCCATCCTATTATCTAGAAACTTTAAATTTTATTATCCAATTCAGGAAAATATATGAATATTATATCACCCACTTAAACAACATTTTGTTCTTGACCTGTTTTTTTTGTTGGTTTCTTGCAAACGTTCAGAAATGACTTTCCTGTTCACGGCTCTTCTGGTGTTATAGCTACTATTATTATTCATGGGAGATTATATTTCTATATCTGATTATTCACCTGGGGGTGTTGTTGAGGAAGGATCGGGATTTACCCACGTTCACATCTAACATCACTATATATTCACAAAATCAAACTATAATTAGTCTATTTTTGGTTGTCCTGAGAACCCTTCGGACTCGTACAAAGTCAATGACAGTTATATAAGTTCCAATCAATTTTGAAGAAAAACTCATCAAGGCTCAAATGAAGTGCATTGTATAAAATCGAACATTTCCTATCTAGACGCCTTGTAACTTATTATACCATTGGTGGGTTGATCAATATTTTCAATTCGAAAATTAATTCAAATCAATTCCAACTAATATACAAATCATTATCTCGGTGGAACCCGCTCCCTAAATGCCTTCTAGTTTTTTCATTCTATTTTTACTCAATCAATACAAAAGTGTCCTAAAGGTGAACACACCACTTGGCTCTCTCACCCTTCATTATATTGTATGTGATACTGACCTGGCTTTATACAAGATAATCCACAAGATCCATCACAAAGGCACTTTTTCTTCTTACTCTTGCAGTCCTCATCAGATGAGCATTTCCTCAAGCATTTTTGTCCCTGAAAAAAAGAATAAAATTAACTGCAAACCTATGTACATCTTTAAGCTTGATACGAAATTAGTAGCATAGTTTTTTGTTTCAGACAAGCGCACACTTATACGAATGTACCGGTGGGACAATGCAAACCAATATGCATTTTCCCTTCTATAATGATAGAGATATCATAAGATATAGAATTGCATGGGTATTGTTCTCTATCGTAAATAACATTAGTCTCAATCACACATACCAACCAGCGGGTTAGACATCTGGAACGCTATCTAATGAAAGTGTTGTTTAAATCGGCAAAGCCATTGGGCCAACTTGCACCACGCCTGTGGTATTGGACGAATAATTAACGGCTTCACCATGCATTGTCGGCAGTTGAGTGGTTGCCACTATAGACCAATCAATAGAGATTTTCTGCTCTATTGATTCTGTGACAAAAATACTACCAGGAAACCGACTGTGCCATCATACGAAAGACGGTTCGTAGTTATATCCTGTTATGTTTCCTACTCGCAACTGTCATTCCCTAATTTGTTATAAACTTTTAAAAGCACTTTTTTAATTTTTTATCGTTTTTGACTTGTAACGTGAAAACCAATGAAGCAATCTCGATAGGTACTCTCGATTGTAGAGAATTGAAATGCAAAACAATTGAGCCCTAACGCGACTCGATCGGATTATTAGTAACGGATAAAAACGGGAAAAAAGTAATACTCTGCCACTATTTAAGTTCTGGTACAGACTTTCCACGACATAGTAGTGATTAATATGTACTTTATGTGTGGAAAACTCAGGCACTGTCGCATGATTAGTTTTGGCATAATTGCAATCTGAATTTTTCAATGCACTTTATTGCAGCAGACCTGGATGCGTCATAGATGATCTGATTCCAATTTTTCGAAAAGATTTCGAGAGTAGAAGTATAGTACTACAAAACGTATATTCTCATTTTGCGTTCAAATGCTGCAAAATAGGTGAAAAATACTTGCAAACATGACCGAAAATGGGCGAGTGCGTGAAAGGGCTGAGTAGTGGGGGTAGAGCAGCAAACGCGGGGGGTGTGGTTTTAAGTCATGTTTGCAAGTATTTCTCCCCACTTGAAAAATAGCGGTGTTATGAATTTAAAGAAACGCAGATTTTTGCCGATTTTTCTGGTTTTTCTCCGTTACTAATAATCCGATCGAGTCGCGTTTGGGCTCATTTTTTAAAATTTTAATTCTCTATAATTCGTCCCTCGAGAGTATCGAGATTGCTTTATTAGTTTTCAAATTACAAGTAAAAAACGATAAAAAAGAAAAATAGTTTTTTTAAATGTTTATAATAAATTAATCAATGCCAGTTGGGAGTAGGAAACTCAACAGAATATAACAACGGACCGTCTTCCGTATGATGGCACAGTCGATTTCCTGGTAGTATTTTTGTCACAAAAAAATCTCTATTGATTGGTCTACTAGCTAACCTACTGGCCTGCTGAAAACAACTTTCGTCAGCATCATCAACTTGCCGTTACATAATGGAAAAACTCCTAAGGAGCCGCTGAATTTGGACGAACGTGGGTAACTGACCGATAATCGTCGTATTATGGACAAACGGTTCAACGCAAAGTTACTCAATTGTTCTTCTGGATACGCGATTTTCACGATGCACTTCCGATAGTATGTTGTTAGCTAACCTCGCGAAACTGCAGAGAATTCACGATGTAATGACCAAATTCAAATGACAATTGCTCAAAACCGGTTGATATAAAACACCGTTTTTGTTGTTCTATACATTTCAGAACAGGGAACAATTCGAAAAAGATATCAGAAAATAAGCTGCTCACTAGTGATTCCAGCATGTAGTCTATCTTCATATATAGCACCTGAAGGGTACATTTTTCGATAGCCTCAATTTCCTCCTTAAAAATGATAATGGTCCCTCATTAATCACTCGTGGCCTCTAGTTTCCTGTGCCTCCCTAATTCCATCCTCACTATTGTCATCAGAGTTTAACAAGTGCTTTCCTAGCCTGCTGAAACTTTCATTAGCAATAATAATTAGCCGTTTTTCCATGGTAAAGCGCAATTCCTCCTGATGGAGGATGAATTTGAGAGTGTAGTTGGAGCAGATTACTCAACAATCCGTTTGGATGTTGTGTTGAAATTGCTAAATGCATTGTTGATTTTGGGCCGCTCTTTGCCTTGTAACGATATATCTGTTACATTTCTTATTGATATGCTCAGAGATACAAAATAATAAAGATTAGCTCGGGTTATCTTATTAGCTACAGTCTAGGAATCACTATTGAAAATCTTAGCGCCATCTAACGGCGAACAGTCATTAGAGTTGAGTGCGAAGAAGAACATAAAGATTTGACAGTACGATTTTGGTATCAAATGATGAGAACGTGCGACTTTCGGCCCTTACTGTGATCAAGCCATAGACAAATTAAAAATAAAGAGACTGTTTGAAACATTGGCGATCTTGACCACCAAGTTTTTGGTACGGCCAGTCGCGCATGGAGGCGCTGCCCGCAATAAAGAGACCACTGACATGATAATTTTCCAATTTCGACATTTGTCAGAAAATGACAAACAACGTAATAATTTCAGAATAATTCTACTGTTAAATTGTCATCGAATAATTAATTATAGAAATTATACTATGAACCCAACGTCGAAAATGGAATGTTTTCTTATTCGAGTTGACGCTGAAATTCCTCGAAATATTCTTTCACAAGGTAAAATATAAGCTGCTTTTCACAAACTGATACTTATTTCCATCCATCAGTTGCAGAAATTTTTTCACAAACTGATACTTATTTCCGTCCATCAGTTTCCATTTCCTATCACGATTTGAGGAAGTACGAAGATTATCATCAAACTGGAGTATTTGTTAAGTATACCTACTCGAAAAGGGAAACATTCCACATCTGATTTTATGAACATCCTGTTTAAATTTTCAACAAATCAATATACCTACTCGTGCTCCTTTGTGCTAATAAATGAACAACATTATTGAAGGTTTGTTGTGAATGTAATTTGTTTTTATATTGGTTGATTTGATGAAGACTGAAGAATATTTTCAGTTTTGTTGTTTTTCGGAGTTTTGTTATTGTTTTGTCTGTAGTTGTACCTTGTCCTAGATACAATAAAATGTGTTTTTATAGTGTTCAACTTATTATTCTTGTTTTATAAGATCTTTAATTTTGTTCTTGATATCATGAAATAAAGATTTACTTTGAAACTTTATTTTAACCACGAACGAACTAACAGATTCTACGAATCGATTACTGTATATATTTTATTAGTGATCGATTTGCCATTCCTGTATTTCATATGATACAACCATTCATATGGAATACAAGAATGGCAAATCGATCACTTATAAAATATATATCATATAAAAGTAACATTTGAAAACCCGCCTTATCTCAATCGGTTTTACCAACTGTACTTAGTTCGGCCAGTTGCGAGATATGTCGCCACTGTCTAAACGTGGTGCCAACTTTTACTGCAGGTTTGACAACTCTCTTTATTTTTAGTTTCTCTATGGATCAAGCTATCGTGTGTTCTGAAGTTGTCAGCCATTGAGTAGAGAAATAGAATTTTATTCATGTTGATATAACTAATGAATTAGAGCATCTTGCCTTCTTCTGCGAAAGTGATTTCAAGCAGTGAGTTTAGTGTGATACCAAGGTATGTAAGAATATCGTTTGGCCATTTTAAATGAGAATGTCGAAATATTTTCTAACGAGAACGTGAAATATTTATTCACAAAGAGACGATATCTGAATATATCTACAGCCGTTGATCAGTATTCAGCGAATAAATTTAATCAGGTCAAGCAGGTAAATGATCCGAGTGAAGTATCATATTTATTTTCCAAATTAGTTTAGGCGGAATTATAAAAATCACATGTGATATATCGAATTGAATCAAGATATCAGTGTTCCGTCTCGTCTGATTAGATTGCTGTCTCTGACAACGCTTCATTGGGGTTTAAAGAGGGTTTCTCAAATATATGGTATCACTTACACCGTATTTGAATATATTTTTGGTGTCAATCATAAGAAGTATGATATAGTTGAAAATTATATATATTTCATGAACTTTTGGATATGTCTTTGGTATGATTTCTTATTTGGTGATAATTATCACCGAGCTGTGATTTTGTTTCTGATTTAGGTGAAGCGATCTTATATTTATGTACATATTTAGTTCTTGGAGTTTGGAATATTTCTTATACAGAAAAACTTTATGAAGAATTATTTGACGATTGATCAAAGATGGTTCTTATACACTTGTTTCATTGGAATTGAAGTCATTATTGCATATCAAATTATTTAAACTCAATTGTGCTGAATTCTGATTTTCATTCTTTGCAAGGTATAGTCTTGGCTGATCAAGATCAGAACAACTTTCTTTTCTTTATATAGAGCAAAGATCAATATTGTGTAAATCAAAATTTAATCTTGAAACTTCAAATTCAGTATTGAATATCAATGACAAATCTCAGCACAAGCTGATTCGTATGTTCAAATAATTTCAAGCAATAATCTCTTGATGAAAGTACACTCATCTGTAACAACTGTGCGTTGAAGAGTGCATTGAGAAATTCCAAATTTCAAAAGTTGAATTGTTTTGTTTCAAAAGAAATATTGCTTTTGGTTGCTGAACCTGACGGTTTTATCGACGACGTTGTACCTCTGATTGTGTATTGTGTAGCTCGTAGCTAGACTTCACGTGGTCGTGTGGCTCGCAATCAGGGGGTACTTATGGCTGCTGGGCGACCGAACAGGTGGAACATACAAGCATCGGCTTTTTGTCCATGGAATGATAGTTCTCAGCAATACAACATGAAAAACAATATTGCTTGTGTCAGAATTAGTTTTCACTAAAAATTCAACTTCTGACACAAGCAATATTGTTTTTCATGTTTAAGATGCCTAAAAACCCTGGTGTATTCACTGATTCGATTTTGTTTAGAATTTTTGGGGGACAACGAATGAAAAACGTTGAATTCTGCTTGGAACTTCATTAGTAGATGGCGCGGTTAAGGAATGTTTGCTGTTTGTGTCACGCAAAATATCAAACTTCAAACCTATGAAATTTTATTTTTCTGTCAACATTACTTCATGCAAAAATTGTGAATTGATCGTATACAAAGATTATCGTGCTACGAACAGGATCCCGCTCAGAACGGTTGGCGCGAAAATGAGATGAAATCCTCGAAACTTACTAGAATGTTCACATCTGTCTGTCAAAAATCAGATTTTTCTTGAGGTCTACCTGGCGATTTTTTCAAAGTGATTTCTTCTCAAATGGCCTTTTTCGGATCATGGAAACTTCCACGGAGGAATGAAAAAAGGTAGGAGAGTGGACTGATGTCTCTAGATGATGAATTAACATGAAAATTGAGGGGATTGGAAAATGACATTGTTCCATTAAACTATTACCAAGCCATTCACTCCCCATCTCTGCCGGACTATTACCTCTCTAACAACCTTCTGACATGAACAAAATCAGAGAGTTCATTGTGGATATCATAAAATCTGTTGATGAAGTTGAGAAATCGATGAATCCTGGTGTGCGACAGTCTAGGCTGCTTCCAGCTATCTTAGAATGACTTCGCCGGAAAAGGTGAGTCCTACTAACAAAGATGACGGGAGAAAAAAAAAATCTGAATGCTTTTATTTTATTTTTCAGTAACACCCCGCATGAGATAATCGGAGAAGGAGGGCGATCTAAACCAAGCAGTTATTCGGAAGAACAAGGCCCACTCCCAAGATCGATAAGGCTAATGACTATTATTAGGATGATTATCACTTTTCAATAAACATATGAATTTCAAAAGTAAGCGTGGACTTTTCATTCTATGAAGATATATTGATTTTGGCTAGTGAATTCCGAACCGTCCCATAGGGTCCCATAGCTCTTTGGAAGAAAATATCCACTATATCTGGAATTTTCCAATACTTTTAGTTAGAAGACTGTCATCTCATGGGAAAATTTTTATACAAAATATATATATAAAAAATAAATATAAAAGTAATAATAAAATTATTTGACTTGCTAGTTACTAGATACATTATTGGGATCAAACTGTCGGGCAAATACACAGCAAAGTCATGGTAGGGCATCCAAACCGGACCCTGACGGCTGACCTTCTGAACCTGAACAGAACGAAGGCTCGTATAATAATAGGTCTGTTGACTGGACACTACGGCCTAAGAAAACACCTAAACACCATAGGAGTACGCAGGAAAACCGTGAAGTGTAGGCTGTGTGATGAAGAGGAGGAAACAGCCCCTCATATTATGACGCCCCAAGTAGTAGGCGACACAGAACCTTTGGAGAGATCAGCCCGGAAACAGGCATGAATCCGAAGAACCTTATCAACAGGCTTCTTAACCTAATTAAAGGCACAAACCTGTTTGAATGAGGAACCACTGACGACAGAGTGATACAATAGACCCCAGCTGGTCGCAGTGTCAAGGGAAGCTAAGTGCCAACCCTGTCTCTGGCTCGTCAGCCTTCAACCAACCAACCAACCAACTAGATACATTACAATCACAAGTTGAAAAAAATTATTACAAAATGGTCCAATAGTCTCAAAATGGCAGCTGTTGAAAAACTTCGCAATATTTCATTTCCATACCCAATATCGGCAAACTATAAGTCGTTTCATAAAGCTTCACTATCTCACAAATTTTACCAGATTTTTTTTCTCTTAGATGTACACATAAATAACAAATAGTTAGCTGTAAATTATCATTCATGAAATCTACCTTTACGACTGGCCACGCCATCGTTTTTTCAATGTCATATTCTGGTTCAGCGACCTCAAAAACCCCTATAGCATCAATTTGGATAAAATTTTCCTAACAAAATTGTTTTTCATTGTTTAAACAATTAATAAACAAGCAGGGCACGAATATAAGTTTATAACTTTTTTCTGCAAGCAATTTCTAAGTAATATCAGATGGTTTTAGGAAAATCCATGGAGTCCTCCAGCATTCCAAAATAATGCATGATTTTAAGCTATTTTTACTCCGCTATATGAAGATTATTTGAGTTCTTGCGATAAGATAGTCGTGTTGTCTGCCAAAATAGTGAACACCTCTCAATTTATCAAAAAGCTAAGAGGTTCTTCCACTCAGAAAAGATTTGAACCAATTGAAGCTTCGTCCTCTGAAGCTGTAGAGATGAAGCTTATGTAACAGTCAAAAGCTTTAGATATGTCGCAAAACACTTCCTTCAGACTAGAATATAGATTTTTCAGAAAGCGAAAGAGATTGCATCTCCCGTACTTTTATTGGTTTGAAAGTTCAATTAAGTAATTGTATGTAATTTACAGCACTTCATAAAATCATTATCCGCTCCATCATGAGATTTTTATCACGAGCAAACAGGGACAGAAATACATAAGTACCAACTCAGTGGAGCTGTATCAATAGAAAACTAACCATAGAAAATAATTAGAATTATTTCGGAACCCTCTCGAAAATTCTATAGAACACTCAGGGTTATTATATATACAATACTGACAATATATGATAACCCTGACATTAGTACATGGAATAGTTTGTTCTAAAATATGTTACATCGATCGATCATCCTCAAAATATTTCACAACGAATTGACATAACCCTAAAGGCGACAAAAGCACAATCACAGAACGGATCAGGAGACACAAATCACAAAAACACCCTGTGCGGTATGAAATTGCAGTTTACTGAATTATGACAAGAAACGACATCGGCGCCATCTGAAACTCCAGATAACTCCCTTTATCAAGTGGGCTGTTGTCCCCCAGTTTGTCCCAATATTTTACAGGTATAAGTGAATACACCATGTTTTTAGACATCTTATTCATGTTGTATTGCTGAGAACTATCATTTCATGGACAAAAAGCTGATGCTTGTATGTTCCACTTGATCGGTCGCCCAGCAGCCATAAGTACCCCCTGATTGCGAGCCACACGACCACGTGAAGTCTAGCTACGAGCTACACAATACACAATCAGAGGTACAACGTCGTCGATAAAACCAACAGGTTCAGCAACCAAAAATAATATTTCTTTTTGGAAACAAAAAAATTCATCTTCTTGAAATTTGGAATTTCTCAATGCACTCTTCAACGCACAGTTGTTACAGATGAGTGTACTCCCATCAAAAGATTATTGCTTAAAATTATTTGAACATACAAACCAGCTTGTGCTGAGATTTGTCATTGATATTCATACTGAATTTGAAGTTTCAAGATTAAATTTTGATTTACACAAAATTGATCTTTGCTCTATATAAAGAAAAGAAAGTTGTCCTGATCTTTGATGATCTTTGTATACTATACAAAGAATGAATTCAGCACAATTAAGTTTAAAGAATTTGATATGCAAAAAATGACTTCAATTTCAATGATACTAGTGTATAAGAACCATATTTGACCAATCGTCAAATACTTCTTCATAAAGTTTTTCTGTATGATACGAAATATTACAAACTCCAAGAATTAAATATGTACATTTATATAAGATCGCTTTACCTGACTCAGAAGCAAAATCACAGCTCTGTGAAATTTTTCACCAAATAAGAAATCATACCAAAGATATATCCAAAAGATCATGAAAAATATATAATATTCAACTATATCATACTTCTTATGATTGACACCAAAAATATATTCAAATCGGTGTTAGTGATACCATATATTTGAGAAACCCCTCTTTAGACCCCAATGGAGCCTTGTCAGAGAAAGCAATCTAATCAGACGAGACGGAACACTGATATCTTAATTCAATTTGATATATCACATGTGATTTTTATAATTCCGCCTGAACTGATTTGGAAAATAAATATGATACTTCACTCGAATCATTTACCTGCTTGACGATAATGGCGGCCATGGGAGCGGGTTCATTTTCATTATGTTGGCATGATTTGCCACACTATATTCACTTCTTCCATGAAGTATGTGGATTGTCGTTGGTCAACCCCGCCACGCGTCACGGCATTGCAATAAAACAGTAAATCTGCTATGACGTTTGGCGTAAGTACAACTGGCAACTGCCGTAACCTGTTAAAATAAAACTACTCTCAAAAATCGTGTTCTTGTTCTGTTCATTGTAGGGAATGGAAATGCATTGACTATGATGTCCAGCATCCGATGATGTAACTTTTTTCTCATTTAATAAAAAAACAAATAATCCGTGGGAACTGAAATAACTTTCAGAACATCCGGTTTGGATGATACGTTCTTTTTCATGTACAGGACTACAAATAATTTCCCAGCTTTTCTATAGATATATTGTGAATTGCCGTTAGCTTATATTGCTGTTTTTTTTTAATGAACCTTTCACGGTCATTTTTTATGCAATGTAGATTTATTTCTGCTACCAGGGCTAGTCGCCGATGCCGCTGAGCACATTTTCCCAAACCGAAAATGTTGCCAATCCTCTGGTGTTTTCAACTAGGAATCTTTTGACAAGCTCAACATCCATGAACTTGGTACTGCCATCTCAACGTCCCCTCCGTCTTCCCTGGCAGGCTGATCACCTATCCAAGTTCTAACTGCGGTTAGCGTTGCTGTACTACAGATATCGATAGAGCTGAACGTGCCTTTTCCACGGTCTCCGTAGCCAATCCTATTATAATCAGTATATCTATACAAGCGTACAGAAAGAAAGTCGGACATTACGATATGTTCTATTCAACTTCGAATATCTGAAATATATATTAGGTCTGGGTCAATCAAAAAGTGTATATCATTCGTTAGTTTGATTACTTTTCCAATATAAAATCCTCAGTTAGGGAAGCGTAAATTGCAGTTATGTTAAATATTAGAAACTTTACAGAAGAAAAATTGATATCAGAAAACTGTATAAACGTACTCGATACTCGCACTACTGATGAAGTTTTGATGGGTTCCCAAGTTTATTGTTATCATTATATTATAAATATTGTGAATTTCGTGAACTAATCAAACAATATTATTATTGATATTGTAGTTGTATATTTTGTTTCACCATGTATATTTTCAGGCTCATTTGGTCACTTCTGAGTTCTGAGTTTCTGAGAATTGCAGATTAAGGATGCAGATTATCAAAGACTATTTTATCACAGCTATACAGAATATTCACTACTATACTGATTCCTGTGTTGTGTTACGACAAATACGATCTCAATTGGGCCGTTTTCCAGTATTCATAACATGTCATCTCAGAAAAATCCTCTAAAACGTGGCAAATCCACAAAACAGGTTCATCTCCAGCAAGATAGTTCGATCATCAGAACCTACGATGCAGTTCAACCAAGAGAAAACTTTGGTCAATCTCACCAAGATGGATATTGACATTCTCCTAGACATCCACCTGTTTTTAAATATGAACAAACTGGTTGGGTCAACGGCATGAAGCACCAAAAAAGTGGATTAATAAAAGTTGTGAATTTGGGATTTCTTCATTACAAACATTTTCAATTTCAATGGCCCGCCAGATTTGGCTGAATATCCCTCATTCAACAGACAGCAAACCTCTCATATTTTCTTGTAGAATGGACTCAAAAATGGAATTGGTCTCATTGAATAATAATAACCTGATTTGATGCTCATAAAGTTCCACAACGAACACTTCTCTAAATGAAATTTGCTTACCAAAAGAGTGGCCTGTTCCTCATCTCTCGGACATAATGTCGAAGGTGAGTTCCTGGGATTCTTGTATATTTTACCATCGTCATCGATTTCCGAAGATTCTGGCTCATCCCAGTCATCATCATCGTCATCAACGGTAGGAACTGTACTGGATATCGAGGTATTTCGAGGAAGTCTTGTAGCAATCACTGAAAACGTCAAAAGAAGTTAATTTTTGTTATTAGACTGATATAGAAAATAACAAAAGATGCACCGTACACAGCTAGTGAAAATGACTTGTAAAATGACGGGCAAACGATTACGCACGCTCTGCGTAATAGAAGTCACATGGCCGCGTGACCGTTTATACTGCAACCGTATATCTGACGTTTTATTTGAATGTTGCTGTCAATTGTAAATTTTTTAACGTTGATTCTGAGTAAAATGATGTTAGGGATCTCAAATGATATTAAGCGATGATGAATTGGAATGCACTGAAATCAGTAAGAAAGCTGAAGGAGGTATTCTTGATTGTAGACCTTCTATATTAAAAGAAAGTAAAGTCCCTGTATGCATTAAAAAAATTCATATTAGTAGACACTTATCCATATATAAAATGTTTGACTTTTAGGTTATGCTGAATTTTCTAATTCCAAATGAGCCCAAAGAAGTATAGTCAAAAGGGGATTTCAAAAAATAAGATGAAAGAGATGTGTAGAAATCCTGGTGTATTCACTCATACCTTTAAAAGTTTAGTAAAAATTTGAGGACACCCTTGAGTTTCAGATGGCGCCACGTCGTTTCTTGGTTTAATTCATCAAACTGCGCCATCTACCAATGAAGTACTAAGCGTTATTCAACTCTAGATGGAGTTCCCCAAGTTGCCTAAAAACACTGGTGTTTTTACTGATTCGATTTTGTTTAGAATGTTTGGGGGACAACTAATGTAGTTAAAGGCCGCTTGGTACTTCATCAGTAGATGGCGCGCCTGAAATGTTTGTATCCATGCTAAATATCAAACTTCAAACGTATGAAATTATTTTCTTTTCTGTCAACATTGCATATTTTTGTGCATAAATTGTTATTTGAAAATTTCACATATTGATCGTTTATTGCAGTTCGTAGTTTAAATTAGTTTCGTTTCGGTTGTGAGTTTCGCCTGGTATTTAAGTTGGAAGGAATTGTTAGTTTTTTCAGTGTGTGTAAGAATACTTACTTTTTGTGAAATGGGTTTCTTTTGCATATTTTGTGGACATTCCAAAGCTACAGATCAGAATATTCATCTACATTTAGTACCAAAGGAAAGTAGGTGAAGCTAGTCAAGGTGATAGCTGTTCCATACTCATCTGAATAAATGCATTTTCTGCGATTTGAAAATCGAAAAAGGCCGCTGCATGAACGTTCCATATTTAAACGGCAAATTACAATTGATTATGAATCATAACATATGCCATTTTTCAATATTTGATGTTAACGTTTGTATTTTCCTTTATTTTAAAATATTCCAATCCTCAAACATAGATTCGGAAGAAGAGCATGTGATTCAACTAACAGCATTGAGCAAAATCACAGAACAGTTCAGACACAGACATAATTTCACCCTGTGTGATCTGTTAGTGCAGTTTACTGAATTATAATAAGAAACGACTCCGGCGCCATCTGAAACTCTACATAACTCTCTTTATCAAGTGGGCTAGTATCCTCCAGTTTGTCCCAATTTTTTACAGGTAAAAAAGAATACACCATGGTTTTTAGACATTAGCGTCCTTCAAAATTATAAACAATTTCGAATCAGTGACATGTGATCGTAACCTGAGGAACTGTTGAGCTCTGTATGAATAAGTATGTACGTTCAAGGAATAGAATATTTTTACAAGCATTTGTAAAGCATTGATTGGGAAACTTCTCTAGGGGTGAATAACCAAACACTCTTTCTAATATTTTACACATACCAACGACGAAAAAAGTGTTATGTACCGAAATTAATGATCCACTGGAATGTCGTGGAACTACGGGAACAACGAACTAGATTAGAAATGATTGGTTCATACATCATTCAAATATCTGCCTACAATTTATGAAGACTGCTGATCCAGTTTTCTAAGTATACGCGAATGACTGTTCCAGTATTTGATGAATTTTTAGATCTTGTAAAAATATCACACATAATTCTTTATTCTGATTGGCCGGACGCAAGGAACGCACTGTAAAAGATGAAAGTTGGCCAACTCTTCCGTTCCAGTCCGTTTCATTTCCGTTACGTCATGCGTTTACGTTCATTTATAAACAAGAGTACATAAATTCTATAGTTGATCTTTCTGCAGTACGTCTACATTTACAATCTAACTATAAATCTAGCTTCAATCGCGGAATATTGAGTCTTTCTAACTTTGTCTGATGAAGGACAGTCTGTACGCAATACTGCAATTATATGACTTTTCAATTTACAATTAATAATTATTTGTTTTTCACCACTAACTTGACGAATTTTATCCAACGACTGTGATAAAGCAGAAAAAAAAATTATTATTAACAATGTTTAACACAGTAAAGATGTAGCTAATTGATGTTCGGGGGTACTTTATAACTCAGCCAGACAACATTGGGGCCGGTAAATAACTGCCAGAAAAATTATTATTAATATTAGAATTGTTATATAAAAAAGTATCAACTATTAAAAAATAAGTCCCAAGATGTAGGTTTGTAAAGCAGATCGGAGACGGGCGAGAGCGTCTAAAGACGCACGGACCTTGATTAACTTACCAGTCAATGTCAATACCGACAAATAGGTGCCAGGCTAATTTTATAGTATTTATTAATGTTTATATTAACAATTCCTAAAATAGCTAATTTTTAAAAATTACTTCAAACATAGTTTTTTACAATTAAAAAAATTTGCCAGACTGATTTGCGACCGGTTATAACATGTCAGAGTTATATCAGAATACTTATAATAGTATAAAAAAGACGAATTAGCTTTTAAAAAATAACTTCAACAGCGCTGAGAGTTGCGACGCCATAGCGACCGCTAAACAGGTGCCAGAATCGCCATTTCATTTTCAGCACAACGTAAACTAACAAATAAATATTAGGCCGAACTTAAACGGCCGTTAAACGGTAGCCTACTAAAATGCCGTTAATAGATATGACGTCATTGAAGTGACGCGTCGGTCGGCTTTTTATTAGATTTGCTTAAACTGCCGTCAAACGGTAGCATACAAAAATGCCGTTAATCAATTATTGCGTCATCCGCCAACTTTTCGAATCAAATGTGAGCAATAGTTCCCCCTTCATTTATGTGTGCAATTGTTGTGGGCGGTGATTCATTTATTATCAACAAAAATGAGGCAAAGTTACTAAATTCCATCTGTCAAAGTGTGAAATTTGTTCATTTGGAACTGTGTAAGAACGATGATTTTTTCGACAAAAACGACGATATTTTGTGCAAAGTTGTGCCGAAAATGAGTGATTTAGGGTGGTAAAAAGAAGGAGGCATTTTGAGTGATTTTTGTGCGAGAAAGCGATGCTTGAAAATGAGGTTAATTTTTTTATTAAATTCCTCTAACTCGGGAACGGTATGAGACCGCCACGGATTCGTGTTCAGGAGGCAAAAACACGTGAGAAAAGTTTTTTCCCTATATTCAGAGTTCATGTCTGATAACGCAATAATTGATCAACGGCATTTTTAGTATGCTACCGTTTGACGGCAGTTTAAGCAAATCCAATAAAAAGCCGCCCGACGCGTCACTTCAATGACGTCATATCTAATAACGGCATTTTAGTAGGCTACCGTTTAACGGCAGTTTAAGTGCAGTGTAAATATTATTCCAGGTTTTAAAAAATGACTTCCCAAATATGCATGTGATCTCCAGGGCTATAAGAATGATTGAAGATAAACAAATGCATTGAGAAACATAAGAATTCTATAAGCTGTGTGATGTTTTGAATTAAATTATAACGACATTTGTTGTGAGATTCGATAATTAAATGCATGATATGCATAGATTAAACACAAAATAGTTTTTTTCCAATGACAAGTTTTTAAAACTGTTATTCGCATAATTAATATAACTATAATTTGAATACATCAGTATATATGTTACAGAAACCTTCTTCTTTGACGATATCTTTCAAAACAAACTAAACATGGCATGTTTATATTATTTCATTTATGAAAGTTTATCTGTCAAAACGTTTTCCACTTTTCTCGTACGGAAATATTCAGTTTGGAAATTGTTTTTTTCCATTCTTGGAATTTGGAATACATATTCAAATTCAATGTAACTCCGGAGCACCTGCATCATTTCAAGTCAGTTCATTCTCAGCAATTTATGCACTCCCTATTCATGAGACTGAAGGGCTCATGAATAATTCCCGACATCCTAACCGAATTCACCGAGAATGACGAAGGACAGGATAACGGAAATGGGTTTCTTCATTCCTTGCTCCCTGGTGATGATACCTGTATTGCAGCCAGAGTTGGCCTAGCGCCTACGTTTCGAATGAGAAAACAGGCTGATGAAAAAGTAAAAACTAAATACCGACTGGGAAGTAAATGACTAGACATTAGAGGATGAAAGGCACAGTGTCACACATAAAGTTCGCAACATATGGAAGTATTTTTTATTAATAGATATAATGAAAATTTGACTTCGCAGTTAGTTTGTGCTTGAAAAATGAGTAAAGAACAGCCTTCCTTTTTGTCATGTGCTACTCTAAACCTGTCAAATTTGACATTTTTTCGAAAATCCTCAAGAAATCAGGTTTTTTTGGAACTTTAAAAGATGCCAAAGAAAAAATTTGCCCAGTTTCCAAATTTATACCTTTGCTCCAAATTTGGACTCTCTACAGTCACTTCGACTTTTTCCCAATTTTTTTAATTTTTCGAATCTTTCGCTCTACCGATTCGAACGAAACATGATTCAAATATCATAATTTTGATGAATACGAGACTTCAATATCATATCTTGCCCTGAAAATACCCACATTGGCCTGATACCAGAAAAAAAATGCACCCCCAGAAATTCGTGTTTGTTGTTGCAAATTTCATCTAGTTTTTTCATTTCATTGTGAAACTGATTCGGATTTTCAACGTATGGACGTTAATATGTCAGTATTTGAATAAACGAATTTCTCTTCATCCTTATTACACTCGTATTTCTTTTTTCCACAGATTTGTATCCCGTTAGCTGCAGATGAGTTTGAAATATTTTGATGTAGTTTACACCCAACAGTGTGACTGTTGGATGTAAACTGTTAGATGTGATTTTCGAGCAAATAATAATTTTTCGCAACGTTTTTTGAATTAATTTCATAAATCTCATATTCTTTATTTTCACCTTTAGATGTGTGAAAAACATTAAACCAAAATAACTATAACCAAATTCACAACAAAACATCGTAACATTCATTGATGTATCTCAATAATCTTATAAAGAACCCGAATTCATCATTCAGTATGCCGTCCTTCCCGTTCTATACAAATTATAGTCCTTTCATTCACGGACTTTGTGGCATTTTTAATAAATAGGGAATTTATGTTAGCACAACACTCCCGAATGGTATTATCTAAATGTTATTTGTTTGCAAATGGTCTGTGCTTATACACTTTTTGTTTCAGATAACCCCATAGAAAAAAGTCCATTGGAGATAAGTTCGGTGATCTTGGTAGCCAATAATCTTCCCGATCTCGCCCCTAGACATCTGACTGCTACACTGTCTCACTTCTACCGTTTGGTGGATCGGTGCCCCGTCAAGCTGAAACCACAAATTTTGTCTAACACTCAGAGGCAGATTATCCAAAACTTCAAACAACTGATTCATAATGAAATTTCTGTAATTTCATAAATCTCATATTCTTTATTTTCACCTTTAGATGTGTGAAAAATATTAAACCAAAATAACTATAACCAAATTCACAACAAAACATCGTAACATTCATTGATTTATCTCAATAATCTTATAAAGAACCCGAATTCATCATTCAGTATGCCGTCCTTCCCGTTCTATACAAATTATAGTCCTTTCATTCACGGACTTTGTGGCATTTTAAAAAAATAGGGGATTTATGTTAGCACAACACTCCCGAATGGTATTATCTAAATGTTATTTGTTTGCAAATGGTCTGTGCTTATACACTTTTTGTTTCAGATAACCCCATAGAAAAAAGTCCATTGGAGATAAGTTCGGTGATCTTGGTAGCCAATAATCTTCCCAATCTCGCCCCTAGACATCTGACTGCTACACTGTCTCACTTCTACCGTTTGGTGGATCGGTGCCCCGTCAAGCTGAAACCACAAATTTTGTCTAACACTCAGAGGCAGATTATCCAAAACTTCAAACAACTGATTCATAATGAAATTTCTGTACATATCTGCCTTAAAATTTTCTCTAAAAAAATTTGGTACAACTATTTGGTTATGTAATAAACCATACCACCTATTTGTCTTGAATGAATGGTGGTCACGGCATTCTATTACAAAATTTGGATTATTGTTGGACCACCAGCGACAATTTTGGGAACTAACTGACGTGAAAGTTGCCTCGTCTGTCCATAAAATCCTGTAGGGAAATGTGATATCTCACCTTGGATTCAAAATGAAAATCCTACTCGAATATCGAAATCTCTTTCTTTACGAGTGTGTACGAACTTTGGCTTATAGGGATGGAAATTATTTTTGTGTCACAGTTTCTCTGTCTGCAAACCCCTGTATTTTCATTAATACTCCTAATATTAGTTTTTCCGTTTTCAACAAACATTGAGTTGGTCTTCTTCATTATACCTTATTGGATTATGTGGTTTCTTGAAACGATTGTCCACAGAGCCAGTTACGGTACTAAAGTGAATATTTGTTCCTGGATGCCGGTGAAAATACAAGCAACATCTTGATATGGCACATTCTCACCACATAAAAGAACGATTTCCACTTTGTCTTGTGTGGATAACATTGTACATGAAACCTATTTTTGAATTATAAATGTACGAAAATCTGTACATAAAACAACTCGATTTATTAAACGCAATAATTTGACATCATCCAAAACAAAAAATTTGTTTCAAAAGCCTAAGGGAAAATATTATTTCGATTCGATCAATTGTACTATTTTCTTCCCGAGATGTTGCATTAGTCTTGTATTGTTTAAAATCACGAAATTTTATATCATGTTCAGTACAAATCGCTAGAACGAAAGTCTTTTGAATAGTTATGAAACTGCAGGTCATTGTTTAGTTTACAGGAAAGTATGATATTTCGGGTTTGTTTGTAACTGAATTATTGGTCAGAAAAATAATCAAACTGGATAAAAATCTATCAAAAAAAAAAGAGTGTAATAAGAATGAAGGGAAATTCGTTCATTCGATTACTGACATATTAACGTCCATACATTGAAAATCCGAATCAGTTTCACAATGAAATGGAAAAACTATATGAACGTTGCAACAACAAAGACGAATATCTGGAGGTGCATTTTTTTTTTCTGGTAACGGGCCAATGTGGGTATTTTCTGGGCAAGATATGGCATTGAAGTCTCGTATTCTTCAAAATTATGAAATTTGAATCATGTTTCGTTCGAATCGGTAGAGCGAGATTCGAAAAAAAAAATGGAAAAATGTCGAAGTGACAGTAGAGAGTCCAAATTCGGAGAAACGGTATAGAATTGGAAACTGAGCAACTTTTTTCTCTGGCATTTTCCGAAATTTTCAAAAAAAAACTAATTTTTTTAGAGTAGCACATGACAAAAGTAAAGAGACTGTTTTTACTCATTTTTCAAGCACAAACTAACTGCGAAGTAAAATTTTCATTATACCTTTTGATAAAAAAACTTCCATATGTTGCGAACTTCATGTGTGACACTGTATATACAGTGCGTTCATAAAGTGTGGAAACGCTCCATTATCTTACGAGTTATTCATACATCATAAAGCTCGGACAGGTCGATTTTGTATTTTAGTGTTCCACCTCTTAAAAAAAAAGATTTTTTTCCCTCCACCTTACAATGGTTTCTTTTTATTAAAATTGTATATTTTTATATCAAAATTTGGAAGCCCATATTTTTCAACCATACCACATACGTCATATGTAACACTTCAAGTTACATACTGAGTTACATACTGAGTATGAAGGAAACCAGTGTTCATATTTCTTAACATTTTTACAATATTTATTTTGCAATGAAAACCTGAGGATTACTCAGTAGCTAGTACGAATATATTGCCAAACTTGAGTAGGCTCTGAAAACATCTGAAAACCCTTAGCAACCAGACAATAAGTATGTCAGTATTAAATTGATTTGTTGATAGCATATCGATTTATAAGTCTTCAATAATAAATTTCTGAAAAATATTACTCGAAAAGAAATTATTTGAAATAACGATGGTGCTGTCAGAAAAACAGCGAATAGAAGTTTTGATGATCTTAGGTTACGGCGATCGTAAAAGAAGTATGGCAGAAGTATGCGACATCTTTAATAAAAAATATCCTGATCGAGAATCAATAAGCAAATCGACGGTAAGCAAAATGTTACATAAATTTAATGAGATTGGTAATGTTAGGGATAAGTCTAAGAGTGGCAAGAAAATCCTCATTGTTCAATTACAATTTTATCTCACAACAATTAGATCTGTCGTGGTGTTGTGCAGAACATTCTGAAAAGCCAAATTAAATCCCAAGAGAATATCTTGAACGATGGAAGATAGTGACTGAAGTTTATCTTTCAGTCGCAGATGATTCCACATCTGATTTTCCGAATGAATCAAGGAATAGTGCTGAAAAACGAGACCAATGTCGTTGATGAATAAATTGAAGAGAAGAGGTCCTAGGTAGGGCCCCTGCAGCAGTCCAGAGGTCACTAAGAGTGGAAACGATTTATGGTTTTTGATTCTGACTATTTGAGTCTTGTCCGATAGATTACTTCGTAACCAATTTGTGAGCTATATAGGAAAGCCAATAAATATGAGTTTGGTGATAAGAAGTTTGTGGTTAACTCTAGCGAAGGCCTTACTGAAATCAGTGTAGACCGAATCGACCTGAAGACCATTTTCGACAGCTAGGACTGAATCGTTTTGATAAAGTGACAAATTTGTGAATGTTGACTTACCACCAACGAAACCATGTCGTTGGTCAACGATAGTGTTTTTACAGTGCCAACCCAGCAAACATGAATGAGCGGTAAATAGACGCTGTTAACTGCCGTAAGATGTCGGCAGTGGCACACCGATGTCGGTAAATAATTGGAATAATATCAGTTTTGCCGCTTTGGCTGAACATACGCATATTTATTATGGATGTTTTGAATTCAGCCAGAAATTACCCGTTAAATATTTGCGATAATCGCGCCGATGTCGTTTTGACACAGTATGTGGCATTACGCGCCGCACCGCTGCGACCTCTGTAATGAAACTGCAACATTGGCATTACTGAATATCACGTTCGCAGTTGGCCCTACTGCTGATTTCGTGTAGGATGTCAAATCTCAAATCGGGTATTTGCAATTTTGTGATATATGGTTATGAAAAATAATCACAGTGCCGATAATTTTTTCAGATTTGTATGTTATCATTCTATCTATTTGGTGAAATATTTTTCCAGTCTAGTTGAAATGCAATATCTGGGAAATATGAATGAGTATCTTGGAAACCATTTGGGATACAATAAAAATGGTTGAAATGGAGAAAAAGTTGTCTGTTTAGGTAAATAGGAACAATCTGGCTCTACAGTTTCAGAAATCCTCTACAATTAGTGGCTTCAGAGAGTTAAAACAGTGAATTGTATATATCTTGTCCATGAATCAGTTGATTCTGAATGTTTGGTGAATTCATTGTGTACAATATTTTCATCGAAGTTTCACTGTTTTCGAAGATATAACGCTAGATTGTTCTTAAGCGCTTATATGGGCCATTTTGTTTTCTTTATGCTCATTGCCTTCCAAGATACTCCATACTTCCATGTACTGCATTTTGAATTGGACGATCCTGTATATTTCCATAGATCATTGATGAAATCCCAACAGTGGAATGACGCGGTTGATTAGTAGGATACCCGCAATCGCCCCATAATCTGTACCATGCAATATCAGCTCATCTTAACTCTGTCTATCCGCTGAAGTCCCGCTATGTAATAAAGCGGGTGGTAGTCTGGAAGCCTACTGATGGCCGTCGCGACACCGGCTAGCCGGGCCGACGACGTATCATGATTATGGCCCGCTAATGTTGTCTGTCGGCTGTTTTTAAGGTGCCTCTAGAGGCCCACGCGTAACAAGTTTGCTGGGAAGTATGATTAGAACTGAGGATCACTTCAAACAGCTCAGGGAGAGCTGGCAGAACGGTAATCGGTCGAACATTTTTAATATAATATTTTTGTCACTTTTAAAAATAGGGGTTACAAGGCTAGTTTTCATTCGACATTCAAGCGAAGAATTGAATAGTAAGTGAATTGGTTCAATAAAGTTTCAATGAATCTTCTCAAAAAGTAGGAAAGTATTTGTGTGCATAAGTTATCTTTCATTGGGATTATATCGTTGAAAACCTATAGGCTAAGTGATACGGGAGGTATGTTAACGATTTCATTTACAGTGAACTGATCATCAAATTCAAGTGTTTCATTGATGTAAACATTAGAAAAGTGATCCGCAAAGAGGTTTGCTATTTCATCTGGTGTATCCGCTGATCTGTCATCGAGATGCTTACTTAATGGTATACCAGAGTCTTTCCTCAACGAATTAATATAACTCCAAAAATACTTGGGCTCAGATGAGAGACGGTTATCCAAATCTGACAAATAATGTTTATTTTCTGTTTGTTTGTAGTTTATATGTGCCTGCTTTTTATTCCTGATTGAATATCCCAGTTCAGAAGAGAACCACCTGGGAAAACTAGATGACACAAATCATTTCAAGTTCGAGGAAGCCGTCCTGATGATTGGGAAACCATGAAACAGCTCTAGGCGGATGGTGGCCTCCCTTAAAAATGAAACAAAGCTCTTTTTCTTCTTTTTTTATTTGTTCGTGTTACTCTGAACGCACTAGAAGCTTTCTTTACTTTTGGTGTGGATTGGCCTATACTGATATTTGTTGGTGTTCTATCGATTTTGCACGAAATTTCCTGCCTTCGAACTCTACAGCACTAGGTTGAGTTTCACTCCGCAGATTGTAGATGTCGCATCTATAATTTGTGCATTTCACAATTGTATCCTTGCCGGTAGGTATTAGTACTCTGAGAGATTTGTTCCAAGTTTGAGAAAGACCACAAGCCGTCCTGATGATTGAGAAACCACGAAACAGCTATATGGCGTATTTTGACGTTACTTCATAAATGACTGAATTTTGTAGGAAATTTAATTTCCTACAAAAAAAGTTCCATAAACCGAATCGCTAAGATTGATATTTCTCGAGATATAAAGCATTAACTTTGTCGTAATATGAAAAGTTTGATTCGATAATTGTAAAAAATTTCATATTACGACAAAGTTAACACTTTAAATCTCGAGAAATATCAATCTTAGCGATTCGGCATAGGGAACTTTTTTTATAGGAAATGAAATTTCCTACAAGTTTGTCATTGACATTTTTCCCATATATTCAGTCATTTATGAAGTAACGTCAAAACAAATAAGAATTTTCTAAAAATCAGAATTAGTGACCCGTACAATCTTCAGGTGCAGATTACAGCTACGTCGCAATAATCACTTTTGTAGAACAGGTAATACTGAGTAAATTGCGTCGTGATACGATATGATAGCATGGAATGCCGCTGAGTTATAGATATTTGAAAAAAAAATCAGGTGTATTTTAAATTGGAAATCTTTTCAAGCTCTGGGAAAGTACTTAAGAATCGACACACACTCGTGAACCCTTTCCTTCCATAATTTAATATTCAAGTGAGAAATGAATCGAAAATCAAACGTAGTCATCACTGGCCGTCGAGATCCATTGCCTTTCACTCAACTTCATCGTCATTCGAAAATTTGATGGCGGCTTTAAAATGGTGGCCGAGTTTTGTGATTAGGTTCTGATTCTATTCAAAATTGGTATGTGGGGATTTTTAGGGTCGAATATTATGATTCTTTTGTAAACATTGGAAAATTCAAGATGACGGCTTTAAAATGGCGGCCGAGTTTTGTGATTATGGTCTGATTCTATTCAAAATTGGTATGTGGGGGTTTTTGGGGTCGAATATCATGATTCTTTTGTAAAAATTGAAAAATTCAAGATGGCGGCTTTAAAATGGCGGCCGAGTTTTGTGATTATGGTCTGATTCTATTCAAAATTGGTATGTGGGGGTTTTTGGGGTCGAATATTATGATTCTTTTGTAAAAATTGAAAAATTCAAGATGGCGGCTTTAAAATGGCGGCCGAGTTTTGTGATTATGGTCTGATTCTATTCAAAATTGGTATGTGGGGGTTTTTGGGGTCGAATATTATGATACTTTTGTAAAAATTGAAAAATTCAAGATGGCGGCTTTAAAATGGCGGCCGAGTTTTGTGATTATGGTCTGATTCTATTCAAAATTGGTATGTGGGGGTTTTTGGGGTCGAATATATGATTCTTTGTAAAATTGGAAAATTCAGATGGCGGCTTAAAATGGCGGCCGAGTTTTGTGATTATGGTCTGATTCTATTCAAAATTGGTATGTGGGGGTTTTTGGGGTCGGAGATTATGATTACCTAGTTTGTTAAGATCATTCCATTTTTTAATTTGCAAAAAAAAAATATTTTATAAATAAACCACACTAAAAAGTAGGAAATAAATAGTAGTTTGAAAAAACTAAAGAACACGCTTTTATAGAAAACCAGACTGAAAAAATTAAAAATAAGAAAAAAAATGTATTTTATTTTAAAAAAAGCGTGAAGTGCATGGTATCAATAATTATATAGTACATTACACACCGAGGCGATACCATGCACCCCACGCTTTTTTAAGAAAATAAAATAATTTTTTTTTCTTATTTATAATTTTTTTAGTCTGGTTTTCTATAAAAGCGTGTTTTTTAGTTTTTTCAAACTATTATTTATTCATTATATATTTCGGACACAATATTTACACTTTCACCTTATATATTTGGCTAAATCTTATCAGTGGTTAGAGATCATCCGCTTAGATCTGCTAGTGGAATTTTCGAATGACGATGAAGTTGAGTGAAAGGCAATGGATTCCGACGGCCAGTGATAAGTACGTTTGATTTTCGATTCATTTCTCACTTGAATATTAAATTATGGAAGGAAAGGGTTTTTTCCTTAATTTAATAATTTGTCCTCTATGCCACAAAATTCCCCCTTTTTCATTGATTTGAATGTTAGTGATTTGATGATATTTTCTTCAACATACTCCATAACCAGATTTGCTAATGTTGCAGCAATTGGAGATCCCATTGCAATTCCGAATATTTGTTGGTTGTATTTATTTTCATATTGAAAATATGTTGAGGTTAAACATAGTTCAATTCCTTCCAAAAACTCTTCCACGGTTAGTGTTGTGTGATTTTGGATTTCATGCCATTTTTCTCTTATGATATCTATCGCTAATTTTTTATCTATATTTGTATATAAAGAAACTATATCCAAAGAGATTATTATATGATTTTGTGGAACTGTTATATTGCTAACAAATTCCACAAATTCCCAAGGGTTTTTCACATAGTAATAATTTTTTCCAATAACATTTAAAAAAAAATTCTTAGAGGAATTTTAATAAATTGTGGCGGATTGAATATTGCCGACAATAAGGCGAAGGGGAAAACCGTATATCGTTGGAGGTTGGGCATTGTGTTTATTAAGTTTGTGTTAACACATTTTCTAATTTTTCTTTGTATTCAGATATTTGCATAATTACTGTTTTGCTAGTTTTATCAGCCCTGAGTATAAGTAATTCGGTATTTTCCCTCAAAAAAGTTTTAGTTTTTGAATTTTTTGTTTGTTTTTCAAAATTGATTTTGAAGTTGGTAATGGTAATGATGTAATTGATTTGTCTGTTTTCATTCTGATTTTCGCTCGTTTTAAAGGTAATTCCAGTTTTTAAATTCGCAATTATCGATTCTGTAGGGATTTCCCTATTTTCATAGTTGAAATTTTGACCAAGAGAAATTGAAGAAAATATATATATATATGGCTCAGAAACTAAAGAAAAAACTAAAGATATATATATATATATATATATATATATATATATATATTTTGATACACAACTTATTATCAATAACTTTTTTAAGGAGATCATTACTCGAGAAATGTATGATGAAGAACTCCAGATTTTTTATCAAAGGCCGGATTCACTCCTGAACAAAGGAATGATCTATTCCCGACCCTGCTTGTACATTACCCAGATTACCGCACTGAAAACGATGTTATGGAATCTGTTATAAAAGGGACGAGATGCCTCGCTGGCGAGGTTAATGTAATGTATTGCACTAGAGAATAAAGGAATTCTTGCTTTGGTTTGGGATAAATCGAAAGTTTGCTGCTGACAGGATAATGTTTTGCTTTGTTGGGAATGTTCCAGATGGGATTGGTGTCATTGAATATATCAGGACATTACTGTTCAGCAGGGGATGAAATTAAATAGTTAGCTTTTTATGAAGGAGTTCAATCTACCTAAGCAAGACTAGGCAGCCGCCTAGGGAGGCGAAAGGGCGAAAAATACAATTTCAAATCAAACAGCTAAGAAATTAGTGAGCAAATGAGGAGAGAAAATAAAAAGAGTAAAAATTGAAACACCGAATTGTTTCAAAAATACACAATCTTGAAATTAAACAATTTATACCATGTATTAATAGTATAACAGGAGATTTGGATTGTTGTTCTGTTGGATGTTGGTGGTGGTGGAGAAGGAGATATCGGGGAGACCGATGTTAGTGAAAAAGAACAACACAAAAAACATAGGAAAAAATACAAATTCCACGCGGACGATGCCGCGGATACCAGCTAGTCATTTATATGAACATATATGACATTGTCACCAATAGGCTCGTATTGAAAAATCCCATCAATTTCCGGTTATATTTCTCAATCACATCAGATAGCTCATAATCAGATTATTCCAAGATGTTTCCATAAAAATATATCAGGTTTACAGAAAGGTTTTTTTATTTATCATAAACGAGCGTATATCCGCGGCTTTGCCCTTGGGATTACGAGGTTATACTTTTTCATACACTTTTTTTATTGGTGGCACCACGTTAACATTTCTTGTTCCTCAACGCAAGTCATTTGAAAATGGTTCATATTCATGCAGAAGGATTTTTAAGAAAATTCCCTGTCTCAATTTATAAATTTTTTCAATGACTACATCTGGATGAAGACTGAAATCATAATTATCATTGTAACGGAATGCACCAAGATTTGAATCCGAGCGCAGTTCGGATCGAGCATTGCATACTCGAACGGTTTCCAGTCTTGCTTTTCGTTGCTCGTCTGTTTCTGAACCTCATAATGCCTTTTTCTTCCGTGCTCGAGGTATAGATCGACCAATCACTTGTCGTTTGAGTGTCATAATTGATTTAACAGCAGAAGTAATGTTTTGTGACGACATTTACAAACTCACTTGTAGATTATAGGGAAGTTGATATGGGTCTTCAGCCTTTCCGTACATCAACCTGTAAGTCTTTTGCATATTACCCTTGAAATGCACTTGAGATAAAACCAAAAAGGTATCGCGAAAAAACACGAACTGTCGCCAAACTATATGAAAGACACTCATTTGTTGAAACGACTAACGCGCCACCTCTTGTAAAATGTTTGTACTAATTCAGTACGCACAACTCACTCATCGATATCGGATTATTGGTATAGGAACGCATACGGGAAAATCAAAAAACATTCTTTATATATATATATATATATATATATATATATATATATATACAGTGTCACACATAAAGTTCGCAACATATGGAAGATTTTTTTATTAGGAGGTATAATGAAACTTTGACTTCGCAGTTAGTTTGTGCTTGAAAAATGAGTAAAAAACAGCCTCTTTCCTTCTGTCATGTGCTACTCTAAACCTGTCAAATTTGACATTCTTTTCGAAAATCTTCAAAAAATCAGTTTTTTTGAAATTTCGAAAAATGCCAAGAGAAAAAGTTGCTCAGTTTCCAATTTTATACCTTTTCTCCAAATTTGAACTCTCTACTATCACGTCAACTTCTTCCAATTTTTTTATTTTTCGAATCTTTCGCTCTACCGATTCGAACGAAACATGATTCAAATTTCATAACTTTGATGAATACGAGACTTCAATATCATATCTTGCCCAGAAAATACTCACATTGGCTTGTTACCAGAAAAAAAAAATAAATGCACTTCTAGAAATTCGTCTTTGTTCTTGAAAAGTTCATCTAGTTTTTTCATTTCATTGTGAAACTGATTCGGATTTTTGAAGTATGGACGTCAATATGTCAGTAATCCAATAAACACATTTCTCTTCATTCTTATTACACTCGTATTCCTTTTTTTAATAGATTTTTATCCAGTTTGATTATTTTTCTGACCAATAATTCAGTTACAAACAAACCCGAAATATCATACTTTTCTGTAAACTAAACAATGACCTACAGTTTCATAACTATTCAAAAGACTTTCGTTCTAGCGATTTGTACTAAACATGATATAAAATTTCGTGATTTTAAACAATACAAGACTAATGCATCTCGGGAAGAAAATAGTACAATTGATCGAATCACAAGAAAATTTTTCCTAGTAGGCCTTTGAAACAAATGTTTAGTTTTGGTTAATGTCAAATAATTGCGTTTATTAAATCGAGTTGTTTTGTGTACAGATTTTCCTACATTTATAATTATATATATATATATATATATATATATATATATATATATATATATATATATATATATAAGTTTTATGTACAATGTTATCCACACAAGACAAAGTGGAAACCGTTCTTTTATGTGGTGAGAATGTGCCATATCCAGATGTTGCTTGTATTTTCGATGACCGGCATCCAGGAAGAAATATTCACTTTAGTACCGTGGGAAGGATATTGAAAACATTCACAGAAACTGGCTCTGTGGACAATCGTTTCAAGAAACCACATAATCCAATAAGGTATACACACTCTTAAAGAAAAAGATTTCGATATTCGAGCAGGATTTTCATTTTGGTTCCAAGGTGAGAGAGAAAATGATATCACATTTCCCTACAGGATTTTATGGATAGACGGGGCAACTTTTACGTCGAAAGGAACTCAGTTCCCGGAATTGTCGCTGGTGGTCCAACAATAATCCAAATTTTGTAATAGAATGCCGTGACCAATATTCATTCAAGACAAATGTGTGGTGTGGTTTATTACATAACCAAATAATTGGACCAAATTTTTTTAGGGAAAATTTGAACGCAGACATGTTCAGAAAGTTCATTATGAATCAGTTGTCTGAAGTTTTGGATAATCTGCCTCTGACGAAATTTGTGGTATCAGCTCGACGAGGCACCGATCCACCAAACGGTAGAAGTGAAACAGTGTCTCAGTCAGATGTTTAGGGGTAAAGTGATAGGACGAGATTGGGAAGATTATTGGCCACCAAGATGACCGGACTTATCTCCAATGGACTTTTTTCTATGGGTTATCTGAAACAAAAAGTGTATAATCACATACCATTTTCAAACGAAGAACATTTAGAGAATACCATTCGGAAGTGTTGTGCTAACATAAATCCCCAATTTATTAAAGATGCCACAAAGTCTGTGAATGAAAGGACTATAATTTGTATAGAACGGGAAGGACGGCATACTTAATGATGAATTCTACTTCTTCATAAGATTATTGAGATAAATCAATGAATGTTACGATGTTTTGTTGTGAATTTGATATAGTTATTTTGGTTTGATGTTTTTTACACATCTAATGGTGAAAATGAAGAATATGAGATTTATGAAATTAATTCAAAAAACAAACTTTGCGAAAAAGTATTATTTGCTCGAAAATTACATCAAACAGTTTACATCCAACAGTCACACTATTGAGTGTAAACTACATCAAAATATTTCGAACTCATCTGCAGCTAATGGGATACAAATCTGTTGAAAAAGGAAATTCGAGTCTAATAAGGATGAAGAGAAATCCGTTTATTCGATTACTGACATATTAACGTCCATACATTGAAAATCCCAATCAGTTTCACAATGAAATGAAAAAACTAGATGAACTTTGCAACAACAAAGACGAATTTCTGGAGGTGCATTTTTTTTTCTGATAACAGGCCAATGTGGGTATTTTCTAGGCATGTATGACATTGAAGTCTCGTATTCATCAAAATTATGATATTCGAATCATGTTTCGTTCAAATCGGTAGAGCAAAAGATTCCAAAAATTAAAAAAATTGGAAAAAAGTCGAAGTGACAGTAGAGAGTCCAAATTTGGAGCAAAGGTATGAAATTGGAAACTGAGCAACTTTTTAATTTGGCATTTTTGGGATTTTTTGAGAATTTTCGCAAAAAATTTCAAATTTGACAGGTTTAGAGTAGCACATGACAGAAGGAAAGAGGCTGCTTTTTACTAATTTTTCAAGCACAAACTAACTGCAAAGTCAAATTTTTATTATATCTATTAATAAAAAAAACTTCCATATATTGCGTACTTTATGTGTGACACTGAATATATATATATATATATATATATATATATATATATATATATTTATCTTGGATTAAAATACAAAAAATTTTTTTTTCGAAATAATTTCGCAATGGTTAATTCTACAACAAAAATGTCTGTTACAAATTTAAAGAAGAATAAATTCCTTACATTTTTTTAATGAATAATTGTTCTGTAATCAGTAACAGCGGAGGAAATGTGAACAATTTTCCAAAGAATCGTCCAACCAAATCTTTTTATTTAGCAAAATCTTTTTCGAATTGAAGTGATTTCTCTTGTTTCGTATAAATTTTGTTACTGCCACTGTGGCATGAATTTATACAAAGTATTATTGAGATTAGTGCATGGATTTTTCTAGTTTCATTCCATGGGTTTTGTAACAGTTGTAACAGCCGTTCCATAGAGCAGGTATAGACTCCCCTTTTTTTAAAATTTTTCTTAATTTTGGACACCCAAGTAACATTGAAAAATCTCCAGGCATTTATTGTATTCATCTAGGCGAATTAATATGTTCCGTGGATATTGTACACGGTCCACAAGACACGAACTAATGGTTTTGTTTGTTTTTTTTTTCAGAAAATATACTAAATTCATGGACAAAAATCTCCTTTTACTGGACTTTATCGGAGAATTGCCATAATAATTGATAGAACATATTTCTTCGTTCTCTAATTGAACTACATTTTGATATAACAATTATGTAGGCAAAGATTGCCTGTCTCGCTCTATGCTCGGTCTAAATACTTTCCGGCAAAGCGTACATTGTGTTATTGAGTTAGGTAGGTTAGTAGAAGGATATTCATAATAGAAACGAAATAGATATCTTTCAAAATTGAAAGAAGGTACTTCTGCATACACAGCAAAGGAGTGCCAAAACTAAACTGGGCAAGGAGCAAAAGACTCACATGTGTAGGCATTAAAGGGAGAATGAAATAAAAGCCCTCTGCAGCCATGTAGACACTGCTGGGATTGCCTTCCCTTCACTTGGTGATACAGGGAGAGGCAAGACTAGGTGCATTCAGTCTGTGAAACACACTGGGCAACATAAACGTTGAACAGGACACATGAGCATCCAAGCATCATAACCAGAGACGTGCTAGACATGAGATCAGACCACATCGCGAAACGATTTTCATTTGACAAGTCATACAGGGTATCTTCACCAGACAGAACTGTATGGAATCACACGGAACTCAACACCATTCTACAGGTCAAGATCTGGTAAACAGACGGGTCTAATATGGAGAATGGTGCGGGAGCAGGAGTGTTTTCTAGAAACCCAAGAACCGAGTTGAGATACTCACTGGGTAATCACACCCCTGTGTTTCATGCAGAGGTCTACGCAATCCTTCAATGTGTGAGGGAAAACAACAGGAGAGTAATATCAGAGGAACAAAAACATTCTCCTAGACAGCCAGGCAGCACTGAAAGCTCCGAGTAGCCAAGAAGTGACGTCCCAATTGGTATGGACCTGCAAAGAGAGACTGACAACACCGGCAGAACAAAACCGCGTCAAGCTGATTTTGATCCCAGGAATCCGTCAGAAGAGGATCGGAAAACGAACCAGGTCCAGGAGAGACCCTCAGGGTGTCGAAGCGTACGGCACGAGAGTCTGTAGAAGAGTGGGTGCGGGAAAGACACAAACAACACTGGAATGACATCCCAGGAAACAGACCCGAGAAAGAGTACATCAAAAGCGCGTGCCAGAGAAAACAGCAGACCTGGTAACTCTAAACAGGGAACAACTGAAAATCATTACGGGGCTAATGACTGGACATGTGCCAGTGAAAGAACACCTTAATAAGATGGGACTGTTCAATGACGACCTAATATGCAGATAATGTGGTAAGGAACAGTATCACACATAGTGTGCAACTGCAGAGCCCTGGATCGCTGAAGACAGTCAATCTTCGGACAACCAATTGGTGAACCGAGACTGTACAGCACACACCCAATAAAGAACTTGTACAAACTTGTGCAAGGAACAATATAACTGGAATGGGTGCTATAAATGTAAAAAACAAGTGAGATACAATGGGCCAGAAGGCCCAAGTGTCATTGGAGGTCTTGACCAGACGAGCCTATCGGATGGAGTTTTTAGTGGGTAGCACGGAGACCAGTGAGTCCCACACTACCTAGCTACAGCAAGGTGTCAATAAAATATTTTCTCCACCTACGCAGATGTTTTGAGTGTAGAGCAGATGACAGAAATTGGTGGGCATTTTTTATTATTATCATTTGGTTTCAGTATATCATAAAATGCATCTGGAAAATTCAGGATATACATTTTTGATTCAACTTTTCCAGATTTGAAATTTGTTTATATGTTCTTATGGAGTTGAGATTTGTGTTACCGTTTGAATATCTATGGATAGCATATCGGTGGAAGATCATTTATTTATTTTTATTATAATTTTTTGAATTGTGTTTCTTTAAGAATATTGATTGTGGTATTGAAGACAGCGCCCCATATTGTGATGCGGTACGGTATATAAGGTACAGAAGCTGTGTATTAAGGCCCTCAACCGCTTATTGACATGCATTATATCATCTCACCATCTTATGTATTCGTATGGTCTTAGACAGCCCCTAGGTATCTTATGATGATATTTTTTCCATTCTAGGGCAAAAATATGAGTTCTTATTGGGAGAGTGTACGAGATGCAATAACAGTTGGCCAACAAATTTAGTCATTCCAATATTCAGTGTAGTTTTATTCAAGTTCAACTTCGTAAGAATTTTTGCAGATTTTTTTTAACGTCTTCTTATCTATCTCTTGTGGTACTTCAATTTTTACTATTGAGTCAGAGCTTAGTTCATATCCAATGTTTTCTATCTGTTAAATAATTGGATAAAAGGTTGAGAGGTCGACCACCAATACCATATTGCTCACCTCACTGAGTAGCAATTCTTGTAAAACTGTGTCAAAGGCCCTGGCAAGATCTCAAAAAGGCTACATATTTTAATGAGTTGTCTAAAGCCCTGACTATTCGTCCCACGGCATCTTCAGTATTCAAGTTTTGTATGAAGCCATATTTTCTATCAGCAATACTATTGTGGATGTGATGAAAATCTATCAGCCTCTTCTTGGCAAATATTTTTGCTAGGTTATTAATAACGGGTAATGACCTGAGGTTATTTGGTTGGCCACGGCTACCTGACTTGAATTGGGGTGATGACTGATTCCTTCCACATTTTCTCAGACAATTAAATGAATCAATCCAAATACACTGTCCAAAATATACTGTGTACGGCAGTTCACTGAACAAAACTTTACCTTGAATGAACTCGATAATATGAATGAACTAACTGTGACTGTTGAAGTTAAACCTTGTATTTATGGACATTCTATATATGGAGGATGTTTCTTTCATATATATATATATATATATATATATATATATATATATATATATAGTAGGTTGTCGATAAATATAGATAGATATCTCGCCATTTACATTTTATTTAAAAAAGAAGGGACCTACAATTCGCTCATTCAACATTCCACGCCATACATTCACTTTGAAACTGGTTTCAATAATAAAATTAGGATTATTCTGCTCACCATCTACAATTTTGAGAACTGACGACACCATTTGAGGTAAAAGTTGCTTCGTCAGAAAATATCACATTTTTTGAGAAATCACGATTGTCTTCTAACATTGCCTGGAACCATGAACAGAAATGAAATCGAGCGTCATAATCCCTGTCTCGCAGTACTTGCACGAACTTTGGTTTGTATGGGTGAAAGTGATTTCGCTTTAAAATTCGTCTAACAGAGGTTTGAGATATTTCTGCCTTTACTGCCATAATTTTCGTCGAAACTTTTGATGTCTCAGTGACTATCAGAAAACACTGTTTACATTATTTTCATTATTTACAACAGGCTTAACATGAACACTTTATATATTTGTTTTCAACCGAACCAGTTTCCTTAAATTTTTGCAATATCTTTGCCACCGTAGTAAAATGCAAATTTTGGTCGGATGCCTTTCATTGAAAATTTCAGCTACTTCTCTTGTGCTATTATAATTTTCGCCATATAGCAATACTATTTCTATATTTTCTTGTTACTCAGTTTTGGAGCCATTTCTATTGATATATTGAAAAACACAAAAACTGATAAAGAACGACAACTCCAACAAAATTATCAACAATTTATTTTGACATTTGTTCTCAAAGCCGCCTTTTAAAATTCAAAAATATAGCTAATTCATTAAAGTTCAAATTTACTAACCAACATTAAATTTAGCAAGGTTAAATAGTGTATTATTAAGTTCAAATTACAAATATTAGTTGGTTTAGATTTTATTTACGGGTTGAGAATATTGAATAAGCTCATGTGCATCAATATACAGGGCATGACTACACCTAGTGACAAGACTAAATCGTGTTTTCATAATTAATCTCCCGCAAAATGTCTATTCCACAAATATTTGATTAGTTTTGACCCAAATTTATGTGATTCAGGTTATTAAAGCTGTTTCCAGATAAAACAAGAATGTATATTTCTTAGTAGAGGTAGAGGAATAAAATGGTATTTTTTTTTATCTCTGTCAAAATTGGTACATGGGGTCCTCGTTGGATCCCAAACACATTTTCCCATTAAAATTTTTCGAAATCTTGTCAATTTGACCCATTTTTCGGCACCACAGACAACTTTTTATGAAATTCCCGCCAAATCTGAGGTCACGTGATATAAGTCGAAACGGATTTTCTAGTTGTCAGACATGCAGAAACGAACCGCCATTAGAGTTCTTCAGAAATTTCAATAACAATTTTTTTCCCATATGTAGCCAACTTTATGACAGACACTGTTTATGTTTGTATATATATACATATGTATGTATGTGTGTTGGCATATAAAAAAAAAAATTGTTGATATTGAAAAGTCAACTTCAACTGTTGTATTTCTCCATTTTATTTCATATATGAAAAGATTCATTATCCAAGAGGTTATGGGCCCAGTGAAGAATTAGCTAAGAATTTCTTCCAGTTGAGAATATAAAATGGCAGCAGGAAGCAGTTTGCCAACTATCGAAAAATTAGTTGGCAAAGATAACTTCAGTTCATGGAAGTTCGCAATGCAAAGTTATCTCGAGCATGGAGATCTGTGGGAATTTGTGGAAAAGCAAGTTGCAGAGGCAGATAAAAAGAAAGCAGTCGAAGCACGAACTAAAATTAGTTTATCAGTAGATCCTACTCTTCATGTTCGTATTTAGGGCACAAAGACAGCGAAGGAAGCGAACTAGTTCAAGTATTTGAAGATTCCGGTTTATCACGTCGAGTAGGGCTCTTGAGGAAACTGATAACTACGAGGTTGGAAAATTCCAATTCAGTCGAGGATTATGTAAATTTATCATTTCCACTGCTCACAAATTGAATAGTATAGGTTTCGCAGTTGATGAAGAATTGATTGGAACACTTTTGGTAGCTGGACACATTTGGAAAACTCTGGTACCCCAATTAGCGGCGATTCAAGATTCAAGATGTAAGAGCTGAGAGTTGGCTGAAAATCGAATCAAAATGTAGCATTTTACAGCGAAAGATCGAGAACGAAGAAATATCCACTTTTTAACATTTACATGAAAAATGTGCGATGTTATGGATGCCATGGATATGGAAAACACCGGATTGCCCAAATACAAAAAAGCCCACCAAATCAAAAGAAAAGGCCTCCTTTTCTTCATAACAAGTACGAAATTATGTTGGATTCAGGTACAACTTCTCATATGACGATCAGACCTGACTATCTGTCTATCGCCATTAATGAGAAATTTGACAGCGGAAGCCACAGGTACCATATCGCTGAATGTTGAAGAACCTACTATCAGTCAGTCGCATGGCCAATTTTGGCCATACTGTAGTGTTCAATTAAAAAACATGCAACATTTTTGACAATGATAAAATTCTCTTAGCTAATCAAATCAGCGGCATGTATTGTCTGAACTACAGCAGAGAATCGGTAAATATTGCCAAAAATTAAAACTATAGTTCAGACTTTATGGCACCGTAAACTAGGTCATCTGAACGAAGAGAGTATGGACATTCTCAGGAAAAGATGCGTCACTGGAATAGATTCCAACAAAAAAATCAACCAATGATATTTGCATATCATGTGCAAGAGATTAGCAGGAAAACGCGAAAATCAAGTACTAACCCTTGTTCATTCGAATTTATGCGGTTCAATGGAAACTACATCTCTTGGTAGATCGAAATATCTCCTCACATTCACGGATGATTTTTCAAGGAAAACATTTGTATATTTCCTCGAGTCAGAACACCAAGTGACAGAAACTTTCAAGGATGAAAATCGAACTGGACAGAAAATAAAAATACTTCGCACAGATGAACAAATCATTGGAAAATGTTCTCCGTGCATCAGGTATTCGGCATCAGACGTTAGTTGCATAAACACGAGAACAGAATGGCGTTGCAGAAAGAAAAAAACAGAACACTAGTCGAGAAAGCACGCTGTATGTTGTTTGATGCTAATTTGAACACAGAGATTTGGGCGGAAGCTGTACCTACAGGTGTTTATCTCATGAATCGTTCACCAACTTCAGTTTCGTCAAATGTTACACCTGAAGAATGCTGGTCTGTACAGAAGCCTGATTTAGGGCATTCACGGATTTTTGGATGCACTGCTTTGGCGGACATTCCAAAACAGAGACGTAAATGGGATTCCAAATCGGAAGAATATATTTCCGTTGGTTATAGTGAAGAGACAAAAGGCTATCGTTTGTATAACATGGAAAAACAAAAAATAAAATCATCCAGAGATGTCATATTCATTGAATATCTAAATTATTTCAAAACAGCAAACATTCCAGAAAAAACAGAACGCCTGTGTCATTCCCTTGCTTGGATTGAAAATAATGAGCAGGCAATCGAAGAAACTCCAGAAGAGATTTCACATCAGCAGTGAAAAATCTCCCATAAAGTCTGAGAGCCCCAATGTCATTGGAGAAAGTGGTGACATTTCAAACCAGCAAGTTCGACGTTCTGAAAGATTGGTGAAACCAAGAAATGGGATGACTTTGTCACATATAGCGTTCCACATCCAAAAAATTTGCCAGATCCTACAACAGTCGAGGAAGCTTTAAGTAAACCAGATACTGCACTATGGAAAGAAGCCATACAAAAGGAATTGAATTCACTCGAAGAAAATCGAACTTGGGCATTAGTGGACTTACCTGAGAATTAAAAAACCATAGGATGCAAGTGGATATTCAAAACGAAACGGATTTCAGAAGGCAATGTAGATAGAACGTTATAAAACTCGACTGGTAGTGAACGGTTATCCTCAAAAAACGGGCGTAGATTATGAAGAAACCTATGCCCCTGAAGTCCGATGCGAATCCCTATGATTTATACATATATAAATATACAGTAACAGAAATATTTTATCTGGGGCATAGACAGAAATCTACACGAGCAACAAGGAACTCAATGATATGATAATACCACATAAACAAGAGAGACGCACTGCTGTGCGCCCCTCCTGTTACCCCACCCGACGCATCAACTGACCACGTGGCAATGCGACACAGCGCACAGCTTGCCGAGCCGTGGTTGCAAAAACACAAGATCGTGACAATTATTGCCTTTTGAAACATGCCGCCTATTTACACAACCGCAGAGAAAGTACAATAGATTCGGCTATTGTTTGGCCCAAAATGGTGGTTTGTTCGAACATTTAATAAAATAATTCTGAACACAAAATATTTAATTTGGTTTATCTTTTCTTGTAAATATTTTTTTCTCTCCATTCAAGAAATAATTGTTTTTCTGTTAGAAATGAGTTTTTTGTTTTTATTGTCTCACAGAAATATCTTTTGCTTTTGTTTATGTTTAAGAATTTTCTTTTGTTTTCGCGGCCACCACGGCACCAAAGATATTTTGATCTACCTGTCGTCCGACAGATTACATTGTATCAATGATTCAGTTTAATTTGTTCAAATTATCTGAAGTGAAATTATCGTCAATAATTCTTCTTCATTGCAGCGCACACATTCTCCCGGCTGCTGCTGATATGATACTGACGTCCTAAGCTGACCGCCGGGACCGCCCTGATTCTCCTATCTCTGTGTCGTGACGTAAATAACCCTTCCTCGAGCGAGTCGAGGAGAAATTGTAATGCTCTCTCAACATATAGCTATTCTTTACGCTCTCATGAAACCACCGTACCCAAGATAAATACTTTCCGATACTGTTTGTTGTATATGAAAGAACCAGAAATATATATTTCTGAAAATGATGACAGGAAAGTTTGTAGACTTCAAAACTTTTTAACAAAAAATGAAACCGACGAAAAAATTATCTGAAAAGTAAAAAATGAAATGAACCTTCTTAGTCTTAAAGATAACTGAGCTCCTAAACTAATGTGAGTAACTAATTTTGTGTCGGCGCCAAACAAACTAGCAATTGAATTGGATAAAGCGTAAAATGATGGCGGTGTTTTGATTCTTCGTTAATTGTTCGTTTGGCGCTGACTCAAAATTAGTTACCCTCATTAGTTTAGGAGCTCAGTTATCATTAAGACTAAGAAGGTTTATTATATTTTATGCTTTTCAGTTGATTTTTTCGTCGGATTCATTTTTTGTCAAAAAGTTTTGATTTTTCACTTGTTTGTGGCTGAAATCAACTAATAACTATCTACTCAATTGACTACAGGTATCCATTATATTGTAGTGTCATCAGAACTACCTATATGTGTGCCAAGTTCCAACAGAATCGGTTCACAGATGGAAAATTAGTAATCCCCTATTTTTCTATTCTTAGGGGTGGATTATTCATTTTCGAATCCGAAAATGACTCTGAAGTATACCCTGTCCAATAAAAAAAGAATAATTTAAATCGGATAACCCAGTACAAAGTTATGAGTGGTATAATCGGTTAACGGGTAGAAATTCAGTGGATGGACGATAAATATCCCCTATTTTTTCACCCAAATGGGACTAACTTCGAAGTATACCCCAAAGAGAAACTAAAAATAAAGAGAGTTGTCAAACCTGCGGTAAAAGTTGGCACCACGTTTAGACAGTGGCGACATATCTCGCAACTGGCCGAACTGAGTTAGTACAGTTGGTAAAACAGATTCATCTTCAGTTACCGATTGAGATAAGGCGGGTTTTTTGAATGTGTTACTTTTATATGATTGATATGATATATATTTTGAAGTGATCGATTTGCTATTCCTGTATTTTATATGAATGGTTGTATCATGTATCATATGAAATACAGGAATGGCAAATCGATCAGTAATAAAATATATACAGTAATCGATTCGTAGAATCTGTTAGTTCGTTCGTGGTTAAAATAAAGTTTCAAAATAAATCTTTGGTCCATGATATCAAAAACAAAATTGAAGTTCTTATAAAACAAGAATAATAAGTTGAACACTATAAAAAACACATTTTATTGTATTTAGAACAAGGCACGACCACAGACAAAAAATAATAAAACTATGAAAAACAACAAAAAATTGAAAATATTCTTCGGTCTTATCATCAAATCAACCAAAATAAAAACAAATTACATTTACAACAAACCATAGACAAATTGAAAATAAAGAGACTGTTTGAAACATTGGCGATCTTGACCACCAAGTTTTTGGTACAGCCATTCGCGCATGGAGGCGCTGCCCGCAATCGAAGACGACATGATAATTTTCCAATTTCTATATTTGTCAGAAAATTACAAACCACGTAATAACTTCAGAATAATTCTACTGTTAATTGTCATCGAAAAATTAATGATAGAAATTATACTATGGACTTCAATTATGAACCCAACGTCGAAAATGGAATGTTTTGTTATTCGAGTTGACGCTGAAATTCCTCGAAATATTATTTTACAAGGTGAAAAATAAGCTGCTTTTCACAAACTGATACTTATTTCCATCCATCAGTTTCCATTTCCTATCACCATTTGAGGAAGTACGAAGGACATGGTCTCCTTTGTGCTAATAAATTAACAAAATTATTGAAGGTTTGTAGAGAATGTAATTTTTTATTTTGGTTTATTCGATGATAAGACTGAACAAATTTTGAATTTTGTTGTTTTTCAGAGTTTTATTATTGTTTTGTCTGTAGTTGTACCTTGTCCTAGATAAAATAAAATGTGTTTTTTATAGTGTTTAACTTATTATTCTTGATTTATAAGAACTTTAATTTTGTTCTTGATATCATGAAACAAAGATTTATTTTGAAACTTTATTTTGACCACGAACGAACTAACATTCTACGAATCGATTACTGTATATATTTTATTAGTGATCGATTATTCCTGTATTTTATATTATACAACCATTTGTATAAAATACAAGAATGGCAAATCGATCAATTATATAATATATACCATATCAACCATATAAAAATAATACATTTGAAAAACCCGCCCTATCTCAATCGGTAACTGAAGAGAAATCTGTTTTACCAACTCTACTAACTTAGTTCGGCCAGTTGCTAGATATGTCGCCACTGTCTAAACGTGGTGCCAACTTTTTCTGCAGGTTTTTAGTTTCTCTATGCAACAAACCTACAATAATGTTGTTCATTTATTAGCACAAAGGAGAAATACTCCAGTTTGATGATAATCTTCGTACCTACTCAAATGGTGATGGGAAATGAAAACTCGTGTATGGAACTAATGTATCAGTTTGTGAAAACATTTCTGCAACTTATGGATGGAAATAAGTATCAGTTTGTGAAGAGCAGCTTATATTTTACCTTGTAAAAGAATATTTCCAGGAATTTCAGAGTCAACTCGAATAACAAAACATTCTATTTTCGAGGCTGGTTCCTAATTCAAGTCCATAGTATAATTTCTGTCATTAATTTTTCAATGACAAGAATCATTCTGAAATTATTGCGTGGTTTATCATTATAAAAAATACATTTGTAAACAATTAACTTCTATTTTCTGACAAATGTCGAAATTGAAAAATTATCATGTCATCAGTCGTCTGTCGATTGCGGGCAGCGCCTCCATGCGCGACTGGCCGTACCAAAAACTTGGTGGTCAAGATCGCCAATGTTTCAAACAGTCTCTTTATTTTTTATTTGTCTATCATCAAAATCGAACTACTCTGTGAAAAGTTAAGGGTGATCATACAAAATAAAATAATTAATAAAAAAACCTTTTTAAAGACAAGCTTTTATTCAAATGTGCTAAAAAGTAAAAAATAATAGCATTGGATGTGCGACGTAGTTTATTCCGTGAGTTATAGATTCAAAATCTTGTCGCTTCTGTATTCGAACTAGAAACTTTGCGCGACAAGCTTTTGAATCTATAACTCACGGAATAACCTACGTCGCACATCCAAAGCTATTATTTTTTACTTCTCAGCGCATTTGAATAAAAGCTTCATTGGATGTGCGACGTAGTTTATTCCGTGAGTTATAGATTTGAGCTTTTTTCTGTTCTTTCTTCGCTCTCTTATTAATTATTTTATTTTGTGCTTTAGTAAGTACACCTTAATCTATGCATTTTTGTTAATGCATAGTCATTATGAGGCCTTTTTCCTGTGAGTTCTGAGCTATCTAGTTCTTCAATAAGGAGACCATCTGGAGATTAACTCCTACGCCATCTTCAATTTATGAATTCTGACAAAAAAAAACAATAATCTTCGACTAAATTCATAATCTCTGACCACAAAAACCCCGACATACCAATTTTGAATAGAAACATTCAATTATCTCAACCATGTGGAGCCGCCATCTTGAATTTATGAATTTTGAGAATAAATTCATAGTCTTTGACTCCGAAAACCTCCACATACCAATTTTTAATAGAATCGGACCGTAATTACAAAACTCGTTCGTCATCTTGAATTTGTGAATTTAAAAAAAAAATCAGTATCTCCGACCCCGAAAACCCCCACCTACTAATTTTGAGTCGAATTGGACCATAAACACAAATCTCGTCCGCCATCTTAGAGCCGCCATTTTGTTTTGTTTTTTTCCCCCAAAAATTCCATAATGCATTGTCATGGGAAACAACCTACCAAATTTCACGTTAATCGGGCAACTGGAAGTGGATCAAATTTAATTTGCAAGATTTGATGACAAACATACTCGGTTGGCTTACCATCTGCATTGAAACAAATCGAAACAATTCTTTGTCACTAATTCAATATTCCATTGTACATCTAGCGGGTTCACTCGAGAGAAAAAATTTCAAAAACTATCAGTGTTGATCTTCGATGGAGCAGTCATTACCAAAGGATTTTCATGGACTCCAGGAGTTCAAGTGTGAAGACAGTCAGTCGTTTGTTTGAGGGTAGATTTTTTCAGCCAATAACATTCTGCTTCAAACAATACTCAAAATATTGGGAACTGTATTTGATTGGAGTATCAGTATTGATTATTTTGTTACGCTCAAAACGAAAAAAGTTTAAAATAACTCAAAGAACACATAGCAATATGAACCAAAATTTAAAAATATTAAGAATAAAGTCATTGACCGAATAATTAACTTTAATAGTAAATAAAAACATTTTAGGAAGAAATAAAACCGACGAAAAAATAAACTGAAAAGCAAAAAATAAAATAAACCTCCTTAGTCTTAATAATAACTGAGCTCCTCACTAATGCGAGTAACTAATTTTGAGTCGGCGCTAAACAAACTAGCAATTGAATTAGGTAACGCGTTAAATGATGGCAGCGGGATGCACGGCGGCGTTTTGATTATTTCTTCAAAGTAATAGGATGATCTTCTTTGATTTTTCGTTTGACGCCGACTCAAAAAAGTTAGAAGCTCAGTTATCATTAAGACTAAGGAGGTTTATTTTATTTTTTGCTTTTCAGTTTATTTTTTTCGTCGGTTTGATTTTTTGTTAAAAAGTTTTTATTTTTTACTTTTTTGTGACTGAAATCCACTAATAACTACCTGCTCAATTGACTCCAGGTATCCATTATGTAGTAGTGTCATCAGAACTTCTTACATATGTGTGCCAAGTTTCAACAGAATCGGTTCACAGATGAAAAATTATTGATTCCACATGGGGTGGATTATTCTCAAATCAACTCTGAAGTATACCCTATCCAATAAAAAAAGAATCATCCAAATTGGAGAACCCAGTACAAAGTTATGAATGGTAAAATGGGATCGAAGTATACCCAACCAATGAAAACAAATTCATCAAAATCGAAATACTCTTTAAGAAGTTATGCGTGATCATACATAAAAAAATATACGCGTCGACTAGGGAACTTCCTCGTGTTTTTTCGTCGGTTGAAAAGGCAATTTATGGTTTGAAGTAAGAAGTTTGAAGCAAGCGAGTAGGTCCTGGAACATCAAACTTGACAACGTCTTGAAAGATATTGGTCTGAAACGCTGGAAAAATGATCCAGCAATTTATTTCGAAACAGATAAAAACTTTTTAACAAAGAATTGAACCGACGAAATACGGAACTGAAAAGTAGAAAATAAAATAAACCTTCTTAGTCTCAGTAACTAAGCTCCCAAACTAATGTAAGTAACTAATTTTGAGTCGGCGCCAAACAAACAAGCAAATGAATTAGGTAAGGCGTAAAATGATGGCATCGAGTTGCGCGGTGACATTCTGATAATTTTTTTGAAGTAATTTAATGATGTTCATTGATTGTTCGTTTGGCGCCGACTCAAAATTAGTTACTTACATTAGTTTAGGAGCTTAGTTACTGAGACTAAGAAGGTTTATTTTATTTTTTACTCTTCAATTCCGTATTTTGTCGGTTTAATTTTTTGTTATAAAGTTTTTATTTTTCAAATTTTTATGGCTAAAATATACTAATTACTACCTATTTGTTTTTTTATTACTTCCAAAATACTTACTTACCCACCTTACTTCAACTATTACCAGTTAAATAATATGATTATCTACTTTTACTATTTGTTGTAATATAAATTATTTTTGTTGTTCTGGTTAGTTTATTTCATTACTTTGTATATCATTCCATCCTCTCATAGAATATAATGGTTTTGACGGATGTGGAACAGAAATAATGTCAGTAGCGATCTGGCATTGTCAACTACGTATGTGTGTGCCAATATTCACAAGTGAAAAATCAATTATCCCCTATTTTTCTACCCGTAAGGGTATATAATTCCATTTGAAATCTGGATATAAGGTATACCCTATCTATTAAAAAAAGAATCATCCAAATCGAAGAACCTAGTACAAAGTTATGCCTGATAGAATCGGTTAACGGACCAGAATTCAGAGGGTGAGTGATCAATATCCTTCATGTTGCTACCCTTAGGGGTGGATTTCATCTTTTAAATTCAAATGGGACCACCTTCGAAGTACACCCTATCCACTGAAAAAAGAATTATCGGAATCGGACGCCTCAGTAAACAGTTATGCGTGATCATACATATAAAAAAATTATGGAAAAAAAATATACGGGTCGACTAGAGAACCTCCTCCTTTTTGGTTTCGTCGGTTAAAAATGGAAGTATGCTGTTTATAGCTATATGTCAACGATCTACTGACATTTTCGAATGATGCAGTACGAAAAGAGTCCTAGTTGAAAAAGAAGTTCAAGATACAAGATTTGAACGATGCTCATTATTGTCTTGGAATTCGAATCACGAGGGACATAAAACAAGGCAAAATGTGATTGGATCAGAGCGATATACCGAAGAAATAGAAAAAGGTAAATATAAAGTTAGCGTTCACATGCTCTCTGAATATAGGTAAAAAACTTTTATTACGTGTTTTTGTCTCCCGAACACGAATCTAACCTGAAAAAAAATGCGGCGGTCCCATACCGTTTCCGAGTCAGAGCACTTTTAAATTTTTCTTAACCCCATTTTCAAGCACCGTTTTTTCGCACAAAAATCACTCAAAATGCTTCCTTCTTTTTACCAGCATAAACAATACACCCTGAATTATTTATTTTCGGCACAACTTCACACAAAACATTGCCGTTTTCATCGAAAAAATCCTCCTTTACACAGTTCAAAATTAACAAACTTCACACATCTGATAGATGAAATTTAGTATCTTTCCCTTTTTTTCATGTTGGTAATAAATGAATCATGGTGCCCAAAAACAATTGCAAATACAAATGAAACTATTACTCATATTTGATTTCGAAAAGTTGGCGGTGATTCATTTATTACCAACATGAAATAAAAGGGAAAGTTACTAAATTTCATCTGTCAGATGTGTGAAGTTTGTTTATTTGGAACTGTGTGAGAAGGAGAATTTTTGCGATAAAAACGACAATATTTAGGCTGTATTGTTTATGCTGGAAAAAAGAAGGAGGCATTTTGAGTGATTTTTGTGCGAGAAAACGGTGCTTGAAAATGAAGTTAAAAAATATTAAAAGTGCTCTAACAACTTGGAAACGGTATGAGACCGCCGCATTTTACTTCCGGATTCGTGTTCACAAGACAAAAACACGTAAGAAAAGTTCTTTACGTATATTCGCTAACGCTAACTTTATATTTACCAAAAAAAAATCAATATGGACAAATCGAATCCAGTTATCACACCTTTCGATTCTCATCAGAAACTCAGCAAAGAAATGGGCCCAAAAACGGCAGAGGAAAAAGAAAATATAGCAAATATTCCTTACCAGGAAGCAATAGGCAGTATTTTATATTTGTCTCAGGCAACCCGTGCGAACATATCTTTCGCTGTAAATTTTTTGAGCAGATTTAACAACAATCCTGGAAAAATTCACTTCAGTTCAGTGAAAAGGATATTCAGATATTTACGAGGAACATCGAAATCAAAGTTGGAATTTTCTAGAGATGGTAATCAACAATTTATTGGCTTTAGTGATGCTGACTGGGCAAATGACTTGGACGAACGTCGTTCCGTGGCAGGTTATGAATTCATTCTACAGGGTGGAGCGGTTGCGTGGAACTGTAAAAAGCAACAAACAGTTGCACTATCTACTACAGAGGCGGAGTTTATGGCCATATCTGTTGCCTCCCAAGAAGCAATATGGATGCCAATTCCTTCAGAGAAATCAACCCGGATCAAAGTCTAGAAACAACGAAAATTTGTTGTTATAATCGGAGTGACATAGCCTTGGGAGAAACTGATGCCTATCACCCAAGAACAAAGCATATCGATGTCAGCTACCATTTCGGTAGGAACAAGATGGAAGAAAAGGAGATTTGGTTGGAACCCATTAGCACAAATGAACTGGTTGCTGATAATTTGACAAAAACATAAATTTTGACTCAGAATGTTGCAATCATACAAGTTTTGGTGGGCATGTTGAAGTGAAAACTTGTATTTATGGACACTCTATATATGAGTGATGTTTTTTTTATATACAGTGCTTCTCAAAAGTCCCTCCCCCCCTCTTATTTTTGGAACGATTATACATAAACAAGTGAGATTTGGAAACTGAATATTAAAGGTTGTAAAATCGTCAAAGATGACGTCACAAGGCCATTGTGACCAATAATTTCAAATGGAACCCTACGGCAAGCGACACCTCTTTTAAAAGGTATGGAAAAAACCTATCCAATGATACTAATTTTGTTTGTGTTCATGGCAGTTTTAATGGCTTATTAGTAAACATTAAAATTTATATTCCATTCAGTATGATATTAATTACAGATTTAAGAATCAGTATCTACTTAAAGAAATTGCTCTTCTCGTACGTTTGCAATGTGTCTCACATTCTGCAACAATACGTTGTTTTAAAACGTCAATATTGTCAGGTTCAGTGGCGTCAACCTTTGATTTAAGGTACCCCCACAGAAAAAAATCCAAAGGTGTGAGGTCCGGTGATCGAGCTGGCCATTCCGATGAACCTCGTCGATCTACCACGATACTCCTCATCCAAATACCGTCTCACTGCACCGTAATAGTGTGGAGGAGCACCATCCTGTTGGAATGTTATTTCCAAATTGCCGAATTCATCTGGATTATCTTCCAAAATTTCAAGGATTAACGGTTCTATTGCGTTTTGCAACAGCTCCAGATAAACCTCACCAGTTAAGTTGGTATTTATAGAAAGAGGCCCAACGATGTGGTTTCCCAGGATACCTGCCCAAACATTCACCTTCTGGGGAAATTGGGTATGTGTTTCACGAAACAGGTGAGGATTTGCGTCACTCCAATACCTCACATTCTGTGTATTTACATTTCCATTTAGATAGAAAGTACTTTCGTTACTAAAACAAATTGTTTTGACATAGTCTGGCTGTTGGTTAATTTTAGTTTCCATATTTTCACAAAATTCTAGTCTTCGGTCTGGGTCGTCGTCGGAGAGTTGATGAACCATTTTTAATTTGTATGGATGAAATTTGTTTTTTCTCAACACCCTGTGTACTGTACTTCGACTGACTTCACAGGTAGATGCAACGTGAGTTGTTGAAGAAGTAGGATTAACTATTACTTCTGCCAGTATATCAATTTTTTTCTAATCAGAAATTTGTGGTCTGCCAGATCGTTTCGCATCATTAATACAACCCGTTGTTCCAAACTTACGATTAAGCTTCCTTGCATAAGTCCCCAAAACGGGGTGATCTGGAAATCTCTCATTAAAAATGCGTTCTGCTGCATGAATATTTTGTCCAATTTCACCAAGAATTAGGATCGCTGCTACTTAATCATCTAAAGCGCGTACCATTTCGCTTCTTGAAGCACTTAAACGTTCGGCTCACAACAGTTTAACAAATTATTAAAACGTTCGATCAACAATACACAAATTATTAAATGTACAAAAACTTGGACAATTACAAAAACGTCGAATTAGGGAGACTAACAAAAACGTCAGCTAATTTGACAACTATCCAGAGGCGGAGCTTGAATTTGGAATTTTAGTATTAACTGATTTAATTCATCACAGCTTTGCGTTTTTTAAAAGCGAGTTGCCAAAACTGCCATAAACACAAACATCATTGAATAGGTTTTTTCGATACATTTTAAAAGAGGTGTCGCTTGCCGTAGGGTTCCATTTAAAATTATTGGTCACAATGGCCTTGTGATGTCATCTTTGACGATTTCGTCATCTATCATCACTAGTAGGGAAGTTTACAACCTTTTATATTCATTTTCCAAATTTCACTTGTTTATGTATAATCGTTCCAAAAATAAGAGGGGGGGAGGGGACTCTTGAGAAGCACTGTATTATATATATATATATATATATATATATACAATATACATATATATATATATATATATATATTTTTATGCGTTGATTGCGGTTCGTTTTTATTTTATTTTATATTTGTTTATTTATTTCCACAATCAGACATCATAACAAAAAATAATATTTTTTTTTGTTTCACTAATATTTTTGTTTTTACTAATTTTTTTACTATTTTAGAAATCTTTAAACCAGTTGCCCTTCGAATTTAATTTAATATATATTGACAAATGAATACCCATATAAATATTTAATATCTATGCTATGCATTTTACCTTCTTTCCATCCACTCTTTCACCTTATTTCCTTCACCTCAGCTAACTCAATCGGTACGTCTATAGAATCTCAGTAGTCGGTTCTACTGTGGAGCCCTCTGGTCGTTCTTGAAGTCAATTTCAGAAAATTCAACTGTTATTGCTCAATCATTGAAAATAAAGCAGAAAATTCATCAAAATAATAATTTCCTTTATTCAGGAAAAACTTACTACTACCTATTCTGCGATAAATAACCTAGTTAGTGATTCATAGCAAATATATACAGGAAATGTGCAGTTATGTGATACTGAAAGTGATATTTAACCTAGTTTTATAGGTTATTTGGTCAAAATAGTAATTCATGGAAAGTTCTATAAAAAGAGTTCTTTAAAAGTTTTAATTTAATTGCACTGCAGTAACTTTTTATGGTTTCAAAAAATACCTGTGACTTCCTTTAACGAGAATGTTCAGTGTTTCGGATTTCTCCCGTTCTTGGAAACTGCAGCCCCTTTGTCGACTGTGACTTCGCCATTTACTGATAAATCTCCAATGAAAAAAGGTAAGATTAACTCTGCATCTGGGATCTTTTATCTGCTATTGTTCTTTACAGTATTTCCCACATTGTCTTGTCAAATAACTGTTTTTCTAATACATATTGATTGTTTTTTTTAATTTCAATTTTCTTCATTCGGTTCTTCCAAAATTATGTTGCTTGTTGATTTCTCTCCCTTGATACCAACAACATTTGTTTCCTTCTCGAATTTTCGATTTTCACGCACCTTTCATTGCACTTTTTATTATTTTCACCTTTTTGACAGTTTTCATTCACGAAACATTTCTAACTACCTTACATACTATTTACAAGACATGTATAAATCATTCTTTTGACGTTTTTGCTTTTCATAGTTTTAAAATTCCTAATTTTGCATCAAGATCTTTCCTGGCATCTCATTGGCTATTGTGTTCAGATCCAATTTCATATACAGAATGTTCGAACTTTCAACATTTTGTTATCTGCTTGTGCTCAAAATATATTAGTAAAATTTGGTTTCTATAATTTTTAAAATTATGCCAATTGCTTGTAATGTTGAAGTCATGTTTATTTCAAACATAGGTATCGATTAATATTATATAAGGTTTCAGAAAAACGGTAGAATCTTCGGAAAACTGTAAAATAACATAGCACAGATTACCAAATACGAACATTTTTTTATTTATGGGTTTTTGTTTCTAATCGTTTGTGCATTTGTAAAAATTCTTCTTTATTTTGTTCAGATTTAGTTTGTATTTTGTTTTCCATCCTTTTCATATTCTCTTTCATATCTTCAATTTTTCCTCTTAATTCATTCTGCATACTTCCCATATTTTCTTTCACATCCTTTATATTTTTTTTTCACATTTCCTCTTAATCTTTCTTCCATACTTCCCATTTTATCTTTCATACTTTCCTCCATTCTTCCCATACTTTCTCTCATTCCATCATTCATTCTTTCCATTTACTCTTTCATTCCATTTTTCATACTCTCCATTTTTTCCTTTCATCTTTCATTTCATTCTTCATATTCGCCATATTTTCTTTCATTTTTTCATTTCCTTTTTCATTTCTTTCATTTCATTTTTCATGCATGCTGAATTTTCATCCATTTTCTCTATCAAAATTTTAAAATAACTCTTCATTTCCGTTCTTTCACTTTTTATTTCACTTCCTCTCACATTACTACTCTCTCCTTGTTCCTGATCACCTTTTCCTCTCTCTACCTTCTTTACCTTCTTTCAAACCAACCTTTTTACCGTCTCTCAAATCCATTTTCTCCACACTTATACATATGCAAGAATTCTAAAATGTCAACTTTATGTTTTTCCTGTATAATATTTTTGATTTCAAACAAATGTTTTTCTTTTCAATTTCTATAAAATTTGCACTTGCTTTTAATTCTTATTTTGGCAATTCAGCTCCGCGTTGGGAATTGATTGTACTGATTAATATTTTGCTATTTCGGTTTCTTCATTCGGTTTTTCCAAAATTATTTTTTTGTTCTCTTTCGTTTAGCTTGTTAATTTCTCTCCCTTAATACCAACAACATTTGTTTCCTTCTCAATTTTTCGATTTTCACGCACCTTTCGTTGCACTTTTCCTTATTTTCACCTTTTTGACAGTGTTTATTTACGAAACATTTCTAATTACCTTACATACTATTTACAAGACATGTAAAAATCATTCTTTTGATGTTTCTGCTTCTCATATTTTCAAAATTCCTAATTTTGCATCAAGATATTTCCTGGCTATTGTGTTCAGATCCAATTCCATATACAGAATGTTCGAACTTTTAACATTTTATCTGCTTGCGCTCAAAATATTTTAGTAAAGCTTGGTTTCTATAATTTTTAAAATTATGCCTATTGCTTGTAATGTTGGAGACATGTTCATTCCAAACATAGGTATCGATTAATATCATATAAGGTTTCAGAAAAACGGTAGAATCTTCGGAAAACTGTAAAATAACATAGCACAGATTACCAAATACGAACATTGTTTTATTTATGGGTTTTTTTTTATTTATAATTCTCATTTCAACTCTTTAAATATTTAACGTACTTAAGGTCCAGGCACAGCGGACGGCAATTGAGCCAGTGAGCAATATGAGGTCGTTGATTGAGTTTCAGTTATTATGTATAAAATAAAAATTGAAAAGCACAAAGTTATTACAAGTTTCAAAAAACAAATTAAATCAGCTCAAAAATATGTTTTTTATTTTAAAATAATTTAGAGAGTGAACATTTGGCAGCCATGAAACCAAATACTAATTTCTAGAATGTTAACTAAAATCATATGAAATTTGGAATATGAAAAATCTTATTAAAAAAAAATCTCACTTGACAGTTTCTACTACAGGTGTGAAATTGAAATGGGAAATCAAACTGTATATCACGCTTCAGTACCGTGTATTACTCTCAAATAAACAGATAATGTTTCATAAATTTTGGTAACCCTTGAACTCGATGGTAATAACGTATGATAAGGTTAGACAGTTTGTAAGCTCGAGACTTTTTTGGCTGGTATTCTTTGGACCCTTGCTTCAAATATTCGCTTAATTTATGATAATTAGCCATGTTAATATTCTTATTTACCACTACAATCTTCTTTACCATTGAATCTTTTAGCAAGTTTTGTGCAGCTTTTCAATCTTTTTTGCAATTTCGTCAGGGATTTCAAAACTTTGACTTTTTAAGTTTGACAGCTAGCAAAATTTGTTTCTGCAGCAAGTAAATACAGCATTTCCCTAGCAGCTATATGATAAAATGAAAATAAAAACTGAATTTATTAATTTCTCCAAATATTTATATTGTGGATCCAATAACGAATTAGTATGACATAGAAGTTTCTATGCACCTCGGGTATTAATTGATGTGTATGCCCTGGGGTGACTTAAAAAACGCTCCAGAGATGAATAAATCTCATGTGTTGGTGGCCTTAATAAAATCATAAATAATGTTGAGGTATGATTACGCTTCCCCATAGTACTATGCGTCCGCTTTACACTCACTGTTATTATAAAATACCTTTTATACCCATTATTGAATAGGAGTTGAACCAAAAATTAAATTTAGGAAAACAAATAAAATGCAAGGTTAAAAGAAATGTAAAAATTATGAATTTGTCTGTTTACTCCCCTTGCAATCTTCTACTGCTCAAGATGGCACGTATGAGAATGGACGGCTTTCAAATACCAGAACATGACTTTTTGTAGGGTCCCAGAACATTGAAAAAAACACGACGACAATCCAAATCGATTCTGGCAGAAAAAGCTACGCCTTCCTCTTGAATCAGATGTCCAAATCAATATCGGAAACGAGAATATTTCAGACCAAAAATGTTTCCTATGGGACAATTCTCAAAAAAAAAATTATCCGTAAAACAAAGTCCTCCTAAGAATAAGGTCCCCCATAAAACAAGGTAAGGATCTCCGTAGAACCCTATAACAATTTACCTCGTTAGACAACACAGCTCTATACAAAAATTTGCCAACGGCTTACCTTCGATGAAGGGTTCATGTCAAGTCCATGAAAATGTCCGCCATTACGGTAGCTGACCATGACAAAAAAAGAGGAGTGACCTGGCTTACAGGAATGCAGCCCTTGAGGTACCAGTCCACATATCTCCACCGTCAAATCCGGAATCCCGTAGTAGAAATAGAAATTGTGAAGATCCTTGGCTTTCCAAATAACAGAACCTTTTGCCGTCACGTCACCTTGGATTCTCCTTTCTTTTTCGTTCTCACGCAAATAGGAAACCTAGCTCACGAGACCCGCATCGAGAACCGCCCATTGGAAGAAATTACTTCCATGAGATCAAACAATGATGAGATTCCACGAAGGTATCCGAAAACTAATTCCTACCTCACATTCCTCTACTAAGAAAGTATCTACTTCCCGAAATGAATGATAACTAAACAAGACAATTACAGAAAATACTAAATTCAAGAAAGAGCGGACCATTTCCAATGGAATAGACCTGTGGGTTAGACACTCGGTAATTTCCAAATAAATGCTCCGTAAGTGGCAAGTCGATCTCAAAGAGAGTAAACGTTATCTGAATAGGAAAGTCTATTCCCCTTGAGACAATGGTGACACTAATAGAAAGAAATGATAGATCATTTTTGAGTCATAGTGACGTATATGGACATGTCATGGCCACCATTCTCTCTGGACAGTGGCGGACTAGCGCACTCCGCACTCTGGCTTCTGAGAGTTAGAGGCTCTTGTATGTATATTGGACCAATCTGTATGTTGCGTGTGCCACCTGAACTCATGTCCATGTACCTCACTATGACGGGTTAATGCTACAAGATTCTGATTGGCTAGAGCTTATCAGTACCTCCTATTCAGATAACGTTTACTCTCTTTGAGTCGACCTATCATGAATTCACCCTTGGTACTAGTCCAACTGAATTCGGATAATTACTAGATATAAGAAGTCTGGCGGAATTATGGCTTTCTCCGAATAAAATTGTGAAAAAATGTTACATGCTACAATATATATACTTATATTTATATATATATATATATATATATATATATATATATATATATATATATATATATATAGGGTGTCCCACACTCGATGGCCTATTAAACGTTTCTGGAGAACGGGACAGGATTATTTTGGAAATTTGATTTCTTTGGTAATTATAGTCCGGTCGATTTAGACATAAAATAGTGGTCAAATAACAAAAATTCCCGGAGAGTCAAATATTGGTGGAGAGCTGGGGTTTACCATTACAAATGAAGTTTTAAAAATCCCCATCGATCTTGTGTGTGCTACAAAAGTTATTCGGGATCAAAGGTCAAAATTTGAGGTTTTTTGAATTTTTCTCGAAAAGTTTTATCGAAAAAAAACCTGTGACCAAAGTTGTAGATCTTGAATTCGCTACAAAAATGGTCCCTATGATTTTTTTCCTTAGAGTTACCATTCCTGAGATATCACATTATACATTATATGCACATATAAGCCACGTATATACATAATCAGGCACTTAAGACAAGTATAAATACCTATTCGTGTCTCTTTTATATACAATATCAGAAAGTATTTATCTTGGGTATGGTGGTTTCATGAGAGCGTAAAGAATAGCTTGCTATATGTTGAGAGAGCATTACAATTTCTCCTCGACTCGCTCGAGGAAGGGATATCGACGTCACGACACAGAGATAGGAGAGTCAGAGTCTATTCGCTGTGCGCTGTGTAGCAGTGCCACGTAGTCAGTTAATGTGTCTGGTGGGGTAACAAGAGGGGCGCACAGCAGTGCGTCTCTCTTGTTTATATGGTATTATCATATCATTGCGTTCCTTGTTGCTCATGTAGATTTCTGTCCGTTCCCCAGATAAATGTTTTCCGATACTGTATATTATACTATTCTGAAAACATTTATTCAAAAGATAGTCAGTCCCTAACTGAATCCCCTCTACCCACGTGGCCTTGAAAAATATCTGGCTATTCTATTGTCCGTAGGTCTCGTTCATATACCTGTTTCTTTTAGTGCTAAAGGTTCAGTTCAAGTGAATATACGTACTTATTACAAGCGTCTACCATTTAGGTAATTTGTGCTATTTTATAGCTCGAAAAAATGTCTCAGTTTTGCTTTATTTGCAATAAACTTTCAACTGAAGATGAAACAGTGGTGATTGATCGTGGAATGCCAACTTTAATCGAGGCTAGTGTCGCGAGAGGTGATGAGTTTACTGAGTATTTAAGAACTCAAAAATCCATTACAATACACGTGGATTGCAGAAAATCATACACCCGGAAAACTTCAATCGCTGCAGTAAGAAGACAACGTGAGGAGGAACAGGCTAGTACTTCAAAAATAAGTCCACCTCGTACTAGAACGCGAGTAAGTGAATAAAATTTTTGTTTTAAAAAATACTGTTTATTTTGTAGCAATGAAGCCAATGAAAAAACTGAGGAAAAGAAAGCACAGCATCGTCGAAAAAAAATTTATAACGTCACTACACTAAAATTCAAAGAATGCCTGTTGAAATTAGCTGAAGATTGTTCTGATGATGTTTCAAAGGCTGTTCTTGAACGTATTAATTTTAGTCGCTGCTGATGCAAAATACCATGACAGTTGTTACAAATCATTCTTAAAACCTAATACTGGTGGTAAAATTGGACGTCCACAAGATGAAACTGTATACTCTGCGATGGAGAAAATTTTCCAGTTGAGTACATTAGAGAAAGATTCCTGTGATTTTAATGAAGAGACCAATGACTCAGCCACATTTGAACAATTTATGAACATCCAGCAAGAGGAAGAAGAAGAAATCGAAGAAGACATGACTGTTGAAGTAGACTTTCAAGAGTATGAATCTGATTAAAATATCTAAAGAAATCAAAACAATAGTTAACCCAATAATCAGTAGCAATATCAATAATAAGGTAATATCTAGAACTTGACGGGTATTGTTGCCCTAAATTATCCTAAAATTGTCATGACAGTTAAACACGATAAAAAAACGCGCCGTGTACACTACCTCACAGGTGGCGTGGAAATGTGTGCATATCATGTATAATGTGACTCTTAGAATCGCGATATCTCAGGAATGGTAACTCCTAAGTAAAAAATCATGAAGACCATTTTTGTAGAGAATTTCGAGATCCACTTTGGTTTGGGGTTTTTTTTTTCGATAAAATTCGCCGTTTTTGAGAAAAATCCAAAAAACCTCCAATTTTGACCTCTGACCTCGAATAACTTTTGTAGCACACATAGGATCGATGGGGATTTTTAAAACATTATTTGTAATGGTAAACCCCAGCTCTACACCAATATTTGGCTCTCCGGGAATTTTTGTTATTTCAAATGTCTATATTGACCGGACTATTATTTATTTCAGCGATGCGGCGTTGCCGCTTATATTGAAAAGTAGGAACAACTTTGATATTTTAAAGAGTATATTATTTAATTTTTTTGGTTTGCTATTGCTTCACGACCATTTTTGTCTGATATTTCCGTATACCTATCTCAAGCGGTTTTCGAGAAATTCATTGATTTCCTTATTTTTTGTGCAAAATTAAATGTTCATTACTGCGGTATTTGGACTCGAACAAAGCTGAAATTATGGGTGTAGTTTACCAATATTTTGTGCATTAGTTATGAATAAGGTAATTCGTTCTCCATTATACAGGGTCGTTCAAAATTTATGATTTTTCTGATTGAATTTAAATGGAACACACTGTACATCATCAAATATCCTGAAAGAAAATTAACATTCCTTGCAATTGATGTATCATGTTCCTATACCTGAATAGTCTGGTTTCCGAAATAAAAGCAAGTTTTTATAAAAATCGAATTATTTTGCCATATTTTGTATTAATTCTCATGGAATATGTCATTATGAAAATTCGACAATTAGTGCATCAATAATAAAACGTTTGCGCGTTCATTACCAAAAATTTGATCAGAAAGGAATCAAAATGGAAGGCAATAACTATTAAAACGAAGTTTTGATGAAATTGTTTATCTTCATGGTCAATGTGATCAAATTATAGCGAGAACATGCAGAATGTTCTGTGGTGTATTGAAGTGTATGAATGATGAGATGACGAACTGATTGTACAAAGAATGATTAATTGTAAAAAAAAATTGTGAAATACAAATAACTTTTATTAACATGTCGTATACCTATCTCTCCCTTTTATAAAATCCCAAAGTGCAGCAGAACCCGCAGTTTTATTTTTCAGAAAACAAACCTTGAGGCCTGAGGTTTCATCGCACTTTTGAAGATACATCTAAAACTTCAATTTTTCTCTAACTCTCAGATGCAATTCAGTTTTGGCACAGATTAATTAAAAAAATATCTGAAGAAATTTTGGAAATAGATATGAGTCATACTCCAAAAAAAGTCAGAGTAGGGAGTAGAAACTGAAATGATATATACAGGATGATCTGAAAAATAATTGGTAATGGACGTTTTTTCGAGTATGACTCAAACCTTTTTCCAAATTTTCCTGAGATAGTTTTTCAATTGATCTTTGCTAAAAGTGAATTGCATCATCTGAGAGTTAGAAAAAAACAAGTTTCAGAAGGTATCTCCAAAAGTATAATAATTTTTAAGCGAATCATTGATTTGATTTGATTTCTTAATCAGATCATTTCAATTGGGTGATGTGCCGTGACCATAAAAGAGCAAGACAAACTTTCAGTTTGACAAGCAGTGATTTTCATGGTGTTTCTGTCTAAATGGATAATAATACATATTCAAATGCAGATATTTTAAATTTTTATAGAAACTTGCTTTTATTTCGGAAACCAGACTATGTAGGTATAGGAACTGTCTTTCAGGATATTTGATAATATACAGGGTGTTTCTTTCAAAAAAATGTACTTCTCACCATTTTTTTATCTATCGGAAAAATCACAAATTTCGAACGACCCTGTATAATGGAGAGCGAATTCCCTTGAATATAACTAATGCCCAGAACATTGGTAAACTACACCCAGAATTTCAGCTTTGTTAGAGTCCAAATACCGCAGTAATAAACATTTAATTGAAGCTATGTTTTGCACAAAAAAAAAGGAAATCAATGAATTTTTCGAAAACCGCTTAAGATAGGTATAGGGAAGTACCATACAAAAATTATCTTTACAGGGTGTCCTGTTTAAAAAATCAAAATTGTTGCTACTTTTCAATATAAGCGGCAACGCCACAGCGCTGAAAGTATCAATCAAATTTTCAAAATCCATCTCCAGAAACGTCTAATAGGCCATCCAGTGAGGGACACCCTGTATATATAAATATATAATATACCATTTCTACAAATACTAACTGAGCCAATTCCAAAGCTTAAACAGTTTTTGTTTTTGTACACGCTCCACAAAATGCCAAGTTTGCGAACTGAAAAAAATCCGCAAAATGGCATTTTAGCAGACTAGCACTTAAAGTCGCCATTGTTCTTTAGAAAACTTATAATGATAGCCTAAAAATGTTACCGGTGACCCAATAAAATATATTGAAATTTTCTATTGACAGCACACGTTTTCTTCGAAATAGTCCTATGGAATACTCATTTCAGTAACAATAAACATTAATATTTCATATATTTGATAAACGCGTCAGTAATAAACGATAGCATGATACATTTCTGCCAGCCTCCTAATACACTCTTCTCACTACAGGAAATTAAAAATATATATCATAATACAACATGTGTTTTGATTTACCAGCGACTCTGGAGGAGTCCAACAATCATCCAAAAATTATAGAGCATATAAACATGACAATAAAATGTATTCATGTGTGCATGTACCTGACCGCTATTCACAGGAATTTGACCTAAACCAATAAAAGTTGGTATATTATCAATTTTCTCCACGAATTTTCAAGACACTCTGTTCCATTTTTCTGACTCCAAAATTTAGTTAATTCACATGAAAAAAAAGGTGTATATTTTCTGAACTTCTGAAGATATTTTCCCCAAAATGGGATGGAAGCTTTATTTTCAATATAGAATGTATTTATATGATGAACAATATTGCGAGAAAATAGGTGTGGCGTGTAGGATTGCTTCAATTTGGAAAGCTAATACAAAACAAATTATGCAGTACGTACACAAATAGCTTCAGCGGATATCAGCTTGTTATATAAACCACTATTCTAGATCTGAAATCATAAAACTCGTGATATTAAATTGAATTTATTGCCGCGTTAACTTAAATTCGAACAACTATATCCGGAATGTGGGTTTATTTCTATTACACCATCAGTCACAGCTTGGATATTTCTAGGATAGGTGCCTTCTTTGGAACTATGATGGCCGTCCCATCTTTTAACTGGCTGACAAATAGACGCAGTATTTTCAAAAGAACAATCGCACATCAAGTCGTCCTCGGAAATCTTCATTTTCTTCTCTTCTTTCTCAGAACTGGGTTTCGTGCCAAGAGTGAACGATGAAGTTGTATCGGCAATAGATTGTTTCTGCTCCTCAGCTGTTTCGATCTTTTCTTTCAGGACTTCTTCATCCTGAGAGTATGGGGTGGAACAGCCCTTAGGTGGTGATGCTTGAAATTCACTTGTTATACAACTCTCTTGGTCGGAATCGACAACGTTGATATTTTCATCGACACCACAGTTAAAAACTTCTTCTGTAAGTAATATTTTCCTTTCTATGACTTTTTCGCTGGTTCCATTATTTCTATTAGAGCTCATTCTAGACATACGTTTATGAGAATATTCGAGGGAGGTATTATCCCAAATCATTTTATTCTCGCTATAAATCTTCATATGTCTTATGAAGTCACTTTGCAAAGATATTTCCTTATTCTGTTTGTCAACTATATCATTCAGTATCTTCATTTCTCTCCTCAGCTTCATATTTGTGGTCAACAACTCACTATTTCTCAATAAAATTGAAGGCTTTACTTCAATTTGTTTTCCAACAAGATGTGAATATGCCTCCCGAATTGTCTCCAAGTCTCCAACTTGAGTTATATATGTATCTCTTTGTTGCCGTAGAATCTCCAATTCTCTTAAGTGTGAAGACTTCATCCCGTCCATATCTCTCTGAAGCTGAAAATTGGCCATTTTGAGCTCATTCCTCTCCAACAAGACTTTATTCAATTCTTTCTTCAGGGAATCGCATTCAAAATTGGTTCGTTCAAGGTCTTGCCTAATTTTCTCTTTTGTGGCTTGTATTGGTTTATTAATCCTATCAAAGAGTTCAAGATCCGACATGTTTTCCGAATGCCTCTCCTCAAGATCCTCATCATCTATTGCTAACCTCATGTAATGGAGAAACTTATTAAGGATAAGAACATGAAGACTTTTCGCATTGGCCTTCTCCATCTCATTCTTTACCTTGTACCGTTTGGTCATCTCCAACAGAAGTTTAGCTTCAAACTCCAAATTTCTGACCGTATCACGAATACTTGAAATTTCAGTATCATTTGCTGTAGTAGAACATAGTAGCTTCTGCAAATTGGAAAGTTTTCTCTCCACAACATTAAGTTCTTCCATTTCTTTCATCTGCATACCTTGTTGATCTGATATGTTCTTAACCCTCTTTTCCAATTCATTATTCTCCATCTGGATGTTCATTATATAATTGCAGGTCATTTTTTGATCCACTGGCAAGGAAATGACTTGTTCTGCTATAAAATTTCTTTCATCTTCGATAACTATCAAGCGATTGCAGCAAATCCTGAAAGATTCCAACTTTCGCTTCAGAATCAAAGTTGCTTCCAAAACTCTGTTGAAGAGATCCAAACAAAAATCGTTCTGAAATAATCTACCACATTCCAGTTTGATCTGCATCTTTCTGTTGGGGTTTTTCAAGAATTGAAACAGTTTTTTAACGATTTTTCTCAAAATAAATTCCTGTACACGCAGCGTGCTTACTAGTTTCTCGTCGATACATCGCATGTGTTCATACAAATTATGTACGTTACTCTTCATTCCACATTCTTTTCTGAATCTACCCATCGCTAAAACTATTGGTATATTTTCATCTAATAACCCATTGGAGCAAGTCTCAGAAAGTTCCATGAGCTTTGATTGTGTGCGGTCCCTCTGAAGATAATATAATAGTTGCATTTTTTGGTTTTGCACTTGCCTTTCGAGAACCTCAATTACTGTATTTTTATCGTCCAAAATAGATAGAAATGTGTCATGAGATGGTTCCTCGTGGATTTGGATATACGATTTTTCGCTGCCAGTGAAATCCTCGCCGTTCATGGTTGTGTGGGGATGAGGCTCGATTGGGATGAAATGAACCAATACTCAATAATTTGCGTTTGTCATGATGCTGTCAAATGGCGCAATGAAGTTTCGAGTATTGGTTATAATATTGACTGAAAAAGGAAACTGTAAATGTAGTCTCGAAAGAAGAGGAAGCAATGGGGGGAGTTTCGTCCAAGTTGCCAACCTAGATTTTTCACGAAAAACCATTATCTCCTCAATTGCCGTGATTTTTGTGAAATATCGTATTAGAAATGAAAATATATTCAATTCAATTCAATTCAATTCAATTTATGTATTTGCTTATTATCAGTACAATAGATTTAGCATCGTCAAGGTAAGTAAATACAGTACAAAACAGACACATTAAAAAGGCAAAGTATCATACAGTACAAAACATACACATTAAAAAAGCAAAGTATTAAAACTTGCAGTTGAGAAATTCACTAACGTCATAAGGGCAGAGATCAACCAGCAGCCCTTTTATACTTCTTTATACACAGCTTATGTCAGTTTTGGTCATAATGCCCCATTTTTTGAGTGAGCTTCTTAAAATGTAATTCAGTTCATTTTTGTTTGTGCTGTTGGTTCCATGAAATGACTACCATAACTGTCTAAAAACCCTAGAAATCAAACGTAACGCACAAAATATCCTAGAAAATTGTCCATAGAATATTTATTAATCCTATTAATCCTAGAAAATTTTCCATAAAATATGTATAGGAGCTCATAACCAAAACTATGGCATGCAAGCAATATTAATTCCACTGGCATTTCCACAATTGAAGAGGTAGAGGTTTTTCGTAGAAGATTGGCAACTTGAACAAAACTTCCCCATTGGTGAGTTCCCAGCGCTAACTATCGGGATACAGCGAACTATGGATGACGGATCATATGAAGTTGTCATAACACATCAGTCTTCGACGTTCTTTGTAACGTGCATATACAGAAATTTGTTTATATGAGTGAAGTCCGCCGTTCCCCCCAACGTGCATTGACCGAATTTGTTTATGTATGTGAAATGAAAAGAAAATAATAAGTGTTATAAAAATATAGTCGAATACAGAATTGCTTTAGGCAAGGCGCCTGTATTCAAAAGTTATTTGACCTAGCTTGAATGCACCAAGTGTTGTTCATCCTTGCACTTCTTCACCGTACTGATGAGGGCCGAGAGCCCGAAACACGTGCCTACGGTTAACACTCCTCTTTGAGGGCTATGCCCAATAAATTGCTTCCATTTTGTTCAACAGTCCCCTCGATATTCCTCCCTTTCATTAATAATTTTCATAACAATTTCAAATCACAAACCTTTTCGAGAACATTTGGAATCATTGTAAAATTTTCCATATTTAATTACTTCTTCTGGTCTAGTGTGTATGTTGGTGTATCAGTCTGTATACCCATCGATCTCACGCATAAAGTGTGTGTTGAAGGAACAATAATAGGTAATAATTGGGAACATAATTGACCACATTGTCCTTCTGACTTAACCCCAATGGATTTTTTCTTGTTTGTTATCTACATCAGACAATATATAAGCACAGGCAATTCAACGATATTGACCATTTGGAGAACACCATTCGAGAATTGTGGTGAATATATGGATGGCTCCAGTTCATCAGAAGTGCAGTACAAGATGTACACAGAAGAATCATGCTATCTATTGAAATTGAAAAGGGAAACATCAATTGAATAGAAATATTTTTCTGTGATTTGAAAAATCCACGATAAAAATGAAGTTATTCTTGTAAATATCTGACGGAAAACAACTACTTTTTTATAAATTATTTTATTTTGTGTTTTTAGTAAGTACGCATTTTTTGTTCAATCATCGTCATTATGGGGCGCTTTTCCTGTAAGTTCTGAGGTTTCTGATTCTTCAACGAAGATACCATTCAAATATTAACTCGTCCGCCATCCTTGAGCAGCCATCTTGGATGTATGAATTTTGAAAATAAATTCATAATCTCCGACCCCAAAAAACTCTACATACCAATTTTGAATAGAATCGGACCATAATCACAGAGATCGTCCGCCATCTTGGAGCCGCCATTTTAATTTTATGGAATTTGACAAAAAATTTATAATTTTCAACCCCGAAAACCCCCACATACCAATTCTGAATAGAAGCGGACCATAATTACAAAACTCATCCGCCATGTTGATCTTGCGCGGCAAGATTTTGAATATGTTACTCACAGAATAACCTAGAACAAACGATAGAAGACATTATTTTTTCCTTTTTAGTGCATTTGTATAAATAAAAGCTTTTTTTTTAATGTTGAATATCGAACACAAAAATATCGTCAAGAAATACTAGTTCAACTTCAATGAAAATGATTCAACCCTCTGTATTTTCTTATGGAAAACTCTACGAGAAGCAAATACAAATAATTATGGATCAGCTTCTAATGGCAAATCAAAATTGAAAAATATATCGGTTTTTCTTTTAAAATTATCAGTATTGGTATATATATATATATATATATATATATATATCTCCTTTAGTTTTGAAGGTAATTGATTGAAGTTTGGAATATCTCATATACATAATAAGCGGCACTTTTTGACACACAAATGATTTTATTTTTCACCTCCGGTTTCGCCAGAAGTGATACAAACTTTCGATTTTAAATGAAACACCCTATATATTATTATATTTCCGAAATCTGCATACATTTCTGAATCCAATGATAACACATAAGTGACATTTCAAACGTCAATATTTTTGATAATTTAATTTTTAGTTTTCCATTTAAGTGTGCCATGATGGTTCCGATTCATTCCAATTCACCCGTCTAATGCTAGAAAAATCGAAATCATGTCAAAAATACTAAATTGCGTTTTTTATGAGCAAATATGAGTAATCGATTTCGGGGTACCATTTATCTAATAATAAGGAATTTATTCATACCTGCTAATGGAATGTGCGATAATTACAATCAAAATTACAGCTAAAAGAAAATAAGATAATACAATTACTTTGTTCTAATTTAATGCTAAGAAGTTAAGGTGGCTTTGAAATACAAAAAATGAACACAAAACATTACAACAATTGTTCGAAATGCTGTCCATTAACGTCAATGCACTTCTGAACTCGCATAGCTGTTTCTTGAAGAACGTTCGCTAATTGCTGGGCCGTTATACTATTAATTGCGCGTCTTACTCGCAACTCCAGGTCTTCGCGCGATGTAACGGCCGTTGCATACACAATGTTTTTCAAATGGCCCCAAACAAAGAAATCACGAGGTGTCAAATCAGGTGATCTTGGAGGCCATCGCACAGGACCATTTGTCGAAATTACGTTTTCTTGGAATGCCTGTTGAAGGTAATCAGTTACTATTCTTGAATTATGGGGAGGAGCTCCATCTTGTTGGGAATACATTCCCTGTCGTAGATGGGCAGGTAAATTCCGTTAACCTGTCCTCAATTTCATTTTGCAGAATTCCTTAGTATCTATCTCCAGTCAAGCGTCCTTCAAATATTATTGGACCAATGATTCTACGACCGAGTATTCCAAGCCAAACATTGAAACCGAACCGCACTTGAAAGTTACCCTCTCTCAATAAATTTTGATTTTCTTGTGACCAATACCTTGTATTTTTTCACTTACATAATCCCATATTTGTAAACCTACGACGAGTCTATCTTCCGAAAATAAAATCCTTCCCAAAAAAGCATTGTTTGGCTGCACATTATTCTGCAAGATCCAATTGCAATATTCCATCCTACGTTCATAATCATTTTCGTACAGGTGCTGGTGCAATTGATATTTGAAAGATTTATAATTATGTTTGTGCAAAATTCGGCTTACCGTTTGGTGACTTATTTCCAATTCAAACCTAATTTGCCTTAAAGAAACAGTCTTATCAACTATTCGAGCTAAAACATTAATTTCCGTTCCTTCGTCAATGATAACGTTTTCTTCGGGATCATGGTTAGGCTCTCTTCGGAATTGATTTTCAAGACGATTGAAATAATTTCTCGCTGGACATTGTCTATCAGGATATCGGTTGGCATGAAGGTTTCTAGCCGCAACGGCATTTTTTCTACATTCCCCATAAATAATTAACATGTCCACTTTTTCATCACTTGTATAAATGTGGGGCATTTCGAATAAAAATAACAACAAATGTAAAGACTTTTCCAATACACAATAAGAACACCGATGAACCAATACCTATTTATTTGACAATCTGAATGAATAATTTCATTGTTTTCAAAGCCTCCTTAGTAACTGATTACCTTCAATAGGCATTCGAAGCTATGCGAGTTCAGAAGTGCATTGACGTTAATGGACAGCATTTCGAACAATTGTTGTAATGTTTTGTGTTCATTTTTTGTATTTCAAAGCCACCTTAGTAACTTCTTAGCATTAAATTAGAACAAAGTAACTGTATTATCTTATTTTCTTTCAGCTGTAATTTTGATTGTATTAATCGCACATTTTATTAGCAAGTATGAATAAATTCCTTATTGATTGTACTAATGAATGGTAATACGGTACCAATATGGTTCCATTTGAAAAAATTGAGTTTTACCCCAAAATCGATTACGATGAACTTTATTTGCTCATAAAAAACGCAATTTAGTATTTTTGACGGGATTTTGATTTTTCTAGCATTAGACGGGTGAATTGGAATAAATCGAAACCATCATGGCACACTCAAATGGAAAACTAAAAATTGAATTATCAAAAATATTGACGTTTGAAATGTCACTTATGTGGTATCATTGGATGCAGAAAATTATGCAGAATTCAGAAATGTAATAATATACAGGGTGTTCTATTCAAAAATCGAAAGTTGGTATCACACAAAAGTGCCGCTCATTATGTATATGAGATTTCTCAAATTTCAATCAATTACCTCCAAAACTGAAGGAGATACGGGGGGTGTACCATGATCCTGTTACACACACATATATATATATATATATATATATATATATATATATAAAACATGAAAACTGAAGATATTTTGGTTTTTGTTTTTCAATAATTCCTTTCAGTTATCTTTCCTTTCCATAAATGTTATAAACATTACCTCTTCTTGAATCGTTCTAGGGCAAGATACTGTATTGAAATCTATTGATGTTCCCAATAGGTCGACAGTTTTTTTGTTGTCGAATAATTATTTCAATTACAATTTTTTATGTGAATGAATTCGGAATCACATATACCTTTTTTCTGTAACTCGCACTTGGGATGAAAAAAATAAATTTCACAATTCAAATTAAACCCCCTATTAGACACATTTGGAAACAAAAATAATAATCATCCAAAATTTGTTTCAATTTTATCTGACAGAGAAGCATGAGTTTGCCGTTGTAGTTTCTAATATGAAATAAAAAAATAGTTTCCCGAAAACAGGAACAAATTATTTGAGGACGAAACTACATAACATTACCTGTGTGCAAAAGAACCAGACCCAATACCACCCAACGCCAAAGTTTGTTACACTTCATACTAGCATCATTGTACAAAGCACTTCATTTCAACTTCCACAAAAAACGTTTTTTTCTTTAGTTGTTCACTATTTTGCGACTCGCTAATGAAGGAGACACTTCATCACAATATCGTTGCTTATGCAACCGCGGACCCTTTGTCAGCCTGATAGTTAAAAAAATCAGAATAAGATAAACCTTGCGAACGGAGAATTTCACCCCTGCCTGAAACGATTTCTGTTGACTTTCAGAACCTCAGCATCCGACTGAAACACTGAAAGCGATTCTACACTGCGTTCCAGTAATCGGGAACGAGAAGATAGTTCGGGAATCATCGGTTTCCCAAAGTATAGGCTAATTTCTTTCAATTGCTAGAGGATCATTTCACCCTCAGCAAATGATATCAATTTCATGTGTGATAAAAACAATTTCATATCATTTGAATTCGAATCGAAGGTAACTAGAAAAAAGAAGAAAAGTTATGGAAGGAGAAGCGCAGAAGGTATTTTCAGCAACTAAAAAAAGATTTTTGACATTTTCTATTCTAAGATTTGCTGAATGAATGAATCCTGTTGCCCTAGATGAAATTTGAAGTATAGCTTTTCTTAAAAAGCCAAACGATTATATTAAACAGTATCGGTGTTTTGTATTTATTGAAATGAAGATGAAAACAGAATTGTCTACAAAAATAATGAACGATCCCTCTCGTGACATTTGTTCAAAACATACTCGGTTGGCTTACCGTCTGCATTGAAACAAATCGAAACAAATCTTTGTCACTAATTCAATATTCCATACATATAGCATGTTCACTTAAAAGACAAAATTTCCAAAACTATCATTGTCGATCTTCAATAGAGCAGTCATTACCAAAGGTTTTTCATGGACTCCAAGTGTTCAAGTGTAAAGACAGTCTTTGTTTGAGGGTTTATATTTTTAGCCAATAACATTCTGCTTCAAACAATATTAAAAATAAATCAAATCAAAATTACTTTATTGTCTGAAGAATGGTAATTGACAAAGTGGTAGGATAAAAACAACAAAATAATACTATAATACTTGAGCATGCAACGCCACATAGTCAGTACTATGGGAAACTACTGAATATATACATAAATACACTTACAATTCATAAAATACAAAAAAGGAAAATATAAAAAAACAGATACTAATATATGAAAAAAACATATACAATATACACATGTACACACATATATATATATATATATTTATAAAATACACAAAATTCTGGTAAAATAATATAAATTGATTTACATAAAATAAAGTAAAATAAAAAAACAAAAAATAAAATTATAAAATTAAAAAAATTTCAGAATTGAATTCGTCCAGCGAGTAGAATGCTCTGTCTAGTAAAATATTTCTCACGGAAACTTTGAACTTTTTTTATCTGTAATCGTTTTTATTTCATTAGGTAAGTGATTGAACATTTTCTTGCCATTATATATAATGGAGTGTTTTATCTGTGTAGACTTAGGAGTGGTAAAGTTCAATTTAAATTAAGGGCTTGTCTAGTGCTGTGTTGTGCTGTAGAATGCACTCTATCTTCAAACTTACTGTGGCTAAGGCATACTGTTTCCAATATATAGTATATACATGGTAGAGGTAAGATTTTCTGTTCTATGAATAAAGGCTTACAAGAGTCTCTGAATTTGGCTTTGCTCATGTATCTTAATGCCCTTTTCTGTAATACGAAAATCGGGTCGAATAAAAATCCACTACAAGATCCCCAAAAGCAAATTCCGTATCTAAGATGTGAATCAATTACGGCAAAGTAAACCTTTTTGGCCATGTCCCTACCAAGTTCCCATGATGTGGTTTCCACTGCAAAACATCCAGAGGCTATTTTTTTACCCAGTATCTTCATATGATTTTCAAACTTTAACTTATCATCAATGTGTAAGCCTAGAAATTTAGTTGCTCTCTTACTGCTAATTTCCTGATTACCCAGATAAAGTTCTGGCAGATGACATTTAAAAGTGAGGATGTTAGTTTTTAATATGTTTAAAGATAGCATTTATCTTGATAACATCATTGTTGATTTGTTGATGCAGATCCATGTCATTGCCATTATGCCATAGTATGGTAGTATCATCTGCAAACTGAGTAAATTTGTCCGTAATATTTATTGAGGCTAGGTCATTTATATAGATCAAAAAGAGCATAGGGCCAAGCACAGATCCTTGCGGTACTCCCCATTTTATCTCTAAATTTGTCGATACTTCGTTCTGAAGAGATACGCTTTGTGTCCGACATAATAAGTACGCCTCAAACCATTTCAGAACTATATCTCTAAAGCCATACCTTTCTAATTTATTTAGCATAATTTTATGGTGTCTTGGAATCATCTTCATTCATGATTAGTAACCAATTGGGAATTCAAAATTAGATGCCAGCGCCAGAGTGGCGAAAATGCAAACTAGACAAAAGTACATTGTTTGTCTGTTTTCTTAGAGGTTATATACTTGTTTTGAGTTTTTCTTTTGAATTCGTTTCCAGTTTTTTATTGTGTAGTGTTATTCATTTCAAGACTCTAGTGAAGTGGTGTATTCAACTCTAAAGATAATATCATTTGCAAAAACTCACTTTGAAGGAGATAATGTATGTTCTGAGTTTTCCGTAGTTTCTGGACAGCTTACTGAAGTCATCTGGAGTTATTTCTATGAATTATTCCTAAAAAATGTTACACACTATTTGTGAATGATCCGAATTGAAATAAAACCAACTAAAACAAACAAGATGGTGTGAAAATGTGTGCTTATTGTTGTGAATGTTTAAAGTTTTAGCATAGAATGTCATTTGTAAGTATTAAAATTGGCAATGCCCCATCACTAGTTGGTTAGACAATTAGTCGTGTCTTTTATTCAGTGAATATATAACACTTCACCTAGATATACATATATAGTCACTTTTTTTCCATACTGTATGAATAATCTTCTATGTTGGATAGTATCTCTTTTTTCGTAAGTCTCTTTTCTTTCTTCTCAACTCTCGTTGAAGGTTCTCTTTTCACTTTTTTTTCCCACAGACGATACACGAAGATTTTTCTTCAAGGTCCCAAGAGCCCGTCATCCGTCAATAGAGTCACTCAATCCTAAATTAGTCTAAACCAGAACGTTACGTTCATTTTCTCACAGAAAATGATGAAAACTTATTCCAGTACGCAACGGGATCGTTTTGCCCAAGAGTCACATTGAGATACACAACAATAATGATTCGAACTTGAATCACTCATTTTTTTCACTCGAAGAAGTACAATAGTAAACAGAACATTCACCAGGTAAACCATAATTTCAATAAATGTCAACAATCACAAGAGATTCGACAAGTTTCAAGTATATAATGGCTACAATCATATAAACATTAATGTTTCAAAAAGTAAACAATGTACTCAAGTACTCAGACGAAGCATTAACAGTGTTAAAAAATAAGAGGCTGGTGAAAGCTAACTCTGTCAAAATATTCTCCGATCAGACGAAGGCTCAAAGGGATTATTATTTCAGTGTAAAAAAGCAACTGATGGAATATAACAACAGAGGTGAGAACAAAACTATTAAATATATCAATAATGTCCCTACAATTGTCGATGCTGATATCAATCAAAAAAACTCCTAAGTCCTAATATAGTATACAAAGTTGATTTAATTTATTTAAATGCTGCAAGTTTTCTTGCCCATAAAGACCAGATTATTAGTGAAATATTCTGCTATCACCCAGCAATCGTTATATTGAGTGAAGCCAGATGTACAAATGATGTTCAGGATTGTGAAATTGCTGTTAATGGGTATTCGTTCATAAGATGCGATTCCAGTAGTCGACATACGGGAGGAGTACTCATTTATGTTAGAAAAGATGTCACTCATTCAGTCAAGAAAAGGTTTGTTTCTGATACAAACTACTGGTGTCAATGCATTAATATTGAGCTAAATGGAATCAAATGGACCATTGCTGGAGCTTATCACTCTCCAAATGCATGTCATGAGGTGTTCCTGGAAAAACTGGAAGAATGGTGCGAAGATTATATCATGACCAAAAAAAATTGTCTCTTAATTGGTGACGTAAATATAGATTTTCTTGGTAATGGCTCCCACAACAAAAAAATTAAAAACATTATAACAACTCATGGAATTGAACAACTTGTTGATGAGTACACAAGAATAACCTCAATTAGTTCTTCTTCAATCGATTATGTGTTGTCAAATCAAAACAGTGTGAAAGTATATGTACATCATGAACCAAAAATTACAGATCACTCAATAATCAGTGTTAATTTACAATATAATGAAGCTGTTCCAAATGAAAAATGACGCAAAAGAAATGTGGAAAACTATGAAAATATTAATAAAAGGTGAAGAACAATTTGTGAACTTTGAATGTATAAACTTCATTATTGATAATTCCGTTTCTATAGTAAAAACTGAGATGAAGGCGGCTAAAAACTTCAATTTATATTTTGTTGAAAGCATTGAAGATATTTCTAGATCTATCACTAGTAAAATTGAATGGCCTACTCCAAATAAAATAATAGAAACAAGCTTTGTTGAATTCCAAAACATCAACATCCATCATATTCTCTCTCAAAAATAAAGGTAGTGTTGAAGAAGTTATGAGTATCATATTCTTGAAGGCAACTTTCCATACGATTGGTTTTGCTCTGCTGAATCTCATAAATGCGTCGCTTTCAACTGGAAACTTTCCCGAACGGTTGAAGAAAAGTACAATTACCCCCATTCCCAAAATCAGTAACGCTAGTCATAAGACTTTAGGGCTATAAATACGTTGCCGAATATCGAAAAAGTGTTAGAGAAAGTAATATATGAACAAATATTTCAATACTTTGATGAAAACCACCTTTTCATGGGAAATCAATCCGGCTTTAGAGAACATCATTCGTGTGAAACGGCACTTCAGCTAACAATTTCGAAATGGAAACAGGAATTAGACAATGGTAAATATATAGTAGCTGTATTTCCTGACCTCAAAAGGGCATTTGAGACAATAGATAGGAGGATCTTACTGCGTAAACTAAGATATTATGGTATTGGGGGAGTTGTCCTCAAGTGTTTTGAAGAGTACCTAACTAATAGATCACAAGCAACCAAAGTGGGTAAATCGCTCTCTAATAAAGTTCTCAATAACATAGGTGTACCCCAAGGTAGCGTACTAGGACCTCTACTTTTTATAATATATCTAAATGATATAATTTACATACAGGCTACGATTTCCTCAACTTATTTGCAGACGATACTATGGTTGCTTGTTACGGCGGTGACCTTATTGAAACAGTGGGGCGTTTGAACCAAGTCCTGACAAAGTTTGAGGCATATCTAGAGGTGAATAAACTGAACCTGAATACGAAAAAAACTAAGGCAATGATTATCAGTAATAAATACAAACTAAAATTAGTGGATTATCAATCCCTTAGACTCCAAATGGAGGATGACAAAATTGAATGGGTATCTGAATTCAAATACCTAGGATTTATGCTTGATGAATCGTTAACTCTCAACAAGCATTGTGATTACATATGCAAAAAGATATCAAAAAAACTATTTTTCTTCTCTAGGATATCATCCGAAGTCTCAATATTTTCAAAAATTACCATATATAGAACCATCATTCAGCCCCATTTCGATTATTGCTCAACCCTGTTATATCTATTAGATGTGAACAATATGCAAAAGTTACAGAAACTTCAAAATCGGGGTATGAGAATTATTTTGAGGTGTAACAGGTATATTCCGATTCAATATATGCTTAACACTCTTGGTTGGTATGATGTAACAAAAATATATTTCTATTTAACTATGGTATTCATTTTCAAAATTACCAAAAACTTATTACCAAAATACTTCGATTCCTTTATCACTTATAATAATCAGATCCATGAGCACAATACAAGGACAACTGATCACTTTCACATATCTAGAACAAGAACAAAAAATTCAATGAACTCGCTATTTTTCAAGGGATTGGACGATTTCAGTCAGCTTCCCAAACCAATGAAGAACTCAGCCACGTTACATTCTTTTAAAAACCAGCTAAAAAGCCATGTTATGTCACTCAACTCATGAATCAACACATTGTAGTTTATCTTGATGCAGATTTGATATTCAATGTCTTCAAGATATACTTTTTTTCTTTAGGGATATATTTGTTTTTAGATATACAGTTTTTAGATATAATTTTATATGAGATATTTTCTTTTAACTTCTTTAGATGTGTTCAAATGTCTCAAGATGTGGTCAAAAATGTGTTCAACTGTGATGTCATGTCATGTAATCAACTGTACTTTGTGTATTTATTTTATTTTTATTTTTTATTGTTGTTTTTTAATTCAAATTAGTATAATCTGAACAACCATTGTATTTATATTAGGAATTCCTATTTCAATAAAGATTTCAATTTCAATAGTTTCAAAAATCGACACCAGAGAGAGTATCCGTTATTTTGAATTCCCAATAGAATAGAATAGATTTATTTGCAGAAAAAATAAATACATGTATTGGAAAATTCGAGTTTTCACAAATATACACTTAATAAATACATAAAAAAATTCTAACATAAATAAGTACATGAATAAACACAAAACACACCTAGCAAATAATGAAAATGATATGTTATCAATGTAGAATACGATAGTCGTAGAGAAAGATAATCATTTGTTCAATGACTTTTCTTATTATTTTCAATTTTTACAAGCTTTTATTTAACTTGCTACATTCTTTCCGGTTCAAAATTTTCAAACCATTTTTGAAGCACTTGCCGACATCCGATTGAGCTGAAATTTGGCAGCTGTTCATAATTCTGGTGAAAATGCATTATGAAATTTTTGTAAGAGGAAAACACATGATGGCGGCTCTAAGATGGGGACGGAGATTGTGAATTTTCTGTCAAAATTCAAAAATTTAAGATGACGGCTCCAAAATGGCGGAGGAGTTTTGTGATTGAGGTCCGATTCTATTCAAAATTTGTATGTGGGGGTTTTTGGAATCGAAGATTATGAATTTTTTGGCAAAATTCATGAAACTGAAATGGCGGCTCATGGAATTTTTGTTATAGAAAAAAAAATGGTGCTCCAAGATGGCGGACGAGATTTAGGTTCATGGTCCGACTCGATTCAAAATTGGTATGTGGGGGTTTTCAGGGTCGAAGGTTATGAATTTATCTTCAAAATTCATAAAATCAAAATGCAGCTCCAAAATAGCCGATGATCTCAGGGTTTATGGTCCGATTCTATTCAAAATTGGTATGTGAGGGTTTTCAGGGTTGAGTTAATGAATTTTATATCAAAATCCACAAATTCAATATGATGGACGAGTTTTGTAATTATGGCCCGATTCGATTCAAAATTGGTATGTCGGGGTTTTTGGAGTCGTAGATTATGAATTTAGTCGAATATTATTGATTTTCAGATCAAATTCATAAATTGAAGATGGCAACTCCAAGATGGCGAATGAGTTGATATTTAGATGGTCTCCTCAGTGACGGACTAGATAGCTCAGGAAAAAAGGCCTCATAATAACGATGCTTCAACAAAAATGCATAGATAGTACTAAAAAGCACAAAATAAAATAATTAATCTTTTATTCAAATGCACTATAAAGTGAAAAATAATTGCTTGGGATGTGTGACGTAGGTTATTCCGTGCGTTTTAGATTCAGAAGCTTGTCGCTTTTGTATTCGAACTGAAAACTTTGTGCGTCAAGCTTTTGAATCTATAACTCACGGAATAACCTACGTCACACATACAAAGCAATAATTTTTTACACTTTAGTGCATTTGAATAGAAGCTTGTCTTTAAAAAGGTTTTTAAATTTTTTTGTATGACTATGCATAGCTTTTTACAGAGTAGTCTGATTTTGATGATATTTTTTTTTATTTTATAGGGTACATTTCAAAGTTGGTCTTATTTAGATTTTTTTTAAATCCACCACTAAGGTTAGGCGAATTTTTTTCAACCTGTTAATCGATTCTACCACGCATAACTTTGTACTGAGTTATCCGATTTAGGTTATTCTTTTTTATTGAATAAAGTTTACCTCGAATTTGGTCCCATTTGAATTAAAAAAAATTCACGCCCAGGGTTGGAAACATAGGGTGTAACATATTTGACATTTAGAAGACACTGTATAAATTTTATTTCCACAAGACCAAGAACAACCAATAAAAGAAGACTCACCAACCGTACCAAGAGAAATGACGGACATTCAATTGCTGTGAAAAACACTTTCTGAAACTTTCCAAAAAGCAACCTGTCAACCCGAAGACAACTTCAGAATGTATCGCTTCATGCAAAAGGACTTTCCTATCTTCGATGGCAATCCTGCTGAATGGTCAACGTTCATATCCCAAGTTCAGCTCGTCTCCTCCATGTGCAAATTTTCTAATAAAGAAAAAATGGTTGAGCTGCAAAAATGTCTCCGAAGAGATAAATCCGCTGTCGCCGGAATGATGATATGTCCCTCGATCATAATTTTGGCAATAAACACATTAGAAATGCGCTTTGGACGTCCAGATCAAATAATTGAGACACTTATCACCCTGGTAAGAGCTATCCAACCAATGAGAGATCAGAACCTTGAGAAGTTGATACATTTTTCAAACCACGTGAGAAATCTTGTTGAGACAATAAAATCTTCAGGACATCTGAAAAACCCTCAATTCCTCAAAGAATTACTTGGAAAAATTCCTGATATGCTGAAATTGCAATGGGGTGATATCATGTATGATTGCGGTGAGGAAGCTGACCTCAATATTTTTTCTGAATGGTTGAATACCAGAGCAAATGCGGCCTGTTACGCTAGCACTCCCTCCTGTGAATACGAAGTATTGGAGAATTTCCAATACTATTCCCGATTCCAAACAAAACTTCGACAGGAAATGTGCGAAAACATCCTAAAATTATTTGTCATCATTGTGAAATGAAATATCATAAGACAAAATTGTATCCAAAAATCAATGAAAATGACGTTGAAACTAGGTGGTCAGTTGTAACGAAGAAAAAATTACGCTTTTCTTGCCTAAGCAATAACCATCAAACATATCGTCGTAAAATTAGAAGATCATGTAGTCTAAATGGGTGTCGACTTCCTCATCACAAATTGTTATATAAAGACTTTTTTGAAATGTCCAACTCTAATTATAACAATGACACTTAACCTTGCACGGAAAACTCTGCTTCTATCTCAAAAGACGCATCTGACCCAAACACTGAAAGATTAACAACTACTAGACACGACATGACGACGTGAGACTGTATGGACAAAATAGTTTTATTGACAGAGTTGCACTTTTATATGAGGCGTCAACCTTGACACTTATTGATGAATCGATTGTCGCAGAACTTGGTATAGAAGGTCAACGACCAAAGAGAGTAAACGTTATCTGAGTCAACGACAACCTTTATGTATACAATGGGCGATTAATATTGTCAATCAACGTGACACTTCTCTCAAATTTGACATCAAAATTTCTGGATGCTACAGAGACGCCAAAATATTCAGATTGGAAAATGTTCATGCTATCAAAGACTTCTATTTCAGACGATCACGAGGGGAGATTGGATGAAATATGACTATTTACAAGGACTGCCTTTTCAAAATATTACTAGTAGACTCATGATTCTTCTGGGTCAAGATAATATCAATCTCACTGTAGCACGTAAAGTTTGTCAAGGACCTGAAAATACACCTATTGCAACAAAAACACATCTTGGGTGGATTTTACATGGACCTACTGATTTTAGTGAAACGTTTAGTCAATTTTCCTTTCACATCTGCCTTCGAGAACAAGCTAATGGAAAACTTCATGATCTCGTTGAACAAACCTTTTCGATAGAATCCTTGGGCATTTCAAATAATCATAAAAATCCTGATAAATCCGTGGATAGAGCTATAAACAGTATGGAAAAAAGCATCAAACGAATTGACGGTCATTTTCAAATTGTGAAACAATGGCAATAAAACGGTTTCACTGTGTTGAAATTAGAATGGCAAAAGACGAAAACTTCCAAAGACAATATTCTGAGAAAATTCAAAGCTACTTTGACAAAAATTATGCCATAGTATTGTCTCCAGAAGAAGCCAACGTTGAAGGTTCTCGTTGTTGGTATTTACCACATTTCGACGTACAAAACCCTAATAAAGACTAAATGAATTCATTTTATATCGGCTAATGTCTTTAGCCTCCCTAGAATTAAAAAGGTATATATTAATTTTGATGGCAAACCTTCACTTTGTCATTTGTTTCAAATATGAACTCCCGACTTATAATTATTAATTTTTTACCCATAATTTTTTCTTCTCCATAATTTCACATTCAGCTGATGATGAACCTATAGAGGTTCGAAACATGTACTAATCGATGGTTTCTTACCTATCCACCATCACATAACTAATCGATTGCGATATTGAATAATGGAGATGACTTTGAGTTCTACTTCGTAAAATCATACCACTCCACTTTGAGATAATATGGACTTCTACCACAGGTTATTATCTTGATAGTAAAGACACGGACGAAAAAGCTCTGAAAACCATCCTTGGTTCAACGAATTCAACAACAAGGACAATTTGAATTGGATTTCAAATTCAAAAGAGGTCATGAATAGACTTGGATCATATGACAATATAGTAAGGGACATGAATTTCAATGACGATGCAAATTTACAACGTATTCTTGGACTATGGTGGTTGGCTAAAGAAGACTTCTTTCAGTACAAATTCAATTCGACCTACAATGACTACAAAACTTCTAGAAAACATAAACTCACATAAAGAGAAATTTTGAAATCAGTGATATCTGTTTTTTTACCCTTTAGGATTAATTGTTAATTTTTCGATTCGTGGGAGAATATTGATTCAGGATATTTGGAGATGCGGTATAGGGCGGAATGACCATATTGACGAGGAACATTTTGAAATATGGACACTTTGGACGAGAGACTTGGTAGAAACGATACCACTTTTACGAATTCCTCGATGCTATTCCAAAATCCGACAAAATCGAATCATACGTTTTCTGTGACGCTAGTAAAAAAGCATTTGCTTCACTGGCCCACCTCAGAGTCGTTTTGGGCAAGGAAGTAAATACATCACTGATAATGGCTAAAACTCGCATACCTCCCAGCGAAGCTCTGTCGATTCTCAGGTTGGAATTACAGGCAGTTCTAATGGGAAGCCATCTAGCGAATTGTATTAATAAATAACTCGAGATAAATACTCAGAAAAATTACTTTTGGGCTGATTCTTCAACAATTTCACATTGGATAAAGGAAAACAGGGAAAAACTTGGATAGTTTGAATCACACAGAGTCGGAGAAATTTTAGAATTGAATAATTTTTCTGACTGGTATTGGATTTCTACTAGTTCTAACATAGCAGACGAAGCTACACGTACATATTCGACAACTTCTCGACAGATTAACTTCGACAGATGGTTGAGTGGACCTGAATTCCATAAAGAAATAGACACTGAAAAATGGCCAAGGAGATCATTCGTCGAATTCAATGATGAGGAATTAATAAAAAGTGCTTCCGTGAATTTGACTTGGAAAATTACAAAATTTCACCTGACATAAAAATATTTTCGAAATGGTTTCGACTATTTATAACGACAGCTTGGATGCTAAGAATTTGCATAATTTGGATCAAGAGACTCGGGAAAGGAAACATTGATTTTTCAGATTATTTGACTCTAGGTGAGATAAAGGAAGCTGAACTGAAATGGATCGAGAAGAGCCAGTATGATAGTTTTTCCGAGGATATCAGCATGCTGAAAGATGCGGAAACTCTGGGGACAAGAAAAGCAGATTGAGAAAATTATGTCCCGAAATCAATGATGAAGGTGTACTAGTGTACTCAAAGGTAGACTATACAGGGTGTCCCTGGACTTTCTCTTTTTCTCTCGGGAATGTATAGATGGAGTCAAAATATCACCAGTACTTCATATAACTTTTGTTCCTAAAAGCCTTCGTTACCAAGTTACGGGCCCTCAAAGTTACAAAATGAAAAATGTTTTTCTTTGATAACTTTCAAAGTGAATATTCAAAATCATCTAAATTTTGGTGATTGACTAAACAAATGAATTCCTTCGATGAGCTTTCATGCAGGAGTCAGTTGTTTTGCTACAAAGTCAGGAACGGACTACCCCCGATGGTCCACACCCCAAAACTTTGAAATGACTGGGATTTGTCGATATGTTTTTACAAAACAAGGTTACCTGGACAATTTCCTGAATAAAAGTTCTCGTGTGGAAAATCGATCGGAGCAACGATTTTTGATAAAAATGCATTTTTGTTCGACACATCCAACCTGAGATGTCTACCATTATTCGAAAAGATTAATTTGTAATGAAAATAGAAATGATAGGTACAATGTTCATAACGAATTTTTATCATGCAAACACGTTTACCTTACAAAACTCATGGTGTAAATAATCAATCGCAAGCCTCAAGAGCAAACAGAAATGCAAAATCCGCTACAAAAACTACTCGATATGACCCGCGTCTCTCTCAATATATTTTCTTAGTCGGCGCAAACACCCTCTCTGCACTTGAAATAGCATGCCAGGGTCGTTTCGTATGGCTTCACAATTCAATGTAATTCTATTCAACAAGGCATCTCTAGTGTGAATAGGTATAGCGTAAACAAGGCTTTTTAGATGCCCCCACAGAAAGAAATCCAATGGATTCAAATCCGGAGACCGCGGTGGCCATAATTATTCTATGAATGGTAAACATGGATGTATGGAACTGTTCTGATAGGTTTCTGATGCTCATTGAAGGATCATCAGAGACAGCTTCCAAAATATTTTCCTCCAATACAACGGTACGCACAGCCCTAGGAACGCCCTCACCACCTAGTTTTGGCAAAACTGAACCTACAATAATATCGAAATAAAACAACAGGCTCCAATTAATTATCCATTAGATACCTGTCTCCCTCAAGCTGCGATCGACACGCTCGAATGTTTCTCTGGCCGATAACGTTCGATTGGGAAAATGCTCGGCATACAGACGACGGGCTTCTACAGCATTACCAAATGCTCGTCCATACAATGCATGCATATCTGCATATTCGTTGAATGTGAACTGTTCGGCCATATCAAAACTTCAAACTGTCCTATTAGAATATTGACAATACAATGACAACGCACCACTCAACAAAACAAAATCGCATTCCCGTTGTAATTTTTTATCCACACTGATTTTATTTCTTTCCACAAGGTGTTTCTCTCAACATCTGTTGAAGAAATGAAACATAAATTTATTCACCGGATATTTTTCACCTATTCATGTGCAGCCGTTTTTGTAGTTTATTCGTTTGTTTTTTATTAGTTATGCCTTCCGATGTGCGTTTTTTTAGCTAAATTTATCTTCGGGTTAAAGATTTTCTCCCATAAAATTATACTTATCAGTGAAACTCCTCAACATTTAAGCTGTGAATACGAATTTGTCACATCCAAATGTTGAGTTTCATGAGATTCAGATAGCACAACACGAAACGTGCTTATTCCACGCGTACATAGAAAATATGGACTGAATTCGATATTTCATAGTGGAGTAGCTTGTTAGTTCAAAAACACCACGAATCTACATAACTTGATATTTCATTTGAAAAAATATCTACATTGTGAATCAAACTTTCAACTAGGTACCTACTGTACTTTTTGTTTGCGACTTTATTTTAGCATATTTTGTATTATCCCTGTTATAAATGTTGTTGAATTAACGTTAGCATTAGTATTTCTTCTGTGAAAATTTTTCATTTCAAATAATGGTGGTTGATCGGGTTTGATGTCGTCGAGTAAAACTGCATTTTTATTAAGAATCGTTGCTCCGATCGACTTTGCACACAAGTACTTTTATTCAGAAAATTGTCTACGTAACCTTATTTTCTATCATTTCAAAGTTTTGGGGTGTGGACCATCGGGGGTAGTCCGTTCCTGACTTTGTAGCAAAACAACTGACTCCTGCATGAAAGCTCATCGAAGGAATTCATTTGTTTAGTCAATCACCAAAATTTAGATGATTTTGAATATTCACTTTGAAAGTTATCAAAGAAAAACATCTTTCATTTTGTAACTTCGAGGGCCCGTAACTTGGTAACGTAGGCTTTTAGGAACAAAAGTTATATGAAGTACTGGTGATATTTTGACCCCATCTATACATTCCCGAGAGGAAAAGAGGAAGTCCAGGGACACCCTGTATTTAGCAAGAGATTCAGATAAAACAGTAAAACGACCATATATTTTGGATCCGAAAAATGCCTTCACAAAATTATTACTCCAGCATTACCATGAGAAGTGTGGACATCATGGTATCGAACTCGTCCTGAGTGAGTCAAGTCAACAATTCTGGGTCATCGATGCGAGATCAGCGGTAAGAACAACTTTCTCGAAGTGTTTGAAATGTAGGAAGCGTAGTAATCCGATAATGGGACAATTGTCTACTTCAAGATTGAATTTCAACGTTATTCCTTTTACATATAACGGACTCGACTATTTTGGCCCTATGCATGTTTTCCATCTGGAAGTGTCTCACTCTTCAACTACAGATTGAACTATTATGGCGTTAAGGCGTATGATTTCACGGAGAGGAAACCAAAAATGATTTTGTCTGATAATTAAAGTGATCTTAGGGGGGCATCTGACGAACTACGCAAGTTTCTCGATGAATTTGACTCAAATACATTTGGAGAAGAACTTGAAATAAAAGGAATGGAATGGAAGAGCATACCACCGGGAGCACCGCACATGGAGGGGGGGGGGGTCTTGGGATAGACTGATACAATCAGTAAAGAAGACTTCTCACGCGATCCTTAATAACCAGACTCTCAAGGATGAACTCTTTTTGACATAGTTCAGTGAAGTTGAGAATATCATTAGCTGTAGGCCCATCACACATGTATCAGTGGATCCAGACGACCCCGAACCGCTGACAGCAAATCCTTTTATTTTGGAAAAATCTCTTGGAAACGAAATTCCTGAAAATATGATGAAGTCATTCGAAGATGGAAGGAGTCTCAAGAAACAGTGGAGGAAGTCAGAGCAATTGATAGATTGTTTTTGGCTTAGGTGGGTGTCTACGAACGAAAGTTTGCTAGATTCTACTAGTGTTTTCTGATTGGCTGGTGAATGAAAGATCCTAATTAGCAAGCAATCGGAAAACAGTACGCGATATGCAGGAGAATTGATTTGAATATTATTATCTTTGTCTTTTGCTGGCTCTTAAAACTAAACACCGAGCTGTTCCGTGCGTTTTTTGAAGAGTAGAAGACAAGATGAACCACTCGTCACCTTTATGAATGAAGTAGTAAATTCCAATTTTGGATGGATTCTGTAGTCATCATTGTGCGGCCGTTTTCGTACTAGAAATACTAATAACATATAAATGATTTCTTGATAGAATGGCAAGTTTTTTAAGAGACAAATATGTTGAAAGGACTTCTCCTGCACATCGCGTACTGTTTTTTGATTGGTTGCTAATTAGGATCTTTCATTCACCAGCCAATCAGAAAACACTAGTAGGATCTAACATACTTTCTTTCGTAGACAGCTTTGTAAACTGTGCATGCGATACTCTTTCCTGGCAACAGTGTTCAGTTCATGTCTTCTGAATGTCTGAATCACTACAATGGTCGTGATATTTTTTTAAACAATATCCAATTGCGAATGTTTCCCACTGTTTATGTTGTTAGTTTCTTACAAGTGACTGTGATAATTATGATAAGTGCCTCAAAGCAGAGTATGAAGTCAACTAGTTCTGACTTTATCACCAATCAGTAAAGAAGACTTTCCAAGCGATCCTGAATAACCAGACTCTCAAGGATGAACTCTTTTTGACATTGTTCAGTGAAGTTGAGAATATCATTAACTGTAGGCCCATCGCACATGTATCAGTGGATCCAGACGACTCCGAACCGCCGATACCAAATCCTTTTATTTTGGAAAAATCTCTTGGAAACGAAATTCCTGTAAAAATGATGAAGTCATTCGAAGATGAAAGGAGTCTCAAGAAACAGTGGAGGAAGTCAGAGCAATTGATAGATTGTTTTTGGCGTAGTTGGGTGAAAGAATACATTTCTCAACTGATGTGTAGAAAAAAAATGGATTGATGACAAGGATTCTATCAAAGAGGGTGAAATCGTGATGAATATGGACGAAAATGCTCCAAGGAATAGTTGGAAACTTGGGGTAGTGCAGAAATTGTTTCCCGAACCCGATGGAAAGTAGAAGTCAAAACCCAAACCGGTCTATATAGACGGCCTGCTAAATCAAATCAAAATAAACCTTTTTAGTCTCGAGCTCCTAAACTAATGTAAGTAACTAAATTTTGAGTTGGCGTCAAACAAACGACGAAGATCATTAAATTACTTTGAAGAAATGATCAAAAGAAAATAACATACAAATGCAACGTGAAATCTCCAGCGATAAACAATAGCAGTCCAGAAATGCGCTCTCCACACGACCACTCGCAACGACGTGTGCCCTCACGTGTGTGCCCGTTCAGGCAGCTGGGAACGCTCGGCAATTTCCGGCGAAGAGACGCGCCGCCGCCACCGCCGCAGCCGCCGCGTATCCCCCTGCCATCGTAATTGATTTGCTTGTTTGTTTGATTGGCGCCGATTCAAAGTTAGTTACTCACATCAGTTTGGAAGCTTAGTTTTTTTTTTTTTTTCGTCGGTTGAATTTTTTTGTTAAAAAGTTTTTTCGTAGTTGAATTATAGAATACCTATTAATAATTACTGACTATGTCGTATAGGCCGCGCTGATAGAAGCAAATTGAAGAAAACTGTCAACCACGTTTGCCCTCACGTTTCTACCCACAGCGCGCACGTTTAAGTAATTGATAATTCGAATCGATCAGATAGATAAGGTGACGCCATATTTAAATCTAATACTCTATGTCACACAGTAAAGACGAATCTAACGACCCCTTATATGTCAATATACATCTGGCCGCTTAATCTACAGAGCCAGAGCGTGTCAAAGAAATGGACATACATACATATTCATACAAACGCTCGAAAAACATTACTTTTCTTCTGGGGCAGACGGGTGAAAATAGAAGTATATCCTTCCGTTAATAGATCGGCCGAGGGTCCAATCTTCATATATAGTTTCGGTAATTGCTTCTGGGATCTTTTTGTAGAGAAGTATGATCCCATAGATGGAACAACACAGTAATTTGCTTTTTTTCAGGCGATATCTCTTGTTTTTCCGCTCTTTGGACCAATCTGGGATTCAGCCTCATTACCGTCAATAATTTGGCTAGATTTTATTTTTCTTCTTGTTGGAAATATCAACGTATTTCTTCAAACCAATCCCATCCTGAGTAACCTCTTACTTCAGAAATTGTTTCAAAATACCTTTTTCCATGTTGAAAAGGAAAACATTCTCAATTGAATATTGTATAGAAATATTTTTCTGTGAATTGAAAAATCCACAATAAAAATGAAGTTATTTTTTGTGAATGTCTAACAGAAAACAACTTCTTCCCCGGCTAAAGCCTCGCTGGACATTAACTACATCTGATAGATATCTGAAAGGACCCTAATTCGAAAGAAAAAAATCTGAAATTGAAAATTTGCATTTTCATTCAGATACTTATTTGATTTTCTATTCCAGTCTTAATTAAGAACTCATATAAATGAATAAGGCAAAGGAGAATGTTTTCCAAAAAAGACTGCTCACCAGAAATCATTTGTAACATTGACGCAAGACAGGCATCGCATTCACTAGGTCTTCAATACATTTTTGTCGACGAAAATCTATTTCACGCTTCCACGATCATCAGGAAGACCGGAAGAAATGGGAAACACATTTTCTAGAAGCAATCTCACTTAGCAAAGATTGAAAAATGTTAGTTTGAAAATATGAACAGGATGTTCATAAAATCAGATGTGAAATCATCTGCGACTGAAAGATACACTTTAGTCACTATCTTCCATCGTTCAAGATAACCTCTAGTGGAGTATTCATGTTGAAAAGGAAAACATTCTCAATTGAATAGAAATATTTTTCTGTGAATTGAAAAATACACAATAAAAATGTAGTTATTTCTTGTGAATGTTTAACAGAAAACAACTACTTCCCCGGCTAAAGCCACGCTGGACATTGAACTACATCTGATAGATATTCTGAAAGGACCCTAACTCAATGTTACAAATGATTTCTGGTGAGTAGTCTTTTTTGGAAAACATTCTCCTTTGCCTCATTCATCCATATGAGTTCTTAATTAAGACTGGAATAGAAAATCAAATAAGTATCTGAATGAAAATGCTAATTTTCAATTTCAGATTTTTTCTTTTGAGTTAGGGTCCTTTCAGAATATCTATCGCATGTAGTTCAATGTCCAGCGTGGCTTTAGCCGGGGAATTAGTTGTTTTCTGTTAGACATTCACAAAACATATCTTCATTTTTATTGTGGATTTTTCAATTGACAGAAAAATATTTGTATTCAATATTCAATTGAGAATGTTTTCCTTTTCAACATGAATACCCCACAAGAGGTTATCTTGAACAATGGAAGATAGTGACTAAAGTTTATCTTTCAGTCGCAGATGATTCCACATCTGATTTTATGAACACCCTGTTCATATTTTCAAACAAATAAACCTTTTTTCATATGTAGATGACTATGCAGGAACCCTTCAAAGCAATCTTTAATTGAAAGATATTTTTGCACATGGGCCAAATCTTGTGAAAATGCGGTTGTTGAAAGTTCAAAGTTCAAAGTTCAAACTTTCATTCTCATACCAATGTTGGCAAATTATGTGACAATTGATGGAACTTCTTGAGTGTCACAACTTTTTAACCAACGAAACCAAAAAGGAGGAGGTTCTCTATTCTACCCGTATATTTTATGTTTTTCCATCATATTTTTTTATGTATGATCACGCATAACTTTTTACTGAGGCGTCCGATTCCGATAATTCGTTTTTCAGTGGATAGGGTGTACTTCGAATTTGGTCCCATTTGAATTTGAAAGATGAAATCCACCCCTAAGGGTAGCGATATGAAGGATATTGATCACTCACCCTCTGAATTCTGGTCCGTTAACCAATTCTATCAGGCATAACTTTGTACTGGGTTCTTCGATTTGGGTGATTCTTTTTTTAATAGATAGGGTATACCTTATATTTGGATTTCGAAAGAAATTAGCCACCCTCACGGGTGGAAAAATAGGGGATAATTGATATTTCACTAGTGAACATTAGCACACACATACGTAGTTGACAATGACAGATCGCTACTGACATGATTCTTGTTCCGTCAAAATCAGTATATTTTATGAGAGGATGGAATGATATACAAAGTAATGAAATAAACTAACCAGAACAACGAAAATAATTTATATTACAACAAATAGTAAAAGTAGATAATCATATTATTTAACTGGTAATAGTTGAAGTAAGGTGGGTAAGTAAGTATTTTGGAAGTAATCAAAAAACAAGTAGGTAGTAATTGGTAGATTTTAGCCACAAAAATTGAAAAATAAAAACTTTTTAACAAAAAATTAAACCGACGAAATACGGAACTGAAAAGTAAAAAATAAAAACTTTTTAACAAAAAATTAAACCGACGAAAAAATCAACTGAAAAGCAGAAAATAAAATAAACCTTCTTAGTCTAAATGATAATTGAGCTCCTAAACTAATGTAAGTAACTGATTTTGAGTCGGCGCCAAACAGACTAGCAATTAATAATATAAGTTTATTTACAAAATGTTATTATTACAGAATAAACACTAGAATTCTTGTTGGAATGTAAATAAGTAATCTAGCTAAAGTAAATAAACTGGAAAAAGTCACTAAAGGTTAAACCTGTGCGTGACATAAATACACAAATCAATATAAGATAAAGCAATAATGGTAATAAATATAAGATTATACTAATTACTAATTAAAATCAACGAGTAAAATTATTAAGATCGTCCATAGATATAGATAAAACCACAGTAAAAATAATGATGATAAATATAGCTTATACTAATTAAAATCACGAGTAAAATCATTGAGATTGACAATAGATATAGATATATGTATATATAAAGCAGCTGCAGACAAATAAAAAATAATCGTAATAAATATAAGTTATACTAATTGAAATCAACGCGTAAAATCATTAAGATCGACAAGTCCGATAAATAAAGTAAATTGATATAGAAGGGGCGTTTACATAATGAAATAGATATAAGTATACAACCAGGGCACTATCTGTTTATTCTATTATTCTATGAATCATTTCTCTAGAGTTTTCAAAAATGAAACTTTTGAGGTGAAGCGTAAAATGATGGCAGCGAGATGCACGGCTGCGTTTTGATGACTTCTTTCAAAGATAATGATCTTCGATAATGGTTTGTTGGGCGCCGACTCAAAATCAGTTACTTACATTAGTTTAGGAGCTCAATTATCATTTAGACTAAGAAGGTTTATTTTATTTTTTGCTTTTCAGTTGATTTTTTCGTCGGTTTAATTTTTTGTTAAAAAGTTTTTATTTTTTACTTTTCAGTTCCGTATTTCGTCGGATTAATTTTTTGTTAAAAAGTGTTTATATTTGAATAGTTTTTAGGTACACAAGAACAGAAAATCGCTGTAGAGAGTTGTTTTTCAATAAATACTTTTTGTTTGGTCTGCATACTCCTTCACTGACAACAGTTCATCTTTCTTTGCACACATACCTAACATAAGTATTTCTCTTTCAACATAATACAATATCAAGAAAGCAGCTGAACTATGATAATTGATCGAGCCAGGTCATGAAGTTATTCATTGTCAGCATCAATTCGTGAAATCTATATCTTTCGTGCTATCGAATTCCTTAAGTTTTTCATGATCCGTTAAGATATCAATCAACTCCAACCGGCAATTTTTGACTGAAAGAATGAGCTACACAAAAAAACCTTGTTTTTGAGGAAATTTTCCTATAATGGTGTATACGTCCACTAAGACGATTTTATAAATTTTGGCTCATTTCGCGATCCAATCAAGATATAAACATGGTTTCTGTTTGCAAACAACATATTTTTGGAATCTTCGATATTGATCTCGAGGAGGATAAAAAGGAGTAAACTCAGAGAAGCAAAATGTCTTTCAAAAAGCAACAAAAGCGTGGCGAGCAGAGCCGCGGTGCTTAATGCTGTGTAAATATTCAGCGGTTTAACAGTCTCCAACTACAAAGGCATGGAGAGTAAAGATTTTTCCGCACACCTTCGCTGAGCCCTCCAGATATTTCCACAATTCCAGCATCCGAAAATAACCGAAGAGAGCGCTCATCTACGACGGCGACTCGACGGCTCGAATGCAGATAATTGCTATATCACCGTCGACGCTACCCGACGCTCTATATTTACCGACGGCATAGGTGAATTCCTGATAGAAATAGCTACTTCATTTCCAGAAATAAACGAAAGAGAGGAAGGAAACAGTTTGTGAATACTGATTATTTCGGTGAAACAGCTGAGGGGAAATCGTTGAGAAGGAGTGCGCTCTTCTAAACGACTTCAAACAGCTTGTTTTCAACTCAAGATGTATTTTTAGTATCCCGCACTCATGGGAAAAATTGTGTCCGTCCGTCTGTCTGTGCGTATATCCGATTGCTTTTCACAATCTTTCGAAATCTAAACCGTTCAATCTAGAATGTTGTAATTTGATATGGTAATAAAGTAAACATGTTTTTTTTCAGGAAATAAAATTATGATTTTGTATTTCTGTATATATACAGGGTGTAATCAAACCTCTTGCATACCCGTGAATGACGAGTGTATAATGCCATTTTATAACTAATTACAGTGGTTGATAATCTGAATATTTTGTTTTGTTCTTTGCAAAATTTGAGAAAATTTTGGTTAGTGCCTCCCGCTTAGTTTCAGGTGGCCTGCTCAGAGGAAAACTTCAGCAATTGCCGAATGCAATAAACATTTAAATGTGGTAGAATGTTGAACTAATTCTGTGGTAAATGTACACATTGCAGGCTGCCTGAGATAGATATTCAATTTCAAAGTGAAGAAAACAACTAACCTTGTTATATCCAAACTGGCGAACTAGTTGACTTTATACTCTGCTTTGAGGCACTTATCATAATCATCACAGTCACTTGTAAGGAACTAACAACACAAAAAGTGGGAAACATTCGCAATTGAATATTCTTTAAAAAAATATCACGACCATTGTAGTGATTCAGACATTCAGGAGACATGAACTGAACACTGTTGCCAAGCAAGAGTATCGCATGCACAGTTTACAGAGTTGTCTACGAACGAAACTTTGTTAGATTCTACTAGTGTTTTCTGATTGGCTGGTGAATGAAAGATCCTAATTAGCAACCAATCAGAAAACAATACGCGATGTGCAGAAGAAGTCATTTCAACATATTTGTCTTTTAAAAAACTTGCCATTCTATCAAAAAATCATTTATATTTTATTAGTATTTCCAGAACGAAAACGGCCGCAAAATGATGACTACAGAATCCATCCAAATTGAAATTTACTACTTCATTCATAAATGTGACGGGTGGTTCATCTTATCTTCTACTCTTCAAAATGCGCACGGAACAGCTCGGTGTTTAGTTTTAAGAGCCAGCAAAAGAAAAAAATAATATTCAAATCAACGTACTGTTTTCTGATTCGCGTACTGTTTTCTGATTGCTTGCTAATTGGGATCTTTCATTCACCAGCCAATCAGAAAACACTAGTAGAATTTAACAAACTTTCGTTCGTAGACAGCTCTGTAAACCGTGCATGCAAGAATCTTGCTTGGCAACAGTGTTCAGTTCACGTGTTCTGAATGTCTGAATCACTACAATGGACGTGAAATTATTTTCCAAAACAGTATTCAAATGCGAATGTTTCCCTTTTCAGTACCGTTTGTGTCGTTTGTTCCTTACAAGTGGCTGTGATAATTATGTTAAGTGCCTCTAAGCAGAGTATGACGTAAACTAGTTCTGACTTCACAACCAGTTTGGATATAACAAGGTTAGTTGTTTTCTTCACTTTGAAATTCAATATCTATCTCAGGCAGCCTTCAATGTGTACATTTACCACGCAATCAGTTCAACATTCTACATTATTCAAATGTCGAGTTAAATGTTTATTGCATTCGGCAATCTCCTCTGAGTAGATCACCAGCGCTACCCAAAATTTTATCGAATTTTACAAAGAACAAAACAAGTTTTAAATTTTTTTTCCAGACTTTTAACCACTGTAATTCGTTTTTAAATGACATTATACACTCGTCATTCATGGGTGTGCAAGAGGTTATATTACACCTTCCTTAACAAAAAATATAGAATGAGGTCCACTCAGCTAAATCTAGAAACATGCAACTTATTATTTTTGGCAATACATACTGATTCTACAAGATTCAAACCATACACACGGTTTGGATTCATGTCATTGTGGGTACAATAGTAGTAGTAATGCATACTTACCCAAAAAATTATATATGAACAACTTTTTTTTTCAAATGCGTGTTTTCCAATTTGAATACGATGGAATATTCAATAAATTAATGAGTATAATTACCGAAAAAATTATTATTTATAAATGTAAAAAAATATGAGCGGGTGTAACCGAAATTAAAATTTTCCCAAAGGTTTCTCCGCTGTAGATTTCACCACGAACACTGTATACACTTACTTACTTACACTGTATACTACTGTAGGTAGATATCTCTAGATAAACCGATGTCGTGGCCAGTCGCAGAGGTAGATTTCAGAATTAATTTATTGATTCTGAAATTGCCATCCCATTAATCAAGCTAACGAATGTGTCAGAAAAAATGTGACACATTTCCAATAGAAATCACAAACAGCATTTCTATTTTTCTATAGACGTCGAACTCTACGATCAAAAGTTGGAGAAGATATATAACAAAACTGGTTTTCATTCGGTTCAATCTAACTAAATAGAATTCCATGAAATTACTAAAATCAATTCAGCATTGAAAAAAACACCCAAGGATCTAGGCAGCACTTGGGTTACAATCTCAATATAATTTCGAAAAATGATGACTAATAATTATTTATATAGTTCAACTTTGAAATCTAGAGAAATCGATTACGTAAAACCTAACACAAATTCTATTCTGGTAGGTGATGACGAGCGTAGTGGTACTCTTACCATGTAATCTCTCTTGAAATGTTCGCTGCTACCACATCTGAAGCAGTTTGCTCTTTTGGTTGGTTGGTTTGGTTGGTTAGTAGCGCTGCTATCCCTGGATTTCATTCCTCCTAATATTCTGCTCAGTATCTGTTTTATACTGTCGCTTTCTGATGTGGTTCTTTGATTTATACTGCCCTTTCTTTCGGTCCTAAGGTGTTGAAGGCTGCTTCCACTTCTGATAAACGAACCAAAGCTCCACTGCATTTCCTGAAGGGTGTTAATCTCAGGGTCCTTTGTATTTCAATATCAATATCCGGGGCATCGGGGGTAGGCAAGCTGAATAAGTCGTTGCACGTCCGCTTGCGCCCGACTTCTGCAATTTTTTTTGTTTCCAATCATGCCCGGTGAAGCTGTTCTCGAAGTTGATCTCCGTACATTAATTCTTCAGAATCAGAATTCCTTACTTGCTTGGAATGGTCTGCAACATCCCTAAAGCTGGTTCTCTCAAACCACTATGAGAGCTGTGGCCTTTTCTTCCCCATCTCATCCATTGGCCCCTGCAGCAGCTTCAAACTCTCTACGGTATAGGGACCATAATGAGTGTCCATCAAAAGTCGGAGGTTTCACGGAACTATTTGTTACGGCAACTCTGTCACGATGCTCTTGGATCTTCAGAGAAGCAACCACGTTTTCTAGTTTTTTCAATGCTGTTTTGTTCTCTCGTGCACCACACACACTTTTTTTTTGCTTCTTCTCGTACTGCATCAAGTTCTGTGATTTGTCCTTCCTGAAACATCTGTTCGATAAAAGTAAACTAAAAAACACACTTCACTACGATTTTCACAAAAATTGGTTTACAAAACCCACGACACGTGTTTTCAAGTGGCAATTATCTGTTCGATAAATGCTTTCTAATGTTCTCGTTCAATATTCTGTTCTTCCAGAATTTTCCGGAAATATTCCTGCAACTATTTCTTCTTCTCCTGTCTTCATTTGTGTCGACGTTTTTCCTCCTTCTCTCAACGTGCCTCCTCCTTCTGTCAACGTTCCTCTTCGTCTTGTTTTTTTATCTGCTATCGATCCTCCTCGTTTTCTGGAAGTTTGTTTCTCTTCCTCTTCTGCTGCTTGAAATTTTCACTATGACCTTCATATAATATTAGGATGTATTTATCATATTTACCATTAATCGTTCTCAAAAAGTCACTAATATCCCCGCTTCTGACACCAACTGTTACGAATCTGGGGTTCGTAAAATATGGAACTCATCATTAACCGTTCATTCGCACTTCACAATTGAAACACAATAATGCAGTCTGTCAATTGAATCAATCACTCACAATTCATATTCTGAAATATACCGCATACCGAACTACAATAAATACAACTACCCCTTTAATCAAAATAACTCTGAATGAATTACTAACTGCCTCCCGAGGTACGCTCGATCTTTTATATAAACGTTCTTAGCATCTAGAAACGTCTGGCACCTGTTTGTCGGTTCGTGGAAGCATCTCGATGATTCTATGTTTGTTTCGAAAATCCCCGCCGTTACCTCGGGTCGGGCGTACGATAATGACGCGTGACGTACTGTATTCATGTTCGTAACAATATGTACCACTTGGTTGTTGTATAGATGAATTCTGGAACACCGCATCACCTGATGGTGTTGAAAAATGTCTCTCCTACAATTCAGGTTTGAACTAGCAAGGGCTGAGTACAACAGAAGCAGGTAAAGTAATGAGCTATTAAGTGCCAAGCAGTGCTTCCCTTGAGCAATAGCATACAAAAAGGGGACGTAAAAAGGCATCCCCTTCATATGAAACCAGGACTGATGGAATTTGTCCCTGGCCCCAACATTCTAAAAAACGCCATTGTTGCCGGCTAGATGGTTGCTATGGAAAAAGTCGAATGTTTGGTACTAAATGTAAAGTGGTTTTTTTTGTTTGAAAAAAGGGTGGATTACCATGTACAGTGTCCGTCATAGAGTTGGCTACATATGGGAAAAAAATTCGTTATTGAAATTTCTGAAAAACTCTGATGACGGTTCGTTTCTGCATGTCTGACAACAAAAAAATCCGTTGCGACTTATATCACGTGACCTCAGATTTGGCGGAAATTTTAAAAAAAGTTGTCTGTGGTGCCGAAAAATGGGTCAAATTGACAAGATATCGAAAAAATTTATTGAGAAAATATATTTGGAATCCAACTGTGTGGAGAAATATAATGAAGAAAGCTTGGCAACTCGGCGATCGGCCATAGTTTTGAACTTGTTACGTCACATCCTGGCGCGGTTTCCGCAGTGTTCAAACTGAAACATTGTGGTATTTTTTCCAAAAATTAGTGATCTCGTCTATTGAATAGTAACACTGGCAGACCGTTTTTATATTTTTATATCTACAGGTCACCTAATTTTAATGATCATTTTTTGACATTTCTAGAAACCAATGGAAACTTTCAATTTAAATCATTCATGTACGTTGGCTAATCAAAACATTATTATAGTGGGAATATTTTACCTAGAAAATTACCGCGAGAATAATTTGAGGTATTTTATTTTTATTGTCTGAAGGTATGTTGATGCTTATACGTATTTCGGAAAATTTATTCGAATCGCAAAATAGGAAATTACCAAGACTATTCCACGCACCTTGGAATTTTCACAAAATCTGACTAATCAAAAACCAAAGACAGCTTGTATTATCGCGACTATTCCACGCACCTTGGAATTTTCTCAAAATCTGACCAATCAAAAACCAGAGACAGCTTGTATTATCGCGAAAACACCAGCTGTCTTTCAATTCTGATTGGTTTATCAGCATGGTGTTTTCAACGACGTAACCATGGATACGGATCGCAATGCAAAGTTTGACAGTTTGACCAAAAATAATTGTAGCCGCAAACGTCGAAATGAGTCGCTTCGGTGCTACTTCAAACGAAGTAATAAACCAAAATATTGAAGTAAATATACCCAGTAACACAAAAAATCAAAATGTTATGAATGAACGCAACTACGAATTAGATGCAGAAAATAGCAACGAAAGATCAGCATTCATTCTAAAAGACTGGGCATTCAATATGAGGAAAATTGATGGTAATGATTACAAGGAGGGTGTTATCAAAACCATATGGAACACTACTGTAAAATTAGTACAAGAAAAATATTTTTGTGAGTATCAGAGACATATTGATCCCTTCAAAGATATAATGTTCAAGGAGGCGAGGGCGACTCGAGATAGTAAGAGGAGATTGTTGCCAGCTGTACCCGAAAAAAAGAAAATGAGTTCTGTCGCTATGACTCCAGATGAATATAGAAATATGTGCTTACAATGGGACGAAGACACGCCAGAGGGACTCCAAAAGAAGTTTTTTCACATAGCTGCGTAGAACAAGCTCGGAGAGGTAACGAAGGAACTGTTTCCATGTTACATTTTTTTAAGGAAGAGACTGACAACAAAGGCTGTTCAACTAACAGAATTGCATATAACCCAATATTCTCCAAAACCCACCAAGATATAATAATAATAATATAATAATAATGTTTATTCAGTAAATTCAGTTACAGAAATATGATATGGTTTAGAATAAACATGGAAAAACCACAGAAGCTGTATTGCAAATACAGCTTGTATGTGGCTTGAAATTGCATTATAATTTGTTTGATACTCATGATAAGGTGAATTATGTCAAAATCTGGAAATTATCTCAGGTTCAGGGAGTTAGGTCATAATGGGGATCATCGTCTGAATCGGGTTGTGTTACATAATAGAATTAATATTCATATGACGGTACATAATTATAAAAAACACATGTTATAATACTAAGTCTAATTCATGGGACATGCGAAATAATTTGTTCAGACATTCCATTCCTTCAAATCAATTCATCCTGTTATTTACTATGTCATGAATTATTGATCTTGGTGCATTTTGTAACCATTTTGTGATCATTTTTTTGAAAGTTAAGTAATTGGTTTCTATTTTTATATTATTTGGTATGATATTGAAGATTTTGGGACCTAGAAAATCGAAGCTACGCTGTCGGACATTCTTATCGCATTTCGGTACAATAATATTGGATCTGTTTCTTGTTTCATAGGAGTGTCCGATTGTGGAAATTTTACTTTTTTCTATAAATGTTTGTTATCATTTTTGACAGTACAACTGTCTCAAATCAAGGAATCCACTTCCGTTGAACAGATCATTGCTTGAATAACATCTGTCCTTATTGTATATTATCCTAATTAGCCATTTCTGTAATACATTGACTTTTTCTAGATGACAGTCAAGGACTCCGCCCCATCCAATATTTCCGTATGATAGCTGAGATTGTAAATATTGGATGGGGCGGAGTGATGGTGATAAAAACTGTGCAGATACTAAATGGCTTACTCAAAATTTGAAAAATCCTGAAATGTGTCCTGTGAGATTATACCGGAAACTTATATCGAAAAGGGGAGTTATTACCAATGACATACTTTTTCTGACAGTGAATGACAAGTGGAATAAATGAAATAATAATAATTGGTACAAGAATTGCCCTCTTAGTATTAATACAATATCAAAACTATCTGCAGAAAAGATAGGATTAGACACTAGAAAACTAAAAATAACAAATCACTCTAATCGTGCCACTGCAGTTAGTCAGTTACCACAATCCGGCGTTAGTGAACAACTGGACATGGAAAATTACTGGACATGGAAGTTCGAACTCGATGAAACCGTATTAACATCTTAGTGCTGAACATCATCAGAATATAGTGAATACTTTTAGGAGTACTTCGAATACATCAAGTAATAATACCAACGATACATTGTATCCACATAATAACGGTCATACTATTCAAAAATTTTTCAATTGCACCATTTATAATAATTATAGTCGAGAATAATATATTATGTTCGTGTTCTTAAAAAAATATTTATTGTTATAGGTAACAAATTATAATTGAAACAATTTGTTTATAGTTTAAATAAATATTTCATGATTATAATTAAATTTGAATTATTTATTATTATTATATTTCTTCCTCTCATTCTGCCGAATTCGAATTTTTTTACCTTTCATTTTGTTCGTGAAATAGTCTAATAAAATACCACTCGTGATTGAATTCATCTTATAAGTCTGTCTTTTATTTCTGAACTCAACTGAGTTGCTTGAAGAAAACACCACTCGTCCTGCAGACTCGTGGTGTTTTCAAGCAACTCAGTTTCGTTTGGAAATAAATCGACAGACTTATCGCGAAAATTCAGTCACTAGTGGTATTACTACTGAAAACACCAGCTGTCTTTCAATTCTGATTGGTCTATCAGCATCGTGTTTTCAACGACGTAACCATGGATACGGATCGCAATGCAAAGTTTGACAGATTGACCAAAAATAATTGTAGCTGCAAACGTCAAAATGAGTCGCTTCGGTGCTACTTCAAGCGAAGTGATGAACCGAAATATTGAAGAAAATATATCCAGTAACACAAAAAATCAAAATCTTATATATGGAGACAATTTATGACGTTCTGTGCGGAACGCAACTACAAATTAGATGCAGAAAATAGCGACGAAAGATTAGCATTCATTCTAAAAGACTGGGCATTCAATATGCGGAAAATTGATGGTAGTGATTACAAGGAGAGTGTTGTTAAAACCATATGGAACACTACTGCAAAATTAGTACGAGAAAAATATTTTTGTGAATATCAGGGACATATTGATCCCTTCAAAGATATAATGTTCAAGGAGGCGGGCGGCTCGAGATAGTAAGAGAAAATTGTTGCAAGCTGTGCCCAAAAAAAAGAAAATGAGTTATGTCGCTATGAGTTGAGACGAATATAGAAATATGTGCTTACAATGGGACGAAGACACGCCAGAGGGACTCCAAAAGAAGTTTTATCATATAGCTGCAGTAGAACTAGCTTGGAGAGGTAACGAAGGAACTCACATTTTTTTAAGGAAGAGACTGACAACAAAGGTTTTTCAATAAACAGAATTGCATATAACCCAATATTCTCCAAAACCCACCAAGATGGTGATAAAAACTGTGCAAATACTAAATGGCTTACTCAAAATTTGAAAAATCCTTAAATGTGTCCTGTGAGGTTATACCGGAAACTTACCAATGGCGGACTTTTCCTGACATTGAATGGCAAGTGGAATAAATATAATAATAATAATTGGTACAAGAATTGCCCTATTGGTATCAATACAAAACTCTCTGCAGTAAAGATAGGATTAGACACTAAAAAACTAAAAATAACAAAACACCCAAATCCTGCACTGCAGTTAGTCAGTTACTACCATCCGGCGTTAGTGAACAACAAGCTATGAAAATTACTGGATATGGAAGTTCGAACTCGATGAAACCGCATTTACATCTTAGTGCTGAACATCATCAGAATATAGTGAATACTTTCAGGAGTACTCCAGGTACATCAAGTAATAATACCAACAATACATTGTATCCACCTAATAACGGTCATACTATTCAAATTTTTACAATTGCACCATTTATAATAATTATATTCAAAAATAATGTATTATGTTCGTGTTCATAAAAAAATATTTATTGTTATAGGTAACAAATAATAATTAAAACAAATTGTTTATAGTTAAAATAAATATTTCATGATTATAATTAAATTTGGATTATTCATTATCATTAAATTTCTTCGTCTCATTCTGCCGAATTAAAAAATTTTGACCTTTCACTTTGTTCGTGAAATAGTCTAATAAAATACCACTCGTGATTGAATTTATCTTATGAGTCTGTCTATTATTTCTAAACTAAACTGAGTTGCTTAGAGAAAACACCACTCGTCCTGCGAACTCGTGGTGTTTTCAAGCAACTCAATTTCGTTTAGAAATAAATCGACAGTCTTATCGCGAAAATTCAGTCACTAGTGGTATTACTACTGAAAATTGTGCGTTCATAGTCATGCGACAAAATGTGATGGTCACTGTCATTGCGGTCAAATCAAAGTACCTAGAATATGTTGTTTTGTGGGTTTTGTAAATAACAAATAATAAACAAAACATCCCATTCCGAAGCAAGGTTATAAATGAAAAGAAGGCTGTTGACGATTGTTCGTGACAAATTAGAGAATAGCAAATGGAGTAAGAAACAGAGGAGGTATGAAATTTCGTTTACCCGTTTGTGCATACACCTAAACAATCAACAATGAATGGTAATTTATTTTCATTTTACAGCTGGTTTATTGTGAACTGTGTGGCTACTTGACACTAGATAATTTATGTGATCATATAATTTTGGATGAAACTCAACAAACCGAAGATGATATATACCAAGAGAAGCGTGTCTGATGATACCCTTGAGGAATTGCTCATCGCATTAGTGGAGAGTAGAATACAATTATGGGATAGTAGACTTCCCGTTACTAAAAGTAGTAATTAGGGATAAACTGTGGATAGAAATTTATGAAGCTCTCCAACTCAGCACACTGTTGAATTTGTGCAACAAAGTGGAGAAATTTGCGGGAATCCTACATAAAAAACAGAAGTTGGTGAACTAGTGGCTCAGCAGCAAAAACACCTGGAAAGAAAGTATGGAAACATTATGATCTACTTACTTTCCTATCAGACACAGTTGCTCCAAGGTAAATCCAGCTTGAAGATATTTGATAAATTGTTTTTTAGGTTCACTGCAAGCTAAACCTGAGTTAATGAACTTTTTTGTTGAATTATTTTATTGTTATTTGCAGAAAAACAACATCAAACTTGAGATCTGCAGATAATACGACAGATGAAGAAAACAATAGTCATACACCAAGTACAGCCAACGAAGGAAGGAAGAGGTCTGTAGCCAGTTCAAATAAATTGGAAGATGCATTCATTGATGCCATACAAAATACAGGGTGATTCAAAAGTACTTTGACAAACTTCAGGAGGTGATTCCTCACAATATTCTTATATGAATTGTCCATATGAATATATGTCCGGAAACGCTTCGTTTCCAAGATACAGGGTGTTGAAGTTTTATTTTTATTTTCGTTTTTTTTTAAATAACTTTCGAAATACTGATCTTAATTAAACGGAAATTAGTTATGAGAGGTTTTTTGAGGTGTCAAATTATAACCTGATGTTATTATTGCTCTTATTAGTAGGGGGCGCAACCTGCACGTCTTTCTCTTTTTTGAAGATTCATAACTTTTTTAATAGTACTTCTAGCACATTTTTCAGTAGAAACATCAACTCCTCTATCATATCTACGTAGAAAAGCCACCCTTGTTATAAGTCGATATAAGCAACTGTTTTCTAGATATTTGGACTTGAAAATTTTAAGTCGATTATTTGATAATTAATGCGTGTTGAAGTTATTACCATTATTTTGCATTTTTCACAAGAATGCTCAGAAATGAATTTGACATTTAAGTAAGTAGTTTTGGTTTTTTGTAGGGGGTGTCACCTATTCTATTTAATTATTCTATATTTGTTTTAATAAAATAAGCAAGAAATATCAATATTTTATTTCAAGGAATTTTTAATATGTAGAATAAAAGAAAATAAAATAAAGGAAACTAAACTGTATTCAAATAAATTGTTCAAAGTGTCCACATCCAGCAAAGATACAGGCATTCAGTCTTCTAGTCATTGAATCTCGTACCCGCTCAAAAATTATTGGTGTGTTTCTTATTGTTTCACAGGCGTCTACTATTCGGTTTCTTAGATCTTCCTCGTTCGCTACTGGAGTTTTATAAACAATTGACTTCAAATGTCCCCAAAAATAAAAATCCAGCGGGTTTAGATCTGGGGACCTTGGTGCCCACGCCTGGTTAGGTTCTACACCCCTACCGATCCATCGATTTGGATAGACAGTGTTAAGGAATTCCCTGGCTACAACGCTAAAATGGGCCGGAGCCCCATCATGCACAAACCACATGCGGATACGAATTTCTAATGGTACATTCTGAAGTAGTCCCGGCAATTCATTTTCTATAAGGCCTCTGTAAGTTGCGCCATTCAGTCGGAACGCAAGAAAGAAAGGACCTATCAAGTAATTATCAATTATTGCCGCCCATACATTTACAGAAAATGGATACTGATAATGTCTTTCACTAACTGCGTGCGGATTTTCCAGAGCCCAAACATGGTTGTCATGAAAGTTTGTGATAGCATTTCGGGAGAAGTTTGCCTCGTCCGTGAAAAGTACATATCTTAAAAATTGAGGATTTCCAGACAATTTTTTCAAAAACCACTGACACATAGTAATACGTTGGGGAAAGTGGCAAAGGAGTTGTACCCTTTGAATATGGTATGGATAAAATTGTTGATCGTGGATAATTCTCCAAACTGTGGACTGAGTAGAATTGAGAGCTTCAGCTAATATTCTTGTACTTGTTTTTGGATTCTCCTCGAGAGCGTTCAAAACAGCTTCTTCCAATTCTGGGGTTCGGACTGCTCGTGGTCTTCCAATAATATCAGCTGCCCTCTTAAAGCTACATGTTTATGCCAAACGACGGTGGAGACTGGTAAATGTTGGAGCTGAAGGCAGTACTCGATTAGGAAATCGCTCCTGGTAAATACGTCTTGATTCGCGCGCATTGCCATCCGCAAGGCCATAAACGAAATGCATAATACATTTTTTCAAAATTAGTGTTTTGAAACTTACAGAAACTTCAACAAAACAACAAAACGTTTAACTGTCACATAATATGTAATTACCAAAACTACTCACTAATACGTCAAATTCATTTCCTAAGCATTCTTGTGAAAAATGCAAAATAATGGTAATAACTCCAACACGGATCGATTATCAAATAATCGACTTTTTTACGTGGATATGATAGAGAAATTGATTTTTTTACTGAAAAATGTGCTATAAGTACGTTTAAAAAAGTTGCTAATCTTCAAAAAAGAAAAAGACGTGTAGGTGGCGCCCCCTACGAGTAAGAGCAATAATAACATCAGGTTCGAATTCGACACCTCAAAAAACTTCTCAATACCAATTTTCGTTTAATCGAAGTCAGTATTTCGAAAGGTATTTAAAAAAAAAACTTTAACACCCTGTATCTTGGAAACGAGGCGTTTCCGGACATATATTTATTTGGATAATTCATATTCGAATATTGTTTGGAATCATCTCCTGAAGTTTGTCAAAGTACTTTTGAATCACCCTGTATAAAACCACCAAAGACTGTGCAAAATTCTGAATATGCATGAGGTATGGGTTCTGTTGTGATATATAATTTCTTTATTTCTGGTCCCACTGTTGATGACAGTTCATCAAACTGAGGGCACTTCACACGAAAATAATTAAAATATTCATTGGGATCGTTCAGTCTCATTTCTCGAACGAGGCTATGAATTTTGCGACTTTTAAAAATGCTTCGAACACTACAACTTCTTTTTTCTGCATCTGGAAGCCTCATATTCTTTCCAAAGACGATACAACTGGTAGATTACAAAGAGCCCATCCAAAGAATCCATCCTATAGTAATGATGCGAAGAACATCTACATCAACGATGATTGTTGATGATGAATTATGAAATATTATGATTGTATACCAATGCATCTAATTTTGAGGTTAACAAAATAATAACACTTGTTAAGCATTCTGTGGTCCGTGATTTGATCCGAATTCGCAATGAAGTTCAAATTTTTTTTTTTTCCTATTATGATTGTATACCAATTCATTCAATTTTGATATTTTCAGCCGCCATTTTATTTGCATAAATTTCCCGAAATTCGTATAAGCATGAACATACCCTTACAACGTATATTTTTAATTTGACGTCTTTCATCAGTTCGCATGAAAAGTGAGAAATGAATCAAAACTGGTTTAGTACATTATATCATTGTGCGAGGGAATGTGTTTATGATAGTAACATCTGAAAATAATCTATAGAATACCACACGAGAGTTCAATAAAGTGGAAAATAATTTTCCAGATTTCTTCCTCAAACTTGTTGCCCTTTGGCAATAGCCACTCGAGTCCGTTGGGCTTTCGTGCCTATTGCCTGGCAACAAGTTTTCGAAAATCTGTCAAATTATTTTCACTTTATTCTCACTCTCTTGTGGTATTACAACTGATAATTCCTCCGAAAGTGCAAAAAATATTTTATATACCGAGCGACTAAAGTGACTTAATCTCTTGAGTGATTGTTCTCTCGGGCAAAGCCCTCGGGAACAAACTCCACTTACGGGATTAAACGGGTCACTTCAGTCCCGTGGTATATAATATACTATTAAATCAAATTGAACATACTGCACTCAAACATTTCTGCTGTTTTTTCCATTAAATAATAGTATATTATTTGACATTGGTCCCTAAAAAAAATTCAAGTGCACCAATGGTATATTTTATAATTTATCAATTCCACTCACTAACATGTATGTTCGATCACCTAATCCTTATCAAAACCTTATCTTTTATATTGTCATAAATCGAAACGATATTCAAAACATTGTACTCAGTGCTATTAAACAATATGAATGCCAACACCTAGGGGCATTTGTTCGAATTGTGATTAAATTCGAACACGATGTTGTGTTGTAGGAAGCGACGAAGCAATTCTGAGGAGCAAGTAGAACAAACTAATTATACTCAAACACCTGGACAGGGTGAGTTTGAAAACCTATCAAACTGTTGAAAATTATCATACGTAAACTTTGTCTTAAATCCGGACAGGACGAAATCAATGCTAAAATTTCGTGATGGGAATATTCAAACGTATGTTTTCCTGAATATTTTTGAATGATAAAAAAAATTGTAATAATGTTTTGCTGGTTTAGTGACTATTCTCAAAAATGCCCGATAGTAGAGATGTAACTGAAAATATGAAATGGCCTTTTCATAGAGCATACAATTTTCTATCGACAGTACAATCTATTTTCCTGTTCCTTCATTAGGCCGCATTATGCCTAGAATTGAAACATTTGTTTTTCGTTCGTAGTATATCCAATGATAAACCAAAGAAAGCACGTGATTTGAATACCTTGAAAAAGACTTTTAGCACAACCTAATTCAACCTTCAATCTCTCATTTTCCAGCTGTTCTAATTGAAACACCATGCATTTTTTTGGAACTCTGCTCTATTGCAGTTCTAGGAATTCAAAAATTAATGGGGTCATTTTTCAAATAATTTGTATCTATTGAATATAATACAATTATAATATTTAAAAAATAAAAAACACGCCTAAATAGCAATATGTATTAAGAAGTTTAAAATAATAAGAATAAAGTCATTGACCAAAAACTGTCCTCTTATGTAAAAAAAGCGTGAAGTGCTTGATATCAGTTATCTTCATATCATTATGAAAAGTAAGTAACTTTATTCTCATTATTTTCAACTTTTTAGTCCATATTGCTGCAAAAGACTGAAGAAAACTACAGTAGAAAAACTCTTCGATTGATTCTTCCACATGAGATTGAAAGGCCAGTCAGCGCTTTCACCATATTTGTAATTTAAATATTTTTTTCTGAAGATCTTGGTGACGATACCAGGTCATAGCTATCATCGGTTCTTAATGCATGTGCAAAATTTCAAATAATTCAGAGGTCTTGAAGTGGGTGAAAATTAATTGCAAAGATTCCGTTACATACATTAATTCATACATACAGGGTGTTATAAAAAAAGTGTGAAAGTTTTTAGGGGGTGATTCCTTGTCGAAAATTAAAGTGGGTCTTTCATGTAAACAAAAGCTCTTAGGCCTTTCCTTGAAAAGTTACACGTTTCCAAAAATAAAAAATAAAATCTTGAAATTGCTGAAGAGTTGAAGAAATGGCATTTTGTGGGCATGTTCTACCGATAAAAAGGCTACCTATGAATATTCTTGTTGTGATCTCTTAAAGGGGTGGAACATGCAACCCGTATTCCATTTTTTACCAGAACTTTTGCGAAACAAAATTTCCTAATTTAAAAATATGTGTTGAAAATAACGATTCATTGCAAAACTTTTCAACTCCAGTGTTGTGTTTGTAAAAGTGATAGTTTCCTACTAAAAAAATTAAATACAACATTGTCCATCAACGGATCTTTTTTAAATGGAATCGAAAAAATCTAGTAGGTGGCTGTCACGTTTTATTTGCACAACTTGTGACTTTTCGATTCCATTCACAGAAGATCCGTTCAAGCACAATTTTGTATTTTATTTTTTTATTAGGATACTATTGCTTTTACGGACACAACACAAGAGTTAAAAAAGTTTTGCGAAGAATTGTTCTTTTTAACACATATTTATAAATTGAGAAAGTTCTTGTGAAAAATGGAATCCACCCCTTTGAAAGTACACAACAAAATTAAAAAAATAGCCTTTTTATTGGTAGAACATGCCCTCAAAATGTCATTTCTTCAACTCTTCAGCCATTCCAAGAAAAAAACTTTTTTTTCCCATTTTTGGAAGCGTGTAACTAAGAGCTTTTGTTTACGTGGAAGATCCCCTTTAGTTTTCGACAAGGAAACACACACTTAAAATATTTCAGGTATATAATTTTCAAATTCAAATTTTCTATTCTGGATTCCAGAATACCAAAACACAGAAACGCATCGGGGCAAATTTACTAATTGGCTGCTCTTGAAAAGATAACTGAAATTTTTAACCGACGAAAAAAAAAGAGGAGGTTCTCTAGTCGACGCGTATATTTTTTTAACCGACGCAAGAAAGGAGGAGGTTATTTAGTCAACCCGTATACTTTTTTTTATTTATGACCCCACATAACTTTTTACAGAATAGTCCGATTTTGATTATTTTTTTTTGAATTGATATGGTATACTTCGAAGTTGGTTCCATTCGGATTTGAAAATCCACTCCTAAGGGTAGGAAACTGAGGGATGATTATTGGTTCACCCACTGAATTTTTACTTCTTAACCGATTCTACAATACATAACTTTGCACAGAGTTATCCGATAGATGATCCTCTTTTTACTATATAGAGTATGTTCGAAAGTTGGTCCCATTTGAATTTGAGAAAAAATTACACCCTTAAGGGTAGAAAAATAGGGGAAGATTTATTGATTTCACACCTGTGATCCGATTCTGTTGAAACTTAGCACACATATGTAGTTCTGATGACACTACAACATAACGGGGACCCAGAATTATTCTGATGATGGAGACGAACGACAGTCTTGGGATCTCTTCAACGGTTCACAGCAGCTACCTTGTGTTTGAGGTCCTAACTAACTGACTCGCTGAATGACTGATATACGATCAACGCCCAGATCAAATCGCTGGACCTGAGAGCTAAAATTTTGACAGTTGGTTTTGAAATTAGAGTCATGGAAATTAGTATTTTGGCTCTTCTTCGCAAATAAAGATGTATTTCAGAGTTTTTGAAAATTCAAACCTAAAGTGGTAAAATGGAGGTTGAAAGTCTGTATAGATAGTTTTGAACTTAGCTTCATGAAAATTGTTATTTGGGGGTATTTGTTACAAATAAAAAATACGTAATTCGGTGCTTTTGTAAATTCATCCCCTAAAGGGGTGAAATGGAGTTTAAATTGGGATTGGAAGTTTGTTTAGAAATTTCGTTAGTTTTCAAGTTGGGGTCATAAAAATTGGTATTTGAGTTATTTGAACTGAAGATGGAAATTGTGCTAATAAGCACATACCTTCATGCAAGATGTAGGTCCTAGTGTTTCTGTTGATGCTGAGAGTCCCACCGATATTTTTCTCCATTTGTTTACCCCGGACCTCATTGATATTCTGGTATTTCAAACAAATTTGTATGGAACTCAGCGATACGGCAATCGGTTTCTTCCAACAAACGCAGAAGAAATAAGGTGTTTCCTGGGTATAAATCTAATGATGGGTCTCACAAAGAAATCGAGTTATAGAGATTATTAGTCCTCTTCAATACAGATGAGGGACCCATATATTTCTTCGAGCATGTCTCGTGATCGATTTGATTGGCTCTTGAGCAATATACACTTGAACGACAACATAGTTCAACCAAAAAAAGGTGAAGCCAGCTTTGATAGATTATATAAACTTAGACCGTTGGTGAAATATTTATGCTTGTGGTACAATCAGCAAAAATCGAAAAGAAGAACCCAAAGACATAACAAATAATAAGAATAAAATGCTTAGAGGTACTAGTCTTTGGAAAATGAGTAAAGAAGGAATATTTTATCTAAAGTGGATGGATGATAAACCTGTATTATTTTCAAGCAATTTTCATGGTCCTAATGATGTCCAAACTGTTTCCAGAAAACAAAAAGATGGTTTGTCTCAAAATATTGCATGTGTTCAGCTCGTGCACGTCATATGGGGCACGTGGATCAATCTGATATGTTCCTTTCTCTAAACAAGGTAAATCGGAAATGTAGAAAATGGTGGCACCGATTGTTTTGGCACTTTTTAGACTTGAGCATCGTCAATAGCTTTATTATATTTAGAGACCGAACACCCACAAAAAGTCTAAATTTGAAAGATTTTAGTCTATCTGTAGCCGCAGGACTTATTAGTGCTGATCCAGCAATACCTAAAAAAGGCAGAAGAAGTCTGGAGAGTGTTCCAAACAACTATAAGAGATCGGTTCCACCTGAAATAAAGTATGACAAATGTGCACATATGCCTATTCATAGTACAAAAGTCAGATCGCACATTGTAGTTCACGTTCGGAGCCCCACCGAACAAGATGGCTCTGCTCCAGTTGTAATGTCGGGCTTTGTTTGACCGAAAAGTCTAACTGTTTTTTTAAATTCCCCCAAAAAGATTAATTTTTTTCAATTTAATTTTTTCACGTTTTGTGTTTGATTTTCCTTGTGGTCCTAATACGGAACCAAATTTTTTTGTTGAATTTTGCAAAGTCAAAGCAATAAATTATTTTTTAACCTTTTTTGTATGTTTTTTATACCACAAGCAACAATTAAATTGGTACAGTAAACTGTATTTAAGAAAAAAAATTATGTCGGCTTCAAAAGGTTAGGGTGAGTTACTCGGGCATTCCCTATACCTACCTTCAACCTATATGGGGTTATTTAATAAAAATCAAAAATGCCTTATCTTGCCGAAAGATTCTTTGCTTCTTCAAGTGTGCTATGGAAACAGAAGTCAGTTGTAATAATTTCATCGAAAATATAAATTAATATTCAATGGCACAAGACAAATTATTATTCACGAACAAGAACAATGTTGACAAAACTCTAACGTAATGTTCAATGTAGCAATTTTTGTTCATTCTGCGATGTGTGCCTTGTGTGCCGAAAAGCCAGACCGTGTGTATGCAGTGCGGTATTAGGCAAATAGTCATCAGAAACAACCCTGTGGAAAACTTCCTTCAGTTTGTTCTGAATCAGAGATAAATGCTCAAGCAGGTTGTATGCATAGCTCATAACGGTCAAGGCTTCGATTTTCAACTTATACTAATCTACATCTTCGAAAAAAGGAATTGAAGAAGGACTCAAATAATTCTGATGACCTATCGCAATCTAAAATTAACCGTCTCTCTCAATTATTTTCCCATGGCCCTAGCTAAATTCCCGAAATCGTTTGGTCTAGCGGAAGTGATGAAAACTCGTGTGCGGCAGGGACCTCTTACGCTTTTTTTTTTCTCTTTCGATACTCTTTATGTCGCTGAGCATATGATTTCACTATTGTCTCTCTGTAATGTATGTTATGGGGTTTTTAAAAAAAGAACTTTATTTTTATTAAATTACAAATAATCCGCAGTATGAATAACTGGGATGAATATTAATACAATACAATAACTGTGGCTATGTTTCGGATTCAAAGGTGAATTGCGAATGAATTGTGATTGAATGAATGCCAATGAATGGCGATTGAATGAATGCTCTCCTGGAGTCTGGGATCTTTCTTTATAAACTATGGAGTGCTGACGGTGCATCTAGGACACCTCGAGGACACCTTGAAATGTGTTGACTGGTTTCCTGTGGAACTGCGTAGAAGCTGATGCAATATTGTGCAATCTTGGGACAATGGGACCATTCAGGATTCTAATATAACATGTATATAAATAGTAAATAGTAAACACTCGAATCACATGTACATTAAACGTATGTAAACAGTAAATACTTGTATCAAGTATTTTATTAACTTACTTTTCCAAGTTTGTATTACACATACTTGCTGCATTTTCCATTTGTCGAATCTTCATTGCAAAATTGCAATAATGAGACAATATAGGTCACGTATGATTTAAAACAAAAGAACCAATAATGAATATATTTTCCACTTTGCTCCGGAATCTTACATGCGCAATAGAAATATTCAATTCCACAACGCTCATGTGCTACAAAGAATTTCAAAGACCAAACGGAACTACAGTAAAACGAGGGACTACCAAGCCAGAGGTCCGAGGTTCAATCGTCAACAAATCCATATTTTTTTTATTTATTTATATTTTATGTTTGTTGTGAGTACTAATATTTTAAACACATTTCATTCGGTTACATGACTGGTAAAGTTTTTTCAACTCCGAATGTAATTCGATATGGAGTTTTAAATTGTTAACATTTGTATATTTTCGTCACGTACGGAAAAAGCGTTATGCTCCCTCCATGGTTCCGAACGATCCAATAAATCAATTAATATCGAGGTAGCAGAATATGTTGCCATGTATCCACCATTTTGTGTTTCTTTTTTTTTTCGATATTTTTCCTTTTGAAAGTTGGCATTTTCTATCCCATCACATTCAATTGTCATTACACCATGCAATACTATACCTATATTTCCTTTTTCGAAACTCCTCCGCCACAGTAAATGGTATTTCATTCCTGATAATACTATTCGTAAGACGAACTTAAATTTTCATACCATGGTTATTCATTCCTCTCTCTACTCTGGAGAACATATTTCATTAGGAGGGTCATGGGCACTTTTGGCCAGAGTATTATGAAAAAAATAAACTTATTCGTAAAATCTGTAATGAATACTGAATTTCACATTGGATGTTTCAAGGTATTTCAAAAGGGGTTTTCCAAACTTCGAGAAAACAGTTCCTATGAACATGGATTCAAAAACAATTAGTTCAGTTGTAGGGGTAAAACTACCCGTAAGTGTTTGTTTGACTTTTTTTCATCATGGAAATTCAAAGATGTTCAAACAAAAAGATATCAAAACGACGGTAGTAACCGTTTTGAGGAAATTTAATTATTTTCCGTCTGATCGTCCGGTAAAATAACTATCTTCGCAGATAACACGGCTGTTTTCTATGGGGAAACATGGCTTGTGGTCAAAGAGCAAGCAGAACAGGATCTGGAAACTATTGAAGTTAGTTGATTACAGAAAACTTTATCTGAATTTCAACAAAACTCTTTACCCTTCCGTAACAATAGAACTTCCCTGCCACACTATCAATTCATAACGATTCAAAATACATCCAGAATATCCTCAACAACAAATATTTAGACGTTTTAATAGATCCTGATTTGAGATGGGATTTCCTTATAAATAATTTAGTAAAAAACCTAAGGAGCACTCTCTATAAATTCCGTCAACTCAAGAATATACTGGACCTGAAACAAAAAAAAACATTAATTATAGTCTCGTACAAAGCCATTTAACATACTGCCTAATAGGAGGGGGTGGGGCATCAAAAACTTACCTACGTCCACTAGACGTGATATAGAAGAAATTCTCAAAAATAATGTTGCACAAACCTTTCCGCTATAGTAGTGATGAGTTGTATGAAGAATCAAGCATGAGACAGTTATTCTAAGGCACATACCAGGACAAGAAAAAACTCAGTAGGCCGAGCCATTATATCGCACGCCAAAAAATATAAATGTATCATACCATATGCGTTGAAAAATGTAGGACAGAGATCCTTCAATTTTCTGGGACCACTTGTATTTAATTCCCTACCAGAATGCTTACAATCCTTAAATCCCCTTCGACAATTGAAAAAAAAACATCTGACTTATTTTATATTGGCTTTGTGATTGTTCTAACTTCTGAGTGATTTCATTTATAGCCCATATGATTCATTTTATATCTACATGTCTCCAAAGTTTTGTGATCTATTTGTCCAGTTTTTATTTGGGATTTATTTATACCATATATGAATTATTTTATTCATTCATAAAGATCACATTCAAACTATGGAAAATCCAGTATTAATATATAAATTCATATTACGTGAAAGTTATTCTACTCAAACAAGTATTGAACTCCGTGAACCAAAAAATTATAAAAATAACAGCATATATCTGTGCGGGGGACGAAAATATAATTATATACTGCACGTGGGAAGCCATTAATTTTAAAACAGGGGTTCCTAAAAATAAATGTACAAAGAAAATCGTACCTAATTAGGAACTCCAGTAAACTATGAGTTCATAAGAAAATACATTATACCTATTTTTAATCAACCCTAAAAAAAGAAGAGGCACAGCTGCATCATCGTAGGAGAGACAGTGTAATTATATTTAAAAATAAAACAAAGCCAACTTGGGATTTCATAGTGGATTATAGAATTTTTCTGCATGAGGTAATACGAAGATATATAAACCGTTTTGTAACAATGAGAGTCATTCCATTCGGGTATTCCTTCCAATTCAGTATGTAACTAATGATCATATCATGTTTCAGTCAGATAGATGAAAACTTTTGATTGTACTTCAAGTTATATTAAGATACAAACAAGTTTAAAATGTACCAGTCATCAGAACTCAACTGATGAGTTTATTTACCAGTTTATAAGAAGCCAATCAACTTCAACATCGTAGCTACAAAGAAAACGAGTCAAACCACATACACTGATATGTAGTTAGAAGAAGTCATCCGAATTTCTTCATTTGCTCCAGAAGTAAATAAATAATCAAATACTCGACGGGATTTCTAAAGATTAAACTAAAAATCAGTTAAATAAAAATATTTGCAAGATAAAATACAAATACCGGAAATGATTTTAGTGAAGTGATCTTCGTACCAAGTGTATATATACAGGGTGAGACTACATATTTTTTCTCTTTGATTTTAGTGTATACCGGGCTTTATATAATGAACATTTTTCCATATTCCTTAAAGTTTAATTCAATTGATCTGATAAATATTCTTCATTTCATTAGATTTTGATAGTTGCTTGTTCTAGAAAGATGTATACTATAATTAATACTATTCAATGATTATAACTGAAAACTTTTGCTATTATGTTTTCAAGTCCAGCAAAATATTAAAGTTGTTGTTTAAAGAAGAAAAACAATTACAATGATAATTGTTTTAATCCAGCTAATTGACCTTGGTGTTTCAGATTTGTGTACATTGATAAATACAAAATTTTAGAATATATTGATAAAGCATAAAAAGAAGTTTTAAAATATATTGCTACGTTTGACTTTGCTACAATTGATTAAAAATATATTGCTCATGCCTCAAAATTATAGAACATTGTAACTGATATGATTTTATTGCTATTTTTATACTCATATTTTCTGGTGAGTTTATATGAAATGATTTCATAAGATATCATTGAATTATGGATTTGTGTGATGGTTTTGATGATTAATGTTAATTATATCTTTTAAATTTACAACTATATTATTATAATTTTTTGTTGATAACTTGAGATATCCGAGTACATAGGTTAAAACGAACCTCAATCATATACTGAATGAATTACTTGGATAGGTCGTTCTCTGATTACATTCCCGTTGTAAATTTTTTTTAGTTGCACAACCCTCAGTATAGAACCTCTAAAGACTTTTTAAGACATGCTTTTGTACTGCCAATTGTGTGAAATATATTTAGTATTGGGTAGAGTGAATCCAAATAATACAAGTACATACATCATTTGGCGGTATTTGTAAAATCCTTATATTGTGTTTTCTAAAGCGTTTCTTTGGTGAAAGTAAATGTGAGGTTCGACAAACACTTGGTTTTTAGGAGGGGTGTGTGAATTCATAACACTCTGTATATAGCCAGGGTTTAACAATTGACTAGGCAGGTGTGTGGTTTTCAAATGAATAACACCCTGTACAGGTTATAACAATGGTTGGTCAGATATGGGTTATTTACTTCTCCCACTGTCCCCAGCTATAACAACGCTTCCAATACCTCTCAGCGATTTCATTTATACTTTTTATAGCTTTATGCTCCTTATATTTTTATGTATGTAGATTTATATTTCAAATTATTCGTTTTAATGATTTCAACAATTCAATGTTATGTAATTTATTAGACTGGTTTTCACCACGTACTAGCAGCATCTATTGCTTCTGTGGACTTCCCAATGTTTATTAACAAAATGTACAGTCATGTTAAACTTGTCATATTTTGGGTGAGTAAACTATATTGATTGATTGATATTGAAACAAAATGCATCATTCGACATGTCTTTGTGTTTGGCTTTTGTTTCTGTACTTGTTTTTAATTTAAATTCAAAATTTTAACAGACACGAAAGGCTTTTAACTTTTTCAAAAATATTTTAAACTTTTTACAATGTTTCCCTTTCAAATAGCAAACTTTTATTTCACTGTTTTTTATATTAAATCCATACATGAATGTTACCCCGTTTTTGGCTAATGATGGACATTTATAGATCCGAAACATATACCATCCACCATCCCTATCTAAGAGGTAATAGATATTCTGTGTATGTGTGTGTGTAGTAGCAGATATTGATATTTTTCCATTTTAATCGCTTGCAGTGGATGGATGGTTTCAATATGGATGTTTTTTTTTATTCATACACCATCCAACAGCCGAAGCCAGTTAATTACAGGATGGGAAAAATCAACAGTAGAAAAATACATTAGATATAGTATAAATTAATCTATAGAATAAAAATCAAAACAATTCACACTATCAATTGGAGAGAGATATGCAAATCAGTATATATACTGAAAAAAACTTCTTGTGATCGAAGAAAAAAGTTTATATACTGATTTGCCTACTACCAGTCAGTATAACAATAAGAAATTCTACAGCAATGCTCTTTTTATATCAGCAACTTTACAATGGAGAATATCAAAGGAATCTTGAGAAGACATATAATCTGAACAAATTCTATACATGGGTGAGAATCGAAGTAAGTTAGAATGAGGTGTGTGAAGATGAAAGAAAGATTTGTCTCTCACTGGCAATCGAGGAACATGTATATCAATGAGATAGTAAATGAGGACAATCAAGTTTGTTATTGAGTAATTTGTATAGAAAAACTACACCACTAAAAGTACGGCGAGAAACCAATAAGGAGATTTCAAATCTGCTTGATAGTGTTAATTGAGGTAATCCTCTATCTGGATAACTACCATCGGTCTTATACCAAAGGTGTTTGATAAATTTTTGCTGAATATTTTCAATGTTATTTGCATGAATATCATATCCAGGACTCCAGACAACCTCCAGTTTGGACCTAACGAAAACATTGAAAATTAACTTCAGGGGCTCATTTTGTTCATTAATTTTGAATTCCTTATGATGAAGCCCAGTGTTTTATAAGCTTTAGCGACCGTTTCAGTTGAAAGATTCCAAATGCTCATGCCATTTCGAATGAATAGCTTGGCATTTCTCTATACTCACCCTTTAACTAGACTCCAAATTTATCATGTCTATGTGCGCATGTCCTGTTTAGATTCTACAAATTTGCGAAGTCATGTCATTACCCAGTGAGCACAAAAACATCTCAGAGATGTTAAAAGTACCAAATTTTGAGACATTGAACATCCACTGCAATGTTTTGTTTATACATTTATAGAACAGCCAATGTCCGCAGCAGGTGGCAAATTTCAGGATGTCCCTGGGATGTCACGAAAAGAACTTGACTTAGTTTTGTTGGTAGCCTTTTCATAGACACAACAGAGCATTCTCAAAACGTTTTGCGCATATTGAATCGCTGTGAATAAAACATTTTTAGAGATCACTTTCTGAAGCCTTCTGTTATTTATTTGAAATGGAGTTTTTTTTCAATTTTTATACCACCAGGAATGCTCTTTTGGGATGTTCAATATGTAATCTGAATGGAGATTCTTCTTCTTGACACATTCTGAGTGAAAATTTCTCATCAATTCATTCTGTTAGGATGAAAGTGTTGATATTGAAAACTAAAAATTGAGTTTTTTTATAACTTCCAAGGCTTTTAGATTTTTCAGGGTACTGAAAATAAGATTTTATCCCATGAAACAGATTCGATGTGAAATACACTAACCACCAATTTTCAAGAGAATTGCAATATGATTAGATATATAACCGACGGAATCAAAAAGGAGGAGATTCTCTAGTCGACGCGTATATATTTATTTTTTTATATGTATGACCACGCAAACTTTTTACAGAGTAGTTCAATTTCGATGATTCTTTTTTCATTGGATAGGATGTACTTCAAAGTTGGTCCCATTCGAATTTGAAAAAAAAAAAACCCCCTAAGGGAGCAAAATGGGGTTTTTGATCGTTCACCCTCTGAAATTTGGGTCGTTAACCGATTCTATCAGGCATAACTTTGTACTGGATTGTCCGATTGGGATGATCCTTCTTTAATTAGATAGTGTATACCCATAGTTGATCCTTTTTGGATTTGGGATGGAATAATTCACCCCTATGGGTAGAAAAATCGGGGATGATTTATTTTTCACTTGTGAACATTGGCACCTATATGGAGTTGACATTGGCAGATTGCTGTCATTATTTTTGTTCTCCTACATCCGTCAAAATAATAACATTCTATGAAAGGATAGAATTATATACAAAGTGATGAAATAAACTAACCAGAACTGCCAAAAATAATACATATTATATAACAATAAATAATTAAAGTAGATAATCATATTATTTAACTGTCAATAGTTGAAGTAAGGTGGGTAAGTAAGTATTTTGGAAGTAATCAAAAATTAAATGGGTACTAATTCGTAGATTTCAGCCACAAAAAATTGAAAAATAAAAACTTTTTAACAAAAAATTAAACCGACGAAAAACGGAACTGAAAAGCCAAAAATAAAATAAACCTTCTTGGTCTTAATAACTGAGCTCCTAAACTAATGTAAGTAACTAATTTTGAGTAGGCGCCAAACAAGCAATCAACGAGGATCATTAAATTACTTCAAAAAAATTATCAAAATGTCACCGCGCATCTCGATGCCATCATTTTACGCTTTACCTAACTCATTTGCTTGTTTGTTTGGCGCTGACTCAAAATCAGTTACTTACATTAGTTTAGGAGCTTAGTTATTGAGACCAAGAAGGTTTATTTTATTTTTTGCTTTCCAGTTCCGTTTTTCGTCGGTTTAATTTTTTGTTAAAAAGTTTTCTATAATAATTTCGAAAGAAAGCTTCTGAGAAGTTGAAATTTTTGAAAGAGTATACAATTTCCCAGCGGATTGTTCAATAAACTGTGGAGACGACTTTGAGCCTACCTACTCATTTCTTTCAACGTCTACTCCACTTGTACTTTTTCCTGAAACTTCGATTATTTTTTCTCAGGTTATTTGTTGACAAACATGTGCTCCAAGCGAAGAATGCTTGAATAACTAAGCTATTTTTACTTTGCAGTTGGTTGGGGTGGAGCCGATCTGTTTCCGACGTTTCAACTTTTATAGAGAGAAAACTATCTTTGCGCCGTTAACATCCATATATAAATATCAATTTACATTTAAAGCAACCAAATGGAATTAAGTATGTAAATGACCCTTCCTATTATAGATTTATACAGACAATGAGATGGGTTCATTATCCTGAAGATGAATTTACAAGAGTAGAAACGTCCATAGTACTGATAGTTATTCTGTAGTTGGCATAATGCAAACAATTATCGTAGTATGATATCTTTAGGAAAGTGACTTTTCACTTTTGCCATCGATTACTGGGTGCGGCTTGCTCCACAAAATTTGGGATTACGCCCCTGGTTATGACCAACTCTAATTGAAATGCTCAGTTATTTAGTTTACCTTTAAGCTCCATGAATTTGTGGAAGAGAAAGCAATAAGAAATGTGTAAGCAGGAACCTCAACACCTGGAGCTTATTCAAACGATAATATAATAATAATAATCATAATTATAAACATCCAGGTAATTTCATCGGAATACGATATCGACGCATCTATTCCAAAGAAGTATGAGTATGAATAAACGAAAAAAACACAGAAACTGAAGCTTTCTGCTTGTGCGTAGTATATATTCTTTTTTGTTATTCTCAATCTAATATTTGATGTGTTCGAACACATTGAAAAAATATATGTATATATAAATTCATATACCGGGTTATTCACTATAAATTACCCACCCCTTATCATCGTTATTATTTCCTATAGAAAAAAAAGTGAAATATAAAAAATGTGTGGTTGTGAGTGAATTTCAATAAAATGCTGTCTAAAATATAGTAGTGTGCAGATTTCAGAGGACAATTTTTGTTCAAATGGGATACCCTGTATATTATTTAATGTTTTTTTTTTTATTTTAAAAATATACCATATGTTCCCCCTATTTTATGACGTTTTTGAGTTATTGAACGTCGAATAACTCAGTTGGACTAGTTGTTACTGTAAATACCTATCCTATGAAAGTTAATATTTTCAAAGTAATGTCACGCCCTACTTTGGGACACCCTGTGAAACCCTGGCCCTCTAACTGTTTAGGGTGCCCACCAATTATCTTGCTTGGCTTGCGAGAGGTTAAAACATTTTACTCCTGTGATTGTGACCACCCTGGTACAGTGAAATAAAAAAGTGAAGTGAAAACTATTATGGTTTATTAAAAATTATAAAAGAGCAAAAAATAACATGATGGTGAATACCAAAATAGTGTAGTAAACAATAACCAAAAGAAGTAAATAAAAGTAACACTTACATTATAATAAAACCAAAGGAAGGAGATGTGTCACCTTGGACCAGCAGCATAAAACCAAAAGAGACCCCGATTAAAAACAAACAATTTCATTTATAGGAAAAATATCGCTGACTTGCAGAATCAGCGTTCTTGCTATTGATGAATGCAATACCGGACTGAAACCCAATCCCTGGTTAATGACTGGCGTTGAACTTTGAATTTGCAGGAAATACTGTATTTCAATAAATGTTATACTAGATGATGAATTACTGTAAAATAAATCAACTACGGCTTTTTCCACTTTGGGTTCAATTATGTTTGAATTTTATTTTCAAATCTGGTGAATTAATTTTGACTTTTGAAAAAGAAATGATTGGCATATTTCTATTGGGTAATATTTTTCATACTTGACAGTAAGCTATGAAAATGACGACTATATTATGTTTGTTTAGTGACATTTTTTTAATGGAATAATCATAAAAACTTTTTAACAAAAAATGAAACCGACGAAAAAAGAAACTCAAAAGCAGAAAATAAAATAAACCTCCTTAGATTTGATAATAACTGAGCTCCTGAATTAATGTGAGTTACCAATTTTACAATACAATACAAAAAAACTTACAATTGCATTAGGTCAAGCGTAAAATGATGGCAGCGGGATGTACCGCGGCGTTTTGATGATTTTATTTCAGAAATTTAATGATTTTCGTTGAATGTTTATTTGGCGCCGACTCAAAATTAGTTACTCACATTAATTCAGGAGCTCAGTTATTATCGAAACTAAGAAGGTTTATTTTATTTTTTGCTTTTTAGTTTGTTTTTTCGTCGGTTTCAATTTTTGTTAAAAGTTTTTTTTGTGGCGAAAATCCACTAATTACTACCCACTTAACTGCCTCCAGGTATCCATTATGTTTTAGTGTCATCAGAACTACATATGTGTGCCAAGTTTCAACTTAATCGTTTCACAGATGAAAAATCAATCATCCCCTATTTTTCTACCCTTAGGGGTGGATTGTTCCTTTCCAAATTCAAATATAATCAACTCTGGAGTATACCCTATCCAATAAGAAAAGAATCATCTGAATCGGATAACCCAGTACAAAGTTATTGAGAGGTAGAATCGGTTAACAAGTAAAAATTCAGTGGGTCAACGATAAATATTCCCTATTTTTCTACCCTTGAGGGCGATTTTTTTTTCAAATTTCGAGGTGAACCCTATCCAATGAAAAAACAATCATCAAAATCGAACAACTCCGTGAAAAGTTATGCGTGGTCATACATAAAAAAAATATACGCGTCGACTAGAAAACCTCCTCTTTTTTTATGTCGTCGATTAAAAACTTTTTAAGAAAAAATTAAACCGACGAAATACGGAACCGAAAAGTAAAAAATGAAATAAATCTTAGTAACTAATTTTGAGTCGGCGCCAAACATACAAGCAAATGAATTAGGTAAGGCGTAAAATGATGGCATCGAGTTGCGCGGTGACATTCTGATAATTTTTTGAAGTAATTTAATGATCTTCGTTGATTGTTCGTTTGGCGCCGACACAAAATTAGTTACTTACAGTATTTATATATAATTTCAATTGTATCTCTAGGAAGGGAGATTTAGTTGAAAATATTTTTAGAAAAATATCAATTTTCACAGTGATTCATCAGTTTTATCACAGACCAAATTCTTCTATTTCAGTTCGCATAAGTCTGTTTGAAAACATGAGGAGTTGTTTTTTATTTTCCAACTCCCCATAATCTCAAAGTTCCTAATAGAAAAATGTATAATGAAAACAATTCGTTTTTTCTCAAGAATCTTCAATGATACAGTTTAAACATGTCATTACAGATTCGAGCAACCTATCAAAAAATACACATTGTATGCTTTTGAGGTTATAATATGTTATAATAAATTCAATTCATTCAATACTTCCTTTTTTTACTCATTCAGTGATAACAAAAATGTCTATTATTTAATGGGTAATGTTCACTACACTCATCTCTTTCCACGTTTTTCTCAGTTAAAAATTAAAAAAAACTTCAACCAACGCTTCACAGTATTCCATATGCCATACAGTTCATTGTTGTTCTGCGAGGTTTATTTATCAGGTTTACCACACTGAATGGCCAAATTGTAACATGGCGGGAATTTTGTAGAGATTGTATATTGTAGGGTGGTCGATATGGCTCTTCAGCCTATCCGTACCTCGACCCATGGACTTAGAGCACCTTTGTAAGTGGCGCCGCAGTGGCGAAATAAAGCGACTGACTAAAGATGGCGCAAATTATCCGTATTTGCCCCTGTGATAAATGGAGTGTTTTTAAAGTGCAACAGTTTAAATTTGTTTGTTACAAACGTGAAATTTTCAGTTGCATTGTGATTCGGCATGTATAACCTTTGTATTAAATTGAACCCCGGTTTAGGAAATTGCCCTAGCAATGAATGAAGTGCAGATTGAGACGAGTAGTCTGAGAACCGCATTCAACCTACTGACACATGGTGTTTACATGTAATTTATTGTCAAGTTGAAAAGAGCTTTATATTCGTGATTGATCGAGTGATGGTTGCAATTGGCTTTTCACCCATTTCAAGTGACATCGTTTTCTAGAATCAGTCTGTGAAAAAAGGTGCGCATTTGTGCGTTCGGGTCATGTGGGTCAGGTACGGGAAGTAAAAACAATTGATTAATCCAGCATACATTCGAAAGTGATTAGCCAAGCAGGCAGCAGCGACAACGAATCAGTACTCTATGGAATTAGAGGTAAATTAATATGTTCACAAATAATTGAATTGAAACTCACATGTCTGATGTAGGAGTAAATTACACGAATAAACAAAAATAATAAAAAAATATTAAAAAATATTGAAGAAATATAAAAAAATATATTGAAAATATTGTTTTCTTTTATAAATTAATATATTTTCACATATTTTTCATAATGTTCGTTTAGTGTCAGAATTTGACTAAAAAAACATTTTGAATGTGTATTAAATGAATAAAAATATGTTTCATGCATGTTTTTTAGATTATTGTAATTATTAGTATAAAAAATTTAATTGTTTATATCAAAATTGAACTTTCAAGATTTGTCAATTGACTTTTTTCCTTTCGTAGATTGATTGTAACAGAGAAGTTACAAAAACTTCCTGTACTTGCGGACTGCAAGTGTTGCAGAGCGAATGCTTGTGGCGACTATAAACACGTCTATGCAGTATTTTCATACATAAACGCTCACCGAGGGACTTCCAAAACAATGTATTTATAACAAGAATGGGGCAAACCATCTGCCAGTCAACAAGCGAAGGCGATGTATTCCAAACGTTTGTAGAAAAACCATAAAATTTCGTATTTGCGGGTGCATTTAAACTCGTGTTTTGCACCCTACAACACAGCAGTGGTCACCCGTGGTCGTCCTTCACGTCGTTTATATTTGATTCGAGATTATTTGCGGTGGACTCGTTTATTGCAACTCATTTATTGAAGGCGCGCTTTTGACTCTGTGCCTCTCTTTGATAGGAAGCTTGTACCCGTCGAATCACAATACAAATGCCGTTTTGACGTTTGCGACCGAAAAATTTGAACTGTCGCACTTTGTAGACAACCTTTTTATCACAGCGGTATATAGGAATAAGTGATACTGTCTGGATCCGGTTTTCCGATTCCGCCACTGCGGCGCTACAAGTTAAACTCCTCCACCATGATCCACGTTTATAAGGTCTTTTGTACATTACCCTTCATCTATCCAAGACCCGGGATTCCGAAACTCCTTGCGAAGCATATCAGTTTCCTGGGAGCTAAGTTCCTGATGTCTGAGGGCGTTAGTGAAACCCCTTCGAGGAACTTAATCCTTTTGCAGAACAGCGCAAAGTCGCAAAGCAGGTGTTCTGCAGTTTCAGCAAAGTTTTCGCAGTAACGGCACAGTTCACTGTCTGATCTTTCCATCTTTTCGGGGTAATACCTCGGAGGACAATGTCCAGTGAGCAGTCCCGTTACCAGTTTCAAGTATTTCTCGTTCAACTCGAGAAGCTGTTCAGCTTTCTTCGGCGATGGGCTCAGAAGCCTTTTCGGTCGTCTTTGCCCTGGAACCTTGTTCCAGTGGGTTTTGGTCAGCTTCTCAGCGCCGAAATTCTTCATTGATGTGGGCTTTGAAAAGACCACAAAAGGGTTCCGGGCCAGAAAATTGAGTGTTTGTACCTTCCTTGGCAAGGCTGTCCGCTTCCTCATTGCCTTTGATTCCCTTGTGACCTGGCACCCACATCAGAGTAACCTGATTGTTCGTAGCCAGTTGTTTTAGGGAGAGTTTGCAGTCCCAAGTCAGTCTAGACACACAAGTGTGTGAATTTTGAGCTTTCATTGCTGCTTGGCTGTCTGATAGATCTCTGCCCCCCTGGCATTCTTGGGCGCAAATTTATATAGCATGGGTTTCTGAAAAATTGTTGGGGCTTTGCTTAGGGATTTTGAGAGCCTAAAATTGGGACCCGTTACTCCCACTCCAGCCCTTTCGTCCATTTTGGAAACATCAGTATACCATACTGATGCAATCCTTCCCAATTGAGGCTCGTTCATTGTGAATATATATATATATATATATATATATATATATATATATATTGAATATATATATATATATATATATATATATATATATTGAATATATATATATATATATATATATATATATATATATATATTTAACCACTTCATAATTCACCTCAAAGTCGTGCCTAGCTGGCATAATAACTGATGGCTTGTACCTGGATTCTAGGGGAATATTTTCCAGAATCTTCAGATGTCCAATCGGATTTCCAGCCAGTTTATCGCCTGGTGCAGTCTGAAGGCACTTTTTGCCGCTTCTTTCATTACACACATTACTAGTGCTGCAGTGGGGCACGTGAATATTGCCTCTGTGATTCCCAGACAGGTTAACCCCTGCACTCTGCAGCTTGATTTGTGCCGAATACTGTTGGGTTTTTGGACACCATACTAATGAGGCATAGATGACCATGGGTTTGATAATCGTTTGTATAACCAATATAACCAATATATCACGTCCAGGTTGCCGCTGTAACCTTGGAAAAAATAATATTTTTAATATGACTGTTCCATGTTAGTCTCTGGTCGATTATGACGCCCAGGTATTTGACTTCATTGGAAAAAGTTAGCTGAGTTCCATTCAGGGTTGGGGCTTTCAGTTCATACTTACGCCTCTTTGTGAATGGAACCAGCACTGTTTTGCTGGGATTTACATTTAGTCCCTCCTTTGCGCACCAGCTTCTGATTATATTTAGGCTGTCTCATGCGATTGGATATTGACCGTCATGTTGTCCCCCAATTGTGACGACCAGGTCATCGGCGTAACCTTGAGTCGTAATTCTAGATTCATGTAGCTTCCCTATCAGATTATCCACGGTCAGTGATCACAGCAAAGGTGATAGCAACCTTTTTCCGCTATCATTCTGACCGTTACCTCTCCGAGAGCAGCTACAATGATTCTGCTTTTCAGCATTGCATGTATCCATCTGATCAGTGAGGTGTTTATATTCCTTTCCTCTAGCGATCTGATGAGTCATGTGAGGTGTTATCAAAAGCACCCCTATATCTATGAATGCACATAGAGCCATTTATTTGGCCAAGTATGTCTTTTCTATGCTTTCAACTAAGCATTGTAGAGCATTAATCGTTGATTCGCCCGCTTGATAGGCGAACTGTTTTTTAGGAATCGGGCTGCCCAAAAAGGATTTCACTTCTTATATAACAGTCTATAATTTTCTCCTTTGTTTTCAGGAGAAAGGAGGTGAGACTGATGGGGCGATAAGTATTTGGTTCGTCTGCTGGACGTCTCCCAGTCTTTGGTATGAACATCACTGCAGCCTCTCTCCAGGCTTTCGGTATGTGAACGAAAATGAAACTGGCCTTGAACACCCTTTTCGATGAGGGCTCTATTATTTCAAGGCCATTTTGTAATAAGACGGGGAATAATTCGTCCTTTCCGGCCGATTCACAAGGTTTGAAGCTCCCAATGGCCCATTTGATCTTTTGGGTGGTGAAGATTTGTCCCACTAGGCTCCTGCTGGTTCTGTTGGGGTTGATGACAACCCCTTCCAGCTGAGCACTTTGCAGTTCGTCTTCAACAACCTTAGACCCAGGAAAGTGCGTCTGGATGAGAACACGTCTGCTTTCCTTCGGGTTTTCTGCATATCCACCGTTCGGCATTTTGATCAGGCCGATGCCGTTGGTATGTTCTTTAGAAAGAAGTTTATGGAGGCTTAGGCTGGGGCTAATTCCGTAATCCTCTCACACATTTGCCTCCATGTTCTTCTTTTGGATTTTATGAATTCCTCGTTGTGCTCAGAAAGAGCTGCTTTGTAGTCTTCCCAATGTCCTAGGCTTTTAGCTCTATTGAAAAGTTTCCTGAGTTTGGCTAGCTCTTTATTCCACCAAGGCACGTCTCTATTGATTGCCCTTCGTTTTTCTGGGCAGCTGATTTCATTATAGCATTTCGAAGTTGCTCGGAGGCTGTATCTAGTTCCTCAGCTGAATCGATGGAAATATGTTGGTCCTCCAATTGCATCTCGAGATACTCTTTATAAGCATCCCAGTTGGTCAGTTTGGGAATCATATATCCTTCGAAGCGTGTTTCCGATGACTCCAAGTCGAATCTTATATGTTGATGATCCGACATCGAGCATGTGCGAACCCAATTTCATCAAATCGAATAATTCCAATGACACTAGTAGTCCTGCCCAGATTCAGTTGAATTCTTGTAATCCAAATTTGTCAACAAGTTTATTAACGAATGGGCGATTTCAAAATGTGTGGCTGGAAACTGCTTGTGCATTTATTTCAGATTCTGGTTTTTCCAGAATGAAAGATAATTTCAAACGTTTTGTTATTGATGGGGGTGCCCAATTGACTTTCACCAAGGAAGATATATCAAGAAAATTCAACTTACCGATCATTGGTTCACATAAAATAAGCATAAATTCCTTCGGATCAAAAAAAGGAGCCCCTGCAATATTATATAACCGAGTATCAGGCAATTTGCGTAGTCTTTACAATGATAATATAATGTCGATTAGTGCTATTGAAATTCGTCAAATTTGCTTAGACACACTTTTAACTCCAACTGCTGCAGATTTCTGCAATAGAAATATTTCGAAGTCTTTCAATTTATCGGATACCAGGATTGAAGGAATTGAACTAATCGAAGGCATAAGTATGCTTGTAGGTGCGGACAAGTATTGGGCTCTAGTTACTGGCGAAACTGAAAAGATTTCAGAGAGATTGACAGCTGTCAATACTTAATTCGGTTGGGCCCTACATGGTCCAGCTTCTATCGATTCGTTTGATGTCGATCAAAATATTGTTACATTATTGCATGCGACTATGCTTGAAAACGAAGATGAATCCAACGAATCGATTGATATAAAAAAGTTTTGGGATTTGGAAACTTTGGGTATTAGGGATCATGAAGAAATATCAGACGAATTTACTCAGCATTTCAATAAAAATAATATTGTCATGAGAAGAAATCGATACGAGATTTCTTTACCTTGAAAAAATCCGAATATAAATTTAGATCATAACTTTCCTGGTGCCATAGAAATTGATCAGGAACTCTGCCTTATTCGAGTACGATTCTGCAGTGCGCGAGTACATCAAATCAGGTTGTGCGGAAATGACAGGCGACGTTTCGGTTAGTTCCATAGACATTCCTCAAAATATAACCCATCTCTATTTTATGCCACATCGACCAGTTTATCGCGAAGATAAAACGACCACGAAATTAGGGGTGGAATTCGATGCATCCGCGCATGCACCTGGATTCGCCTTTTTGAACGAACTGCTCAATCCAGGCGAAAATTTAATACCGGACATTGTGACAATTGATGAACTTTCGCGTTGGTAACGTTGCAGTGATTTCGGACATTGAAAAGGCGTTTCTTCAAATTGTGCTAGCGGAGTGTGATCGGCACTCCTATAGTTTCTCATGGTATTCCAGTAAATTGGCAGACGTTAAAAATTTGCCAAATCTAACAAGGTTTCGAATGACGCGAGTTACCTTTGGTGTTACGAGTAGCCCTTTTTTCCTTGCTGCAGTTATAAAGCATCATCTTTCGATTCTACCAGAAAAATACAAGGTAACCTGCGAAACTCTGGATAATTCGTTTTATGTAGATGACTTAGTTGTAGCACTTAAAACACCAAACGAAGCGGAACAGATATACAAGGAATCTACCCGAATAATGTTAGGAGCTGCAATGAAATTAAGAAAATGGTGTAGTATTGATGAAATTCTTCGAAATATGTTAGAAAAAGACAATGTTGCAGAAATATCTAATATTCGAAAAGTTTTGGGTATCGAATGGCATATTAATTCAGACGAATTGTCTATTGACATCAATGCGGTCCTCGATTTAGTTAAATCTCCAGGAACAAAACGAAACGTTCTGAAGATGGTATCATAAATTCATGATCCCATGGGTTTCATAGGTCCTTTCACTCTCCGAATGAAGATATTGCTCCAATCAATCTGGAAATTGAAACTTGGATGGGATGAGATTCTACCAGGTGATATACTGGAAAAGTGGATTGCTTGGAGCAGAGAAATTTATGTTTTACAAGGTTTCGTGGTTCCAAGATGTGTTGTAGCATTTACACATGATAATTTACAGTTACATATTTCTACTGATGCTAGTCCTCGTGTTTATGGAGCTGTGGCATATAGTTGATGTTCATTTGGATCACAGATCACAGTTAATTTTCTTATGGCCAAAAATAGAGTTGCTCCAATAAAGCAGTCAAGTAATGACTCACTAACTCTTCCTAAATTAGAATTGACAGCTAGTCTTTGTGCTTCCCCGCTGTCAAAATATATTGAAGAAAAGTTGTCCATAGTTACTAACCAAATATTAATTTGGACTCAAAAATAGCTTTATACTGGATTAGGGGTGATCCATCCAGATGGAAACCCTATTTAGCCAATAGAGTAAATCAAATCAGGGAACTTTCGAATAGGATCACATTTTGGAAAAAAAGATAGTGTCTGTTGGAACGGTTCTGGAAATTCAGGATATCAAAATACTTGCAACAGCTTCGGTCAGCCCATTTTACAATATTCAAAAGATCTTCCAGATTTAGAGTTGGGCAAGTTGTATTATTATACGAGCAAGGCTTACCAAGACTTCTATGGAAATTGGCTCGGATAAAAGAAGTTTTTCCAGGAAGAGATGGATATGTAAGAGCGTGCCTTATTCGTCTTGGAAATAGAACATTATTACGAAGACCTGTACAGTTATTGTACCCTTTGGAAATTGAAGATGACATCATTTTCGGCCACGGGGAGGACGTTAAAAATTCCAAGCAGGAAAAAATAATTTAGTAACTCCCTATAACTCAAGAATGAAAGAGACGTTGACAGTTAATCATAAAAGTTGTCATGAAAAATAATGTATGAGTTATCTTATTTTGAATTAATACATTTTCGTATTCAGTAAATATTCGTTAGTTTCCAATCAGTTCGATAAATAACGAGTCATTGAAGTGTTTTACGAACCCCGGTTTTCACAGTTCACAGTTTTTTCACAGATACTAAGGTTTTCATCAATAAACCTCCTTCTAAGCACACTCGTGGCTGCTTTTGAATGTTGAAGGTTTATTTGAAGAGCCTTGAGCTTTTGGCTCCTCCCATGGTTTTTGGGGAGTTTTTCTCGCCCTGTTCACCGTGTTTCCAACCATAATAGGTCCCACGAGAAGCTGAGGAAAGACAGTCACCTGCGGCAGAGCCCCGCATGCCGCAGGAAGTCAAATGAAACCAGGGGGCGCAAGATACCCCGGAGTTCGCATAATCGTAACTAGTCCACCCAGTAGTCATGCAGTCTTCGGCTTATGCTGTTCCACCTTGAACTTGGGGAGATTTTTTTGTAGTTCTCGTCTGCTCGGTCGGCTGGTTAGAGCAAGCGCCCACGCGTTGCTAGCGATTGCTAGCTTCGTGCGCGGTTTGTACCAGGCAGGTTTCCACAGAGAGTTCAGCTCCAGGACCGCTCTGGACATGTCATCCAGTCGCTCTCCTGATCCGCCGGAGAACAGGTTCTCTCCTCAACGCTGTGGTTCCTGGTATCTTCGTTGGGGTGAAATTTCGTTAAAAAATAGCAGGACCATAGGTGCTACGGGGAAGAAAACACCCGACGGCTGAGTTTACCCATCATTCCACAGCCCGAACATACGTGCATGCGGCGGGTATCACCACAAGCAGCAAGCCAATCAGCTTGATAATGGCCAAAAGCAGCGAACCCAGCCGGCGAAAATTTCATAATGAAAGCAGAAAATGAGCGGATAAGTCATTTGGACATTGGGTTTTTATTATAATGAATAATATTGGTTTCATTTGCTTATATAAATATAAGAATGTCGTTTCTGTCCTGTGTAAAATAGGAGGTATCAAAATGAAGGAATATAAAATGAAAGTGAGAGATCGAAAAATATAAATATTCTAAGATTTAATTCACATGCATTTTTTTACTTTTTGTTGTGTGAAATGATCAAGTTAAAAAAAATATCGAGAGCCATTATGAAACTGGACGATAAATGTATATTCAATATCTGGGATGAACCTCTCAAGGCGAACTATATTATGTCTAGAAAGAACATCCACATGTTAAAAAAAATTGACTTCGCTAATACCTCTCAATAGGCATAGAAAGAAATGCCACAGATGAACAAATACAATACTTCCAACATCCTTCAGAAACCTTTTTGGGAAGTGCAATTGCGTCTCAAAAAAACATCCCCATGCCTACATTTTCAAAACATCCCAGGGATGTTTGTGCTCTACCCCGCGAGCAAAATTTTCTCATGCACATACTCTATCGTTATAATAAAATCCGCGCGTTTGTAGAATTCCATTAATATTGGTGATATCTGAACATGGGTAGTATTTCATCATTTTGTAAGAACTATGATGCTCACATGTTCTGCGTTGCGAAGTGGGTGTTTAACTATTTTTATCTGAATGCAGAAACGTAATGAATATTCTTTCTACACACGATGATATTCTAGTAAGAAATCTTTAGAACAGTTACATCGGCCGATATTAATAAACACAAAAGTATCCTGAATTATTCATTGAACTCGTTAGTTATATTGGTACCATCCGATTATATTGAAATAACCTCGATTTTGGTTTCTGGTTTTGTTTTCCCACATAAGCTATTTACTGTCTTCCACATGGCTTTAGAAGAGCTTTTAATTTTTTCGATTTGGTTTGAGCAGTATTCCCTCTTTGCTTGTTTTGTCAGTTTATCGAGTTCTTTATTGTAGTAGTTTTATCGTTCTTTGATTTCTTCATTTCCTGAACATTTCAGAGAAATTCTGTATAGTTTATTTATTTCATTAATTGACTTTTGCAATCAGGGTGTCATTTGTGTTTATATTTTAATTTTAACTTTTTTCGTATGTTTCTCTGTATAGTATTTTATCTTATTTATGATTTTAGTTGATATGTCATTTACATCTTTTCGTTGATAACCATTTTATATTTTCAATTCAGATCTCATTGCTTGATAATTTATGTACAGTTTAAATTTATTGTTTGGTTTTTTGTGTACATTTATATCATAATTTTGGAAAGTGAGCGCAATGGGAATATGGTCTGTAATATTATATAGAAAAATATATGATTTCAGTTATAATTCTTTGGGCTTTTTCTTGTCATTCACGAAGTAGTGGTCTAAGCACGTTCGGCTCGGTAGTCTTGTATATTCATTTATATAGGGATTATATTCAAAATAACTTAATACCTATGTTTTTATATTCTTCAACGAAGTCTGCATCTGCTCAGAGGTTTATATTAATATCTCCTGTGATTTTGTTAACATCTGCTTGTCGAGACGTGCTTTCTGTTGAAAACTCTCGTACAGGTACTTGGAGAACGATAGATGTGAATTTTTTGAAATTGAAATATTTAATGCATGAACATCACCTAGGTATTGAAACATTTTCGGAAGCATATTTCAAATGTTGTTTGACAAATATAAGTAACAGGGTTATTTTATATATAATACTGACAGGGTTACGGCATAAAACAGCTTTAAGAGAGTTCGGGTGACCAGACATAAGGTGAGGAAAGTGTGCTACTGCTGCCAACATATACGAATTATTTAGTTGTTTCCAAACGTCTTGTTTATTTTGGTTTAAACATAAAGTGTGTTGAACAATAACAAAGAGTAGAACTATAATATTTGTCAATAACTCCAGTAGTTTTTAATTATCATCATCTACCAAGACAGTGTATAGTGCAGTAGTAGCATTGCCATGTATAATACTCTGTATACAATGGTAGTAGTAATTGTATTTCGTAGTTCTGAGAAAATACCCGGGAAGCAGTGGAAAAGCTGTATGAACATTACGTATAAGTGCAAATTTGATTCCATAACTTTTCATTCATTTCCTAAAGATAATTACTGATACCATGTGAAAGGATCTTTCTGGTCTTTTTCCATATCGTTATTTGAGGACTTAACAATACATTCTACAAAAATGTATTCATTTGATATATTTTTCATTTATTTCTTCTCTGCTCGGCGCATTCAGACAAGATCCATTCTACTCTTCGAAATTTGAAAGTAATTTCTATGAAGTTGGCTATTCTGGCACACATCAGACGTCATCAAAATGGAGGTTTCGCCGTTACCCTGTCAGTATTATATATATATATATATATATATATATATATATATATATATATATATATATATATATATATATATATATATATATATATATATATATATATATATATATATATATATATATATATATATATATATATATATATATATATATATATATATATATATATATATATATATATTATATATATATATATATATATATATAATAACCCTGGTATTCCATCATTTTTATTAAGTGATCCCTGATTATAGACTATGTCATATCCTTGAATATGAAATAGGTTAGGGTTAAGATGTCTAAAAACCATGGTGTATTCACTTATACCTGTAAAATATTGGGACAAACTGGGGGACACCAGCCCACTTGATAAAGGGAGTTATCTAGAGTTTCAGATGGCGCCGACGTCGTTTCTTGTCATAATTCAGTAAACTGCAATTACAGACCACACAGGGTGTTTTTGTGATTTGTCTCTGATCCGTTCTGTGATTGTGCTTTTGACGTCTTTAAGGTTATGTCAATTCGTTGTGAAATATTTTGAGGTTGATCGATCGATGTAACATATTTCAGAACAAACTATTCCATGTACTTTGTCAGTGTTATATAAAATTTTCGAGAGGTGTTCCGAAATAATTATAATTATGAACCGTACCTATTTATTTTGTATGGTTAATTTTCTATCAATACGGCTCCACCGAGTTGGTACTTATGTATTTATGTCCCTGTTTGCTCATAATAAAAATATTATGATGGAGCGGATAATGATTTTATGAAGTGCTGTAAATTCACATACAGTTACTTAATTTGGCTTTCAAACCAATAAAAGTACGGGAGATGCAATCTCTTTCGCTTTCTGAAAAATCGATATTCTAGTCTGAAGGAAGTGTTTTGCGACATATCTAAAGCTTTTGACTGTTACGTAAGCTTCATCTCTACAGCTTCAGAGGACGAAGCTTCAAGTGGTTCGAATCCTATCTAAGTGGAAAAAACTCTCAGCTTTTGGACAAATTAAGAGTTGTTCACTATTTTGGCAGACAATACGACTATCTAATCGCGAGAACTCAAAATACCTTCATATAGCGGAGTAAAAATAGCTTAAAAGCATGCATTATTTTGGAATCATGGAGGACTCCATGGATTTTCTTAAAACCTTCTGATATTACTTAGAAATTGCTTGTAAAAAAAAGTAATAAACTTATATTCGTGCACTGCTTATTTATTAATTGTTTAAACAATGAAAAACAATTTTGTTAGGAAAATTTTACCCAAATTGATGCTATAGGGGTTTTTGAGGTCGCTGAACCAGAATATGACTGAAAAAACGATAACGTGGCCAGTCGTAAAAGTAGATTTCATGAATGATAATTTTGCAACTTATTTGTTAAATAATAAATTAAGCACACACTTTACGGTTGGTAACTGTTTATATGTTGTTACTTATATCATCATTAATGTACAGTAAAAAGTTCCCACAGTCCCCTAACTTTCTGAAGCTGAAATCTAATGTTACTCTACTACTAGTAAAATGTATAAATTAATTTGAATCTTCTCTGAACTACCTTTGCCCATTATAATAATTTTTTACAACTTGTGATTGTAATGTATCTAGTAACTAGCAAGTGAAATAATTGTATTATTACTTTTATATTAATTTTTTATATTATATATATATATATATATATATATTTTGTATAAACATTTTCCCATGAGATGACAATCTTCTGACTAAAAGTATTGGATATTTCTTCCAAAGAGCCATGGGACCCTCTGTGACGGTTCGGAATTCACTAGCCAAAATCAAGATATCTTCATAGAATAAAAAGTCCACTCTTACTTGTGAAATTCATGTGTTTATTAAAAAGTGTTAATTATCCTAATCATAGTCATTAGCCTTATCGATCTTGGGAGTAGGCCTTGTTCTTCCGAACAACTGCTTGGTTTAGATCGCCCTCCTTCTCCGAGTATCTCATGTAGGATGTTACTGAAAAATAAAAGAGAAGCATTTGGATTATTTTTTTCTCCCCTCCCCTTTGTCAGTAGGGCTCACCTCTTCCGGAGAAGTCATTCTAAGATAGCTGGAAGCAGCCTAGACTGTCACACACCAGGATTCATCGACTTCTCAACTTCATCAACAGATTTTATGATATCTACAATGAACTCTCTGATCTTGTTCATATCAGAAGGTTGTAAGAGAGGTAATAGTCCGGCAGAGATGGGCAGTGAATGGCTTGGTAATAGTTTGTATCGGAAAGTTTAATGGAACAATGTCATCGGGGACATTTTCCAATCCCCACAATTTTCAAGTTAATTCATCATCTGGAGACATCAGTCCACTCTCCTACCTTTTCTCATTACTTCGTGGAAGTTTCCATGATCCCAAAAAGGCCACTTGAGAAGAAATCACTTTGAAAAAATCGCCAGGTAGACTTTAAGAAAAATCTTATTTTTGACAGACAGATGTAAACATTGTAGTAAGTTTCGAGAATTTAATCTCATTTTCGCGCCAACTGTTCTGAGCGGGATCTTGTTCGTAGAACTATAATCTTTGTAAACGATCAATTCACAATTTTTTGCATGAAGTAATGTTGACAGAAAAAGAAAATTTCATAGATTTGACTAAGATGTCTAAAAACCCTGGTGCTTGCACTTATACCTGTAGAAGTTTGGGATCGACTTGGCGACACTTGGCCTACTTGATAATAGAGATTACTAGCATGTCAGATGGCGCCAATTTCGTTTTAGTTTTAATTCAGTAACAGGGTATATTTATTTCCTCAGCTTTCTCTTTGAGGCGAACTGTTCGCGGGTTCTAATTCTAGCTTTGCTATTGGTTGAAAAAAGTCATCTGTCAAACTTCACCAATAGCAAAGCTAGAATTAGAAGCCCCCGAACATTCCACAAAGAAAGCACTGTTGTGGAGTTTTTCGTATTTTGTACCATTTCAATGTGAGGTTAACTGCATTTTGACAGACGGAGAATTGGAAATGAAATTGTCATTAAATTGCATAAAATATATTATTCAATACATACAATATGATGAACTATGAAAATATCATTATTAGTCAATTCGTCAAGATTTGTACTTGCTATTGGTACTGAATACAGGTGAATATTCGAATCTGCGGCTTTATACTGTCCACACAAAATACAAATATGGCCCATTCTACAAAAAGTATCCTTACACACTACACTACCTGAAAATAAACAATTCCTCACGCACTAATGAACTGATGAACGAGTGATTTTTTAAAGAACAAACTCAGGAATAAGCTAAGCAATATTTTAAATCAAAGAGATGGAAAACGCATAGATACTGACAAAACACTGAAAATAATTTCATATAATGCTGTGGATGTCAGAAATAAAGTTCTGACATTAAGCGAGAATATAAACGAACATTTATGGACGGCGCCATCTACCACAGACCGCCACAGAGAGAAGGTCTGTTGAAGTAACAGGTGGTGTCCCCTCGAAAATCTAAACAATATCGAATCAGTTCATTCACCAGGTTTGACATTTTGCGCGACACAAACAACAAACATTCCTTAACCGCGTCATCTACTGATGAAGTTCTAAGCAGAATTTAACGTTTTTCATTTGTTGTCCCCCAAAAATTCTGAACAAAATCGAATCAGTGAATACACCAGGGTTTATCTTAGTTAGGGTCCTGACGTTGGCGAGTTTCGGTTAGAATTATAATGTCAAACTCGACGGATCGAGTAATATAGATAAAGAACCAATATTTTTTGTCACGCTACGAATATTCATATGGAAGATTTTGGAGTGATTTGGGGTTGTTATGAGTTTGAATGTATGGGCATCGTGGATTACTTTTGCAGAAATTAGTTCATTTTGGTATTCTCTGATGTATGGCTAAAATAATAATAGATTAAAGTATTTGAATTAAAATACTAGCTAATATAATGGACGATTAAAAAATAAAATTAATAAAATGTATGGCGGTTAAGAGGGTTGTATAAATAAAATGTTTCAAAATTGATATAAAATTATGGCCAGATAAATAATAATAAATGATAAAACAAAATATTGGTTTCATGCTAACCGACATTGAGTCGCATTCTATATATCAATACCTCACGCCTTAAAAGCACTAACTTTGTTTATATTTTTTCAGGGTCTTATACATCCAAAAGTGATATTCCTATTAGCACAGTTACCCGTACACCGAATGAACTGGAAACTGCCCAAAAAGAAGAAAGTCTGCCGAGGAGACTGCGAAGTAATTCTGAGGCCAGCTTTTACAGCATTAGATCTTCACGGAGTTCACGATCTTCGCGCAGTTCACGACCTTCACGCTCAGGGGATGATTTTTATAGTGTGTGTAGTGTAGATTCGTTCAAAAGTGTATGATTTCATCAAATTTTCTCGGTCACTCGAGCGTAAGAAAATGACAGGATTGATTTTTTATTCGTTTAGTGAAGTTGATATTTGTAAATATTTGATCCGTACTAGTAGTAAGTCGTGAGCTGGATTGTCAACAGAAATGCTCCCTTTTCCATGTGTTTTTCTGTATGTTACAATCCAGGTTGTTTTTTTATACGATATAAATATCTGGAATTGTTGCGTAATCAAAAATATTTCACATTCAGGAATAAATTAAGTTTTTTCAAGAGAGTTTTCATTATACATTGGGATCTAGGGCATTGCGAAACTTGCCAAATATTTTAAGTATTATGTTAATGCATGTTAATGAATCTAATGAAACTATGAAGACATTAATAGATATTTTTGTCTGATGGCCTTATCATTTTTGTCTGATAGCCTTATGTCTGATAGCCTCGAGTGAAAAAATGAGTGATTCAATCCCAAATAATTATTGTTGTGTACCTCAATGTGATACTTGGCAAAACAATAACGTTGTACTGGAATAAGTTTTCATCATTTTCTGTGAGAAAATGAACATAACGTTCTGTTGCAGACTAATCTAGGATTGAGCGAGTCTATAGACAGAAGAAGAAAACAGTCCCTTCCCAAAATATTCCTGTATCATCTGTGGCCAAGAAAAACAGTGAAAAGAACCTTCTTCTTCTTCTTCGCACAGGGTGGGCTGGTTCCGAAGAACCCCGTGCACGTAGGCCTCTCTATTTGGGCCCATTGTGCGCCCACTTCTTCTGAGAAAATCAGCTGGGCATGCCGATTTCTTTGACAAAATTCAGCAACTTCCTCAGCTGAATCTCCTTGACGTCCTCTGGGTTCAGAATTATGCTCCCAAGGTTGATCTCCCTCTGGTGCACCAAAGCTGGGCACTCAGTGAGGATGTGCGACGATGTCTCGTCATCTTCCAGGCACCATCTACATAGGGGATCATCTGTGATCCCGATGAGCTCCATGTGCCTGTTCAGGTGATTATGTCCCGTTAGGAGCCCAGTCACAGTCTTGATGTCCCGTCTGTTAAGTGAAAGGATCTCTTCAGACATTTTTTTCCATGGCTCCTTTATGTGGAGCTTTGATTGCCTCATGCCTAGCACCTCTTGCCATGTTTTAAGGAACTGCTTTTGTAGCAGTTCCTCCATATTTGAGATTGCCAGGCTGCTGGGTATTCCCAATATGGGTTCAGGTCCAACTGGGGTCTTTCCCGATCCTATCTTGGCTAATCTGTCTGCATCCTCGTTCCCTGAGTGTCCCGGGACCCATATGAGGCTGACTTCGCTTGTTTTCGATAAACTTTATATGGCGTTTCTACACTCGGACACCAGTTTGGATACAATCCCATTTGCGCCTAACGCCATAATAGCAGCTTTGCTGTCCGAGTAGATGGCAGTAGGCCCTCGACTTTCATTGTCGAGATTTTCCTGGACACAGGTGAGTATAGCATATACTTCATCCTGGAACACTGAGGCATATTTGCCTAAAGGAACTGAGATTTCTCTCTTTGTTTCTTCTTCGTAGACCCCTGCGCCGGACATTCCCCCAAATCTTGATCCATCTGTGTACCAGGTTGATCCATGGTTTGGGTCTGTCAGGCGCATTGTCTTTCCATTCCTCCCTTGTGGGGATGGTTATATTGGGTCCTTTTCTAAAGAAGAAGAACATTCAAAGATAGTTGAGAGGAAAGAAAAGAGAGTTAAGAAGAGAAAAAATAAATATTATTCACATACCGAAAATTATTCATAGTGTATGGAAAAAAACTGACTATATATGTATATTTAGGTGATAAGGACACATTGTTTACTTTTCGAAACATCAATGTTTAAATGAGTTCAGCCATTGTAGACTTAAAACTTGTCGAATCTCTTGTGATTGTTGACATTCAATGAAATTCTGGTTTACCTGGTGAATATTCTGTTGACTATTGTACGTCCTCGCGTGAAAAAATGAGTAATTTAAGTTTAAATCATGATTGTTGTGTACCTCAATGTGACTCTTGGCAAAAAGATACCGTTGTACTGGAATAAGTTTTCATCATTTTCCGTGAGAAAATGAACGTAGCGTTCTGGTGCAAACTAATCTAGGATTGAGCGAGTCTATAGGCAGACGATGGGCTCTTGAAGAAGAAAACAGTCCCTTCCCAAAATCTTCCTCTATCGTCTGAGGCCAAGAAAAAAGTGAAAAAGAACCTTCAAAGAGAGATGAGAGGAAAGAAAAGATAGTTAAGAAGAGATACCGAAAATTATTCATACAGTATGGAAAAAGAGTGAGTGTATATGTATATGTAGATGATAAGTACACATTGTTTACTTTTTGAAACATTAATGTTTTTATTATTTTAGCCATTGTTCACTTAAGGTAGTTGTCGTGAAATCCACTTCCAATCAGATTCCGTTTGTATTCATACCACTTTCAATTAACATTACCACCTGTAACATATTAAATTTTTGGAATGATTTACCTCACCGAAAGCGAGATATAAGGCTTCAAAGTTGCAACGTTTCCTACAGTAAGCTACCGCGGACATCACATTTTAAGGCACAACTAATAACCCTACATTCAGATCTTTTTGAAAAACTAGTATATTATTAAAAGGTAAGTAACAAATTTCATAAAAAAAATTAAAGGCGTAGCCATACAGTTATTTAGTTATTGCCATAAGAAGTTTCAAAATTATTGCGTATGAGAAGTGCAAGATAGGGAAGGTTGTCGTGAAATCCACTTCCAATCAGATTTCGTTTGTATTCATACCACTTTCAATTAACATTACTACCTGTAACATATTGAATTTTTGGAATGATTTACCTCACCGAAAGCGAGATATGAGGCTTCAAAGTTGCAACGTTTCCTACAGTAAGCTACCGCGGACACCACATTTTAAGGCACAACTAAAAACCCTACATTCAGATCTTTTTGAAAAACTAGTATATTATTAAAAGGTAAGTAACAAATTGTATAAAAAAAATTAAAGGCGTAGCCTTACAGTTATTTAGTTATTGCCATAAGAAGTTTCTAAATTATTGCGTATGAGAAGTGCAAGATAGGGAAGGCTGAGAATCGTGGCAATTGAAAAATGAAATTTTATATCTATTCCTATTGTAGTTCTAGTTATAGCGAGAAAGGCAAACAACAGTGCATAAACTTTATTTTTTTTATTAATGCCCCTTTTTACCCATTTAAAGCACGCCTCAGCGTGTTTAAATCGAACTTTATAAAACGCGCGTTTTTTAAAGGTAACCATGACAACATCAACAAATCGAGAAACGTGAAGTCTAAATGACAAATTTTTGATTATTGATCTGTCAGGAGTACCTTGTAACGTCAAATAAAATATTACTCACAATTCGTTCATTTATATGTGCTCCTCCATCCATTTGATGAACTTTTCATATTCTTTTTTATATATATCACTGGATTTTCGCGGTATTAACCGCGATTCTGCCTCACTATTCAAAAAATCGATATTAGAATCATTCATTTTTGAGCTCTGGTGACAACAAATATTGATCTTTGGTAACAAATTGCAAATGAATGTTTTTCTCATTTCCATGACAACGAAAGGTATACTGATGTCACATCACGAATTCAACCTTCTTGCATTATTAGTTCTTATTTCTATTTTTTGTAGTAATAATACCAGTATATATGATTTCAAATTGCACCAATAAAAAAAAATAACGTAAAGTATTCGTGGATAACTGGTCTTAAAAACACTTGCTCTATTTCGAGCACTCCGGCTGCGCCGTCGTGCTCGAAAAATCGCGCGTGTTTTAAAGCCCTTTTTATCCACTTATACTTTAATATACTATTTATTCATACATTTGTACAACTCATGTACGTATAACATAATTCGATTTTTTTAAACATAAACAAAAATTTTAAGGAGGGTACTTTTTGTGACTCTAATATATAATATGAAAGAGAGTTGGCGGCGTGCAGACAAGAATTTTTGAATTCTAAAAAAATATATCCTCGGGCAGGGATCGAATTAAAAAATTCTTGTTTGCACGCCGTCAACTCTCTTTCACATAAACAAAAATGATTCAGATTTCCAACAGGCTAATAAAATAAAACGTATAAATCTACAAAAAATATAAACAACAATGAATGTAATATTAGTTATTTTTCCAACTATTATATTAAATAATCACTTGATTGACAAAACATTTATTTTTAAATCATGATTTTAGTAAATGCTTTCCCATTTTTAGTGGATCTATGTTTTCTATTCTCCAAATTTCCAGTTAGGTGATTAATCACAGCTCTTCTTCTTCATCGTGATACATTTGTTTCAGAAAATCGTATGTTATATTTGTTGCGCAGTTTTTTTCAATAATTCTCGTGATATAACATTTTTAATGAACATATTCTTTCGTTCTCAGGTCGCTCTGAAATACATTCTTTGTATGATTTCATGTATGTTGATCATTCTGACTCTTCATCAACGAAGCGAACCAATTTTTGAAAAATGTTTACATCATACATCGCTATCTGATGTTTCGTTTGGTATTGAATCTTTGGCTAATTTTGATAGCTCGAACATTCCTGGTCCTCTTCAATCTGGGAACGTTTTTTTTATATTCAATAACGATACCTCACCAATGTTTTTAGAGCAAACTGCACTGTATCTTGAACAACTAAATGCGAACGATCGTTGGATTGCGACGTTGCCAACAGCCCAGTCATGGCTTATTTGCTGTGTCACGCATGCTAGTTGCGTTTCTGAGTGTACAGTTCCCTTAAAAAAAATCCCACTAATTCAGCGTTTGAACATGTATCGCGTCGCGCTACAATCGAGCCCAATTTTTGACACTGTTTGTAGCACGACAACTACCTTAAATCTTGTCGAATCTCTTGTGATGGTTGACATTCAATGAAATTCTGGTTTACCTGGTAAATATTCTGTTGACTATTGTGCGTCCTCGAGTGAAAAAATTTGTGATTCAAGTTCAACTCATTATTGTTGTGTACCCCAATGTGACTCTTGTCAAAACGATACCGTTGTACTGGAATAAGTTTTCCGTGACAGGGCCGATCCTAGCAGGTGTGCAGCGCGTGCACCGCACGCGGGCGGCCAAACTAAGGGGCGGCCGCGAGGCGGCCACAGGCCGCATTCAGTTATATCAATTAGCTATTTTTTGAAAGAAGAAAAATGAAACGTTAGTGCTCAGTTGTGTTGTGTGTTGGTCTATTGTCCATTAGTATCTTCTGCTACTCTCATCTACACACATTCTTCATTTGAGAGCAAAATTCATGGCAGAGCCGGCAATGCAGCATAAAAAATTTAAATTTCTATAAAAAAAACCAAGGGCCATATTTTTGACACGACTAAGTATGTTTGGTTCCTGTGTGCGGCGCGGCGGCTTATTTATGTATAAGTCCATCCAATATCAATTGCAGAAGCTGTTTCTATAGGGAGCAAATAAAAACTCACTTCGCTAACATGAGCGTATATGCGAAGAAACAGAACGAAAAATAATGTGTATTACTCGTAAACATTCGCCGTCGGCGAAGGGGAGATCAAAAGAGCCGATAGTCAACGTGGACTTGAGTGACTTCTGTCACCGATTCGTCTGGGCCAATCAAAACGAATAACAATGCTTGGGGGTGTGTCTATACGATGGGAGGTCATAAATCACGTGATATTTGTGTTTTAATAGCTCTGAAAGATTAAAAACCAGTAGCGTCTGTGGTCTTGGTGTGTGCCGATCGAAATACGTTTTAGGATATAATAATAACCTACATTAAACAATGAAAGAAATTATTTTTCTTTCTTAATGTATTTGTATAAATAAAAGCTTGTCTTTCATTTTTTTTCATTTTTAAAATCTTAAAATATCTAAATAAAATTAGTTATCTCCGCCACTGCTGCTCACAGGATTTCGCCGCAAGACTTTTTGATGCTTCTGCAATTGATATTGGGAAAACTATACGTATAGTCTTCACGATGTCAGTTGGAACGGCGAAATTTTTTTTAAAGGAGGTACCAGCGGCGAAACCTTTGAAAAAAACGTGCTGCTGCTCGCCGGGCGGCTTTTTTTCATAGGTTTCGCCGCTGCGGCCTCCTTTGAATTTTTTTTTCGCCGTCGTGCCAACTTACTTGTAAAGATTATATATATATATCACAGTCGGCACGCGGCTCGCAGGTCAATGGTCAAAAGAAACTTTATTTTAGCGGTTTTCTTTATAGATAAGAAATGGATTGTTTCGACAAAGTTAAAGGGATGCGGCATCGGAATTTTTTTTGCTACTTCACCACTATATATAAACCATTTTCATTTCAAAATGTTCATTTAATTTTGAATCAACATACAATAAGACTGGTCATAAACACAATCAAGTGCAAGTGTAAGTTAATATTGGAAATTAGTGTCAAGGTGTTGCTGTTGAGTATCGTTTGAATATTTAAATCAGAACTGTGGTAAGTACCAAAGCTCTTTACTGGATTTATAAACGAATGAAATGTTGTACAGGGTGTTTTCCAATTAGATAAAAAAGTGGGCATATTTTTAAACTAATTTTGTCGCGATGATTCGTTTTGAAAATAAGTACAGAATGTTTGAAAATTCAAAATTTATTTTCAATTCTTTCAAAATTCGTTAGCACAAAATATAATTTTCTAACAAAATTATAGGTTACCAACCGGGGAAGTTTATGAAAATTTTAATTTTTACCCAGATTTTGAAAGAGCGCTACGAATCATTATTTATTTTAAATAATTTTCTCTAACTTTTTCAACAGGAATGGGGATTTCTTATGAATAACCCATATTCTTACACTTTGAGTAAAAAAAAGTATTAACAATGGTAGGTACTTTTTAGAGGTCATTTCGATGAATTTACCAAAATTTCTGAAGAATTCCTATTCATTTTATCTGCATCTGTGAGCCATGATATACTTATCGTTCTTCTTACCTTTTACCTTCAGATGTCGTCCTCGTCCAAAAACAGAAAAACTAAAAGAGAGTCAGGAGCCTTCTATAGAAAAGAGAAGAATAGAAGAATAGAAGAAATCTCAAAACAAGCGGGAGCATTGAAAAAGTATTTTGGAAAACCGGATAAAAGTGAGCCCGAACAAAAAGGTTTGAATCAAATCGCGGAGTTTGATTATTCTCAACCATCAACATCCACCAGTACTAGTGAAACAAACAATAAATCAATAGATTTCACATCCGATGAAGGTGATAAAGCTGCAAGATCATCATCAAGCAGTCCCATTCCCAGTGAAGCCGAATGTGAAGATGAGAGCAAAGAGGAAGAGGGCTCTGCTCAAGTAGCACTAGATGATCCAGGTACTTGGCATAACATTTTGACAAAAAAATATATTGATTTATTGGTAGAACACGGTCCCGAACAAGTTGCAGATTTCAAATTTCCGATTGATGAGAGTGGCAGAAAATGTAGCTGTTCATATTATAACAAAACTTTAGTGAACGGGGAGAAAATAAATCGCGCGTGGCTCTGCTATTCCATAAAACTTAATTGTATATTTTGTTTTGCATGTAAATTGTTTAGTAGAGATAGTTCAACACAACTTGTAAGTACTGGCTCTTCTGATTGGCGTCATTGTTCGGATTACCTCAATAAGCATGAAAATACTCTAAAACACGTTAACTCTATAAGATCGTGGTGCGAAATAAAGACGAGGATGGAAAAAAATTGTACTATTGACGCGGAACAACAAAATGTTTACAATAGAGAGAAAAAGCGATGGCGTGCTATCATTGAAAGAATGATTGCTGTAGTACAATTTTTAGCCAGTCAAAATTTAGCATTCAGAGGAACTAGTACCGAGTTGTATCATAGAGATAATGGTAATTTTTTTGAAGGCAGTAGAGATGTTGGCCAAATTTGATCCAGTTATTTCAGAACACCTTAATAATATCAGTAAATACAAAGATAAAAACACGTATTCCACACTACTTAGGGCAGCATTTTCAAAATGAAGTAATTCATATTTTAGCCGAATCTATTCGTAATGAGATAACACGCATTGTCAAAAAAGCCAAATATTACACTATAATTCTCGACTCTACGCCCGATATTAGTCATACAGAACAAATAACGTTTGTAATTAGATGTGTGAACACTACTGATGGTAAAAGTAAAGTAGATATTTTAGAATTTTTTCTAGGATTTTTTTCAGTAACTAATACCACTGGAGAAGGTCTGTGCAATTTTCTATTAGAGAAGCTATTACCTAGTCTGCAGCTCGAAGTTAAAGATATACGTAGTCAGGGCTACGACAATGGATCGAACATGAAGGGGAAAATATAGGGCTTCAGAAACGGATTCTCGATATCAATCCTAGAGCATTATACGTGCCGTGTGCGGCTCATACCTTAAACCTCGTCGTTAATGACGCTGCCAGCTCCAGTGGTGAAATTTCTGGATTTTTTGATATGGTACAAGAGGTATATAATTTTTTTTCTGCGTCCCCATATCGATGGGATTTACTAAAAAAATACGTGAAAAGTCTAACTTTGAAACCATTAAGTGAAACAAGGTGGGAAAGTCGTATCAATGCTATTAGACCTCTAAAGCAAGACCTCAAAAACATTATTACCGCATTAAATGCCTTAATTGAAGATTCCACCAGAGACGCGAAAACAAAAAATGGTGCAAAATCAATAATTAAAAATCTTGAATCATTCAAATTTTTGTGTTCAATTTTGATTTGGCATGATTTATTATCAAGAATTAATGTTCTGAGTAAAATGCTTCAAAATCCTAAATTAAACATCGCGGAATGCATTGAAGGCTTAGATAATTTAAAAAAATATTTTGTTTCACAAAGATCAGACGATAATTTCAAAATATTTGTCGAATCAGCCACAACACTTGCTAGAGATTTAGGTATTGATCCCGAATTTCCAAGTTCGAGGCTCAGGAAAAAGGTCCGTTTATTTGATTACGAGGGCAGTGATGAACCCCTTTTGAATCCCTTCCAGCAATTCAAGACTTCTTTCTATTTTGCAATTCTTGATCATGCGATTTCTTCGGTAAATGAAAGATTTACATTATTATCTGAGTGCTTTTCAATATTCTGCTTTCTGTATGAGTTTCACAACATTTCTAGTGATGATCTCATGAAAGCCTGCATGGACTTAGATATTAAGTTACAGGTATAGGAGGAAGGAAGTGTCGTGAAAGATATAGACGGTATACAACTGTTTAATGAAATAACTTCATTCAAAGATATTTTTCCAGGTAAGAAACAGCCAATTGATGTATTAGAAATCATAGTCAAAAATGATCTCATTTCCTGTTTTCCTAATTTTGCTCTAACAATAAGAATTTTTTTAACCTTTCCTGTTTTTGTGGCTTCAGGAGAAAGAAGTTTCAGCAAATTAAAAATTATTAAAAATTACTTGAGAAATAATATGACACAAGAAAGGCTTTCAGATTTGGCCATCATCTCTATTGAATCCGAAATCTGTGAAAAAATAGATTTTACGGAAATTATTGATAAATTTGCCACTCAGAAAGCCAGAAAGGTTATTTTATAATTAGGTAATTATAATGATTAGGTACCTAGTCTTTAGACTGTAGAACAACTGATTTATATACTTTTCGTTGGTATACGCACTGAGTATGTCCAAAATCGTTGTGTGTGAAATAGACGTTATACAGGTAGATGAGTTTGAGAGTTTATAACGTCAACGTTAAATATTAGTCAAAATAAGAAAAAAATCTCTGAGGGGCGGTATATCTGGTATTTGCACGCGGGCGGCCAATACCCTAGGATCGGCCCTGAGAATAACTATACACTACATTCCAAAGGTATTTTGTTTACTTGCTGATAAACGTGAAAAAACTTACGAAAGTGCTTTTTGGTTATTAAAAAATAACTGCGAGAGTGTGATTTTAAAACCTAAAAAAGTTGTATCGGATTTTGAAAAGGCAATTCACAATGCACTACAGGCAGTATGGCAATCGCAATTAGTTGGTTGCCACTTCCACCTAGGACAGGCTTGGTTTAGAAAAATTCAGAAACTTGGCAGAATACAAAAACCAAGAAAGCGAAATAGGGAAGTGGCTCAAATATACGTTCGGGTTGCCGTTTTTAAATCTCATTGATGGTGGCGATTGTTTCAAAATAGTGTCAAAATACTCAGACTATCTAATGGAAAATTATATCGGTGAAGAAGCCAGTTTTCCGGCGGAATTCTTGTATATATATATATATATATATAGGTATATATATATATATTGATATTGATAGTTCATTTGTCGTTCCTCCTTATAAAAAAAATACGGAGGTGGTATTTTTCCTGAATCTTATTTTTGTATTTTTTAAACTTGGATCTTCTTGATAACTATCCACTACTTTCATAAAATATGGTAATTTTTCATTTTATGTTAATTTTTGTCACTTCATGAGATTTCGAAATAAGAGTGTTTTTAATTTTCATGTATGGTTTGATGTGGGTAAAAAGTATTAAAAATCACGGATTTCGAAACATCAAAAGACCCAAGACTGGCTAAAATTTGATCAATTTATAAGTCTAATAAGAAAAACGCTCCAAAGTAGGTATATCCTATGTAGGTAGTAGGTACCCAATAGAAATTGGCTACTAAGAATTTTGTTGTTGCAAAACTTACCTTGAAGAATCGTTGAAAACAACAGCTACACACTTGTCTTTAGTCTTTTGTTATACTATAATTCACTAAGGATAGGAAAAAAATTAATCACAAACTAAGCAGATCCGCAAATATTCACGCATATGGTGACACTATTTTAACCAATACAGAACTAAACAAATTACCACTTACTGAAAGAATTGCACATTTGATAATGAATGTCAAGGGCAAATTTACATCCCTTAAATACGAAAGTATCTGGTAAAAATTCACCGGAAGTTCTAATTCTTAATAAATTAAATAATTTTGATAATATTTGGGAAGTTGTGAAGTGTAGGGGATTATTTAAGAGGAAAATGCGTTATTGAGGTACAAAGTCGGGGTGAACTCGTATTATTGGGGTAGGTATATTATTTTCCAGAAATTATTACTAATCACAAACATTTGAAAGAAAATGTTGTATTATAGTAAGTATATTGAATTTTCATAACTGGAGTTGCTTAAAATAGCCTTCACACTCTAAAAAGGATTCCTCCATATTTCAATATAAAGTACCTACTACCTAGTCTTATGAATTTCACAAAAATTAAACTGATTAATGTTAGACACCTTTATTGTTGATATTATATTATAAGGCGATTTTTTCGCGGCTTTCATTCCGGCAGCTTTTTTCCGCGTCTTTTTTTGCGGTGGCTTTTTTTTCAGTGGCTTATGTTATGATTATGACGTGAAGAAAGAAATAAACACAATTTTCCTTCAAGAGACATCTATTGAAGTACCATTGTCTAAATTTAGACATTAGAAGCATTGTCTAAAGAAGTACGTTTTGGCAAAATTGGATAGCGCCATCTAGCGATGGTGCCCACCGTCTTCCAATTAAAAACCCAGTACAGTGACTAACTATCTTCTTTCTCTTCAAACCATAGACATATAATAATATGGACTGGTTGTGAGATAGAGACCATTGATATCAGAACCTGTGAAAAAGGACAGAATGAGTTCAAGCAAAACATTGCATGGTTTCGTATATTGTTTATGTGTTTTCGTGTGGTGTATTGCAAGTTTTTTGTAAATTTATCCAGTGTTTCTGAACTGTTTGACAAGTTATAAACATTATTGAATACCTATGCCTTCTTCGTGTGTAGCCTACAATTATGTAGTTACATACAAAAAAGGGCTGGAGGTGAAATTCCATAGGTGAGTAAGCATGTAGTGCAGGTAGTGATTTGTGGATTTTATTTAACACATTTTCACAGGTTTCCAAAAAATGAACTTATGAGAATATGTTTTCAAATTGAATAATGTTTTCTTCAAACGTTATAAATATACATAGAATTTTCACTCCGTTGGAGTAACAGCATACTTTTACTTCCCCGGAGTAAAGGTATACTTTTACAGCGCCAAGCTGAAATGAGACAGATTTCCCTACGGATTATCCGTTGATCTCCGTCACGCTCGATAGAAAAAATATCATTTTCATCACCAATAACACGTACTATTTTCCTTTGTATTTCTCGCGTTAAAATATCTCGATCTTTAATCGCCACCATTAATACACTAGTTGATTAAATAACCATTATTGCTCTGAGTTTTGAACACTCCGCCCTGGATCAATTCTGCCAGCATTTGACAATGTGAGGTATATAAATGAATACATTTTTCCTTTTTTCAGATCCCTTCTCATGGCCTTTAGTTTTTCTAACTTCCTGTTTTGAACATAATTTGTTAAATTTTGACAGATTAGATACTTATTTGTCTCGTTTCTTTTTGGCAGCACTGCTTGGAGTCATCCATAGAGAAACTAAAAATAAAGAGAGTTGTCAAACCTGCAGTAAAAGTTGGCACCACGTTTAGACAGTGGCGACATATCTCGCAACTGGCCGAACTAAATACAGTTGGTAACACCGATTGAAATAAGGCGGGTTTTTCAAATGTGTTACTTTTATATGATTGATATGATATATATTTTATAAGTGATCGATTTGCCATTCTTGTATTCCATATGAATGGTTGTATCATATGAAATACAGGAATGGCAAATAGATAACTAATAAAATATATACAGTAATCGATTCGTAGAATCTGTTAGTTCGTTCGTGGTTAAAATAAAATTTCAAAGTAAATCTTTATTTAATGATATCAAGAACAAAATTAAAGATCTTATAAAAAAAATAACTATAAAAAAATTTTATTGTATCTAGGACAAGGTACAACTACAGACAAAACAATAATAAAACTACAGACAAAACTAAATTAAAAATATTCTTCAGTCTCATCATCAAATCAACCAAAATAAAAACAAATTACATTTACAACAAACCTTCAATAATTTTGTTCATTTATTAGCACAAAGGAGAACGAGTAGGTATACCTAACAAGTACTCCAGTTTGATGATAATCTTCGTACTTCCTCAAATGGTGATAGGAAATGGAAACTGATGGACGGAAATATATCAGTTTGTGAAAAAATGTCTGCAACTGATGGATGGAAATAAGTATCAGTTTGTGAAAAGCAGCTTATATTTTACCTTGTGAAAGAATATTTCGAGGAATTTCAGCGTCAACTCGAATAACAAAACATTCCATTTTCGACGTTGGGTTCATAATTCAAGTCCATAGTATAATTTCTATAATTAATTTTTCGATGACAACAGTAGAATTATTCTGAAATTATTACGTGGTTTGTCAACTTCTGATAAATGTCGAAATTGGAAAATTATCATGTCAGTCGTCTGTTGATTGCGGGCAGCGCCTCCATGCGCGACTGGCCGTACCAAAAACTTGGTGGTCAAGATCGCCAATGTTTGAAACAGTCTCTTTATTTTTAATTTGTCTATGGAGTCATCACTCATTGTGGCGTCTGTCACCTGTCAAGTGGTGTATTGACAAATGACAAAATCCCCAATGGAAAGAAGACACGTATTTCTAATTTTCGCAAATGTAATGAAATTGGATTTTGTTTCAAAATAAACATTTTTATTGGGGTATTTTGTTGCAGTTTAGTGAAGATATTCTATATAATAGTTTCATATTAAGTATTCCTCGAGGTTATGTTATTTTAAATATCAGTGCATTCAAGTGATTCTGGGGTTCTTCAAATAAACAGAGAGATGTCTGACTTAGGAGAGTGGTTTAGAAGTGTTCCATTCTTCACACGTTACTGGTTTGCGGGCTCAATTGTCTTCACCCTCATAGGACGATTTGGTTTAGTTAGCCCCATCAATTTGATATTGCTGTATGAACCTTTGAAGAGGTTTCAGATATGGAGACTGGTCACATCTGTATTGTACTATCCGATACAGCAGGCTGGTTTTCACTATCTCATCAATTTATATTTCCTATACAATTATTCCCGTAGGTTAGAAGAAGGTGAGTAAATAGCAGCACTATTTCATATCAACTAATAACATTGTACACTTTCCGACAAATGACAATTCTTGTACCTCAAACACTCTATTTTTTAGTTGTGTGAATCGATTTTAGTAGAAGATATTCGTGCGGGATTGTCTACTTACCTGTTTTTGAAATATATCAGAAAATGAAACAGTAATTCATTAAAAATATCCAAAGTAATTAATGGTTTATTAAATACGAAACAAACACAGAAACATCAGAATTCAATATCTAGTCATGGCCCTGTTATTATTGATTACTTTTTGCATCCTTCTGGGCATTGATATATTAAATTTATAGTAAGATTCTTAATTTCTCTCAGGTTTTCCCACGTTACCTCAATGAGATACCATAAATGATTTGTATTCAAAGGGATAACATTTTGGTTCTGGATTTTCTCAACCATAATTCCCCAAATGTTTTCTATCGGGTTCCTGTCAGGACTTTGAGTAGCCCAAGCCAGACATTATTTTTAGCAAAATAATTTCTTACACAATGGCAATATCTTACTGAAAAATAAAATTGTCAATGACGTCTAACTGAAGGCAACATTACATTGTCCACAATTTCCAAATATTTTCTGGAATATAGTCTTTCATCGATGTTCCAGCAGTCCCCTAAACCTTCTCATGGCATCCACGCCCAAATGTTTACTGAAAACCTACCAGACCTATAATGGGGTGCGATATAATTTTCATTAAACCTAGACAGTGGTGGTCTATAAACCCCTAATACCTCCAGAATTGTGGGATTGAAATATTTTTTCATCTGAAAAAACTACATTTTGCCAAAAATTTGCATCATTTAATAAATGTTTGAGAGCAAATATACGGCCTTGTTTCTTTTCTTCTGTTAATTTATATTTTTTTGCGGCTACATAATTTTTAAGATTAGACTTCATCACTCTTCTTGAAACCATCCTTACGGAGGCAGGGAAATTTGTTTCGGCTTTGGCCTTACTTAAATTATCGAAGGTATGGTTTTGTTAATGATTAATTAAAGTAGTATCCTGCTCTTCCATGGTTTTTCTTGGTCTTCCTCTCAATAGTTCCTTCAGTTTCCCATTTCCTTTTGATTTTCAAAATGGTATTCTTGTTGACATCAATCGATCCAGAATATAGAACCGCATATAAGAAGAAAGAAAGAAGTATATTTATTCGCCACAAAAGATTACACACAATGTACAAAAACTACAAATGTATACAAACTTATCGGACTAGTCAGGAGTTAATGGTTTGTATAATTAACATATTCACATAAGTACATACATAGATATACACATACATATATACCTACTAATGAAAGTATAGATACAAACAAAACAAATATATTTTTATTTCTTTAAATACACTAATAAAGATTTATAAATCTCATCGGACTAGTGGAGAAATTTACAAATTTTGCACACTCGCACATAATTAGAAAATCAATCACTCACAGAAAATTTTCAAAAATTAATTGGACTGATTGGAGTATATAAATTGTATAAATGTATAGTCGAATACGCTAACTAAAAATTGAGAAATTCGTCAATCTCATAGAATTGGTTATCACATAAAAAAGTTTGTAGGTTTCTCTTGAAGATAGTTATTGTGCTACCTGTATCCATAAAACTTTTTATTTTGTTAAAACATTTAATGCCTATATATTTCGGTGAATTCTGGCTCACCCCAAGCCTAGAGTACGGTTGGTGGATAGCTTCTCTATTTCTCGTGAAATATGAATGCACATCACAATTTCTCTTGAATTCTGTTTCATTTTCTCTGACATACATAATCAACTGGAATATATAGAGACACGGTAATGTTAGGATTTGAAATTGTTTGAATAGTGGTTTACACGGTGAACGTGGAGGAGCTTCTTTGTAGATAGTCCTCAGTATTTTTTTTTGTGAGCGGAATGCATCTATGAAGTAACAGGAAGACCCCCAGAAAATCAATCCGTACTGAAATGTTGACTGGACCAACCCAAAATAGAGAATTCTCAACATGTCAATTGATACGGTTTCTCTCAAATTCCGTATTATGTAGGAAGTAGTGCTTAGTTTAGAGCATAGTATATTTATGTGTGCTTCCCAGGTCAATTTTTGATCAAGAGTGACCTAAAAAGTTTATGGTATCCTTACTCTGAATAGACTGGCCACATACATTAAGGTATAGATCGTAATCAGGTGCGACATTTTTTGGGAGAAAGTGCATGTAGTAGGTTTTTGTTAAATTCATCTTGAGTCCATTATCAGAACAGTATTCATTCAATTCCTCAGATGCCTCATTACTTGTTTGAACAAGATACTCGATATTTTTGTTTGTCATCAGTATATTTGTATCATCAGCGTAAACAATTGTTTGATTTGATGACATGCAGGAACCATTAACATCATTGATGAATACAATGAAGAACAATCAGGATCTTCTATCACTGTTAGTAAAACCAAGCGTAACCCTAAGGCTCTTGCTCTTTGGACTTCGAATAAGTGGGCCACAGCCATTCACGAATTTCGAATTTTGGTTGGTAAAGGACTACAGACCGGTCCATAGCCCTTGCCATGATGGTGTTTCTCGAACCATGACTGAGAGGAAATTTTTATCAAAAATTTGGAAAACAAAAATGATAATTTTTATTGAGGATGCAGCTTTGCTACCCTGTATGGATTAGTAGGTAACCCATCACTCCAGAGAGTGCCTGGGACGCTTAAAACGCGAGGGGCCGTCTATATTATAATCAGTGCCTTCCCTCACGAGTGGATTCTCGTGAGCTAATGCACAATCAAATACTTTTTGATTGCGTTCTCTGATGATACTTCTGATGGAAGGCAGATTTATGTCTTCAAGTATCCGATCGTTCCGCACGTACCACGGAGCGTTCGTTATCATCCGCAGGACTCTCATTTGCGCCCGTTCCAGGACGCCAATGCTAGACCTGCAGATTATTAGGCGCTGAGGCATACAAAATGACAGGCCTGAACATCATCTTGTAAATCATGACTTTGTTTTTGAGGTAGAGCTTACTCTTCCTGTTAATCAGAGGATATAACGCACATATCTTTTTAACAATTTTGTCCCTAACAACGTTGACATGTGGTCTCCAGGTGAGCCGGCGGTCCACAGTAACTCCCAGGTACTTGACCCGCTCTGACCATTCTATCTCCCTTCCAGAGATAGTCACTCCCCTCTCCAGGTTGTTTCTCTTGCGACCCATTGAAATCGCCTGTGTTTTATCAGGATTCAGCTTTATTTTCCACTCCAGATACGACTGCTGGAGGTCGTTTAATGCATTTTGCAAATAAACGACACCCATCAAGTGGTCAGCTGCAGAGGAAAGCAAAGCCGTATCGTCAGCAAATAAGGAGATCTTCACATGTTCGCTCCTTGGTATATCTGACGTGTAAAGGGCGTATAATACAGGAGACAGCACTGCCCCCTGAGGAACGCCAGCCTCAATTTCTCTCGAATTCGAGAGCAAATTGTCGACCCTGACCTGAAATGTCCTACCTAAGAGGAACGATTTAATCCACTTTATCAAACTAAGCGGCAGATGGAAGTCTATCAGCTTTGACAGTAGGCCTTCGTGCCACACTCTGTCGAAAGCTTTGCTGATGTCTAGCAAAACGATATGAGCGCTATTATTAGTATTTAGCGATGAAATTGTGTCCTCCACTAGCCTCATAACCTGAAGCTCGGTGGAGTGAGCACGTCTAAAACCAAATTGTTCATTAGGTAGGACATTTCTATCCTCCACTTCTTCGTCAAGCCTTTCCAGGACGATTTTCTCAGCCAAATTAGCTAAACTGCAAAGCAGACTGATCTGCCGATAATTTTGCGGGAAGGTCGGGTTTTGTCCCTGTTTTGGAATCATAACCACGATGGCATGCTTCCACCTACGAGGAAATCTCTTAAGGCGCAAAGAGTTATTAATAATATTTAATAGTGACTGCACTTGGTTATCCGGAAAATACCGAATCATACGATTAGTAATTCTGTCGTAACCAGGCGCTTTTTTGGGATTCAATCCCTTGATATGGGCCTTGAGTTCATCCAACGTAGCTGGACGAATGACATCATGATTGGGTTCCCTAAGGGTGCGGTGGACCCGATCTTCCAACAAAAGCTCACGATCCAGATCATCGTCTGGATGTTCATTCAGCCTAAATTGTCTTTCCATCGAGTCTGCAAAAGCTTGAGCTTTGGACTCAGGGTCATAACACATTCCGGCCTCACCATAAATAGGGGGAAAATCGGTCTTTTTTTATTTTAAATTCTTATTAATTTTCCAAAGTTGATCGCAGTTTTCTAAATTTTGAAGGGTTATGCCAAATCTTTCATTTCTAAATTCCGATATGTTTTCTCTAACTTCCTATTCAATTCGTTAGCTCAGTATTCTGTCCGCAGGGAACAGACTCCTTTGGTAAGCTCTTCTGGCACGATTTCTCTCGCGAATGAGATTTTTAATCCTCAGAGGAAATTCGTCATGAAATTTAGGAGCCGGTTCCTTGCAGGAGGAATCCTTCAAAGCATTTTTGATGGTGAGTTCGTAACGCGCTACTGCCTCATCCAACTCAAATGGAGAATCCATTCTCTCAGGAGCACGCTAACCTGTCTCCAGGAGCGAACGGAATCTCTCCCAATTCACCTTAGTACACATACGATCCGTCTGGAGCGGCGGATCACCCCCCAATGACAGTATAACCGGGTTTTGATCAGAGCTCAACTCGGTGAGGACGTGAATATCCCAGTTCCAGGTGATATTCCTGGCCAGAGCAATGTCAAGCCCATCAGGCCTGTACGGACCAAAATGCGTCGGCTCACCTGGAGCCAACACCTGGTATTCATGCCTCTCATTGTGTTGCATCAACCGTCTACCATTCGTGTTGGTTACACGACTCCATTGTACGTGCTTAGCGTTCAGATCACCCATGACCAAGACAGGTTGATCTGTTTCCATCAGAAGATGAAGAACAATGGACCCAAAATGGAACCTTGGGGTACACCCAAATGTATGCCTCTTGTGTTAGATCTAACACCATCGACAAGTGTGGCCTATTTTCTGTGTGCTAAGTAGGAAGTTGCCCAGTTATGTGCTACTCCTCGTACACCAATGCTCTCTAGTTTCCTCAGTAATAACTCATGATCAATAGTGTTGAATGCACGACTTAAATCGTAAAACAAACTTACGGCATGATCTTTATGATTTAGTGCTGCATAAATGAATTCAAGGCAGTCAAAGATTGCTGTTTTTGTCGATCTCTTGCTTCTGAAGCCATGTTGGATATTAGACAGTAGTTTGAATTTTTCAAGATATTTTATTAGTCTTGTGGAATAAGATGCTTCAAAGATTTTGAAAAATTTGACTCTGTACACATATTGACCTGTAATTTTTCATTTCGGATTTTGAGCTTTCGTTTCTGTAAACAGGAATACATTTGGACTCCTTTAAATCTGGAAATGATCCAGATGTGAATGATTCATTGATCAAATATGATAATGGCTCAGCAATAACATCACCTGCTTTTTTTATGACCTTTCCATTGATATCGTCCCAGCCAGCAACAGGTTTAGAGGTAGACTTGTTCAATATTTTCAGAATTTCATCTGGGGTGGTGGGTAATAAGAAGAATGTCATGGGGATATATCAATGTTCATTTCGCAGTTGGGTTTGGAGATTGTTTTAAAAGAGTCTATGAAAAAGTCATTTACGAAATTACTTTTCTCCAGTGTATTGGTAATTGATTCACCATGATTATCAATAATATTTACAGAGGAATTTCTATCACTATTAGGTTTACCTTAATTTATTATTTTCCAACTTTCCTTTGTAATGTTAGTAGATCCTATTATTCTGTTATTGTTTTCATACTTTTGATGTTGTTTCACAAGTTGTCTATATTCCTTTTTGGACTGTCTATAATATTCTGTATAGTCAGAGTCATTGAGTTGCTTCCTAATTTTGTTCATTTCACACAGCTGATTGTGCAAATTTTTTATTTCAAGTGAATACCATTTTTTCTTCCTATTTGTATCAGTTTTCCTTCTTGTGAAAGGAAAAGAACAGTTCTAATGATAAAGAAAAGTATAATGAAATGTAATAAACTTTTTTTCAAACGTTTCACTTTCATACATGTCCCTTCAATTTTCGCAAGACAAGAGATTGCGAAAAGTTTCAAGGTTTGTGTTATTAAAATTTCTTCTGTAAATATATTTAGAGTCAATGTGTATTGGGGAAGCAATCTCAAATGTACATACCAGGTAGGTATGATCAGACATGGAAGTATCGCTAACAATAACATTACTCACCTTTGAGTTTGAGAATATGTTATCAATACAGGTAGCACTTTGATTGGTTATTCTAGTGGGTTCCTCTATGTGGTGTATGATATTTCATTCAAATAATAGATTTGTAAGAGAAAATTTCATTGTACTTTCTTCAAGAAAATTTACATTGACATCACCGCAAATAATGTACTGATCACTAGTATTGTAGATTTCATGTAGCAGTGATTCTAGGTTACATATGTAGCCTTTGAAATCACTGTCGGGGGTTCTATACACAGCCATTATCCAGATTTTATTCTTCGTATTTGGCAAATCCATTCGAGCCAAACATACCTCGAAACTTTTTTCTACACTTCTCTTGATCATGATAGGTTCCACATTGAGTCCATGTCTTGCATATATACATACTCCACCTCTTTTGTAATGGGTTCTGGCAAAATATGAAATCAGTTCAAAGTTTTTGATAATAGTGGTGTTTATTTCATGATCGTTCATCCAATGTTCATCTAAACATACCAGATCGACATTCATTGATGACAGGGTAACACTGAGTGAGTCACACTTGTTTGCGATACCTTGTATGTTTATATGTAAGCTGAAAAGGAATTGTAATAATCTCTTGGAATCAACAAAACAAGATTACTACAGAAATAAAATTGTTGAGTCAGATAATAAATCCAAAACGATGTGGCAAATTATTAAAGAAGTGACAGGTACTGCCCAATCTAAACAATTTTAATACAATAATCCACTCGGGTAGCCAATAGCTTCAATGAATGCTTCACAAACTCCGCCCCTCAACTCTTGTCTAAACAGAAAGACATCGGTAAGGTAAATGGTTTTGAAAGATCTATAGCCTTTCACAATCATACTCTTGTTCCTGAATCCAGTGACAGAATATAAGTTACTCTCAATAATAAACAATATGAAGAACAAGAGAAGCACCGGTATTGATGAAGTACCCATACACATATTGAAAAACTGTTCCCAAGAGATTGTTTGTATTTTGACCTTTATAAAAAAATCATTTAGGAAAGAGTTTTTCCAGATGAACTGAAGATAGCGATAGTGAAACCACTTCACATAAAAAGAAATTAAGTCAGACATATCTAACTTCAGGCCAATCAGTCTACTGACACGTATATCGAAAATTATCGAAATATCCAATGCCTAATCGATTAGTGAATTTCTTTTCAAATTTTAACATTTTTTCTCTAAGAACCAGCATGGCTATCTGAGAAATAAGTCTATTGAAACTGCTTTGGTTTACTTTAGTAAACACAGATAATATAAACAAGGAATTCCCCATGTTGCCAAGTCTCCCAAAAATGACAAAACAGGAAGAAGTGCAAAGAACTACCATGGACCATATTATAAACCTTAATCAAGACAGTACAACTCACGATATCAATGATGGCTTCACAAAAGTCGATTATAGAAAGAGGAGACCACAGAAGAAAAAAAACTATGGTGAAAATGAGGCTGATAAAGACTTCGGCGTTCAGAGGAAAGCCTGGTTGTATCTATATAGGGTAATTCGTCATATTACAGCTGACAAGATATCTAAATACCTGAAGGATCAAGAAGCTTTCAAAAATTCCAACATTATAGTAAATGAACTGCCTACAAGCGAAAATAAAAACAAATGTTTCATGTGTGGGGTAGACTTTGAGCTCAAGGATGAAATCTATAAATCTTCCACTTGGCCAAAGTATGTTGCATACAAGAGGTTTCAGGAAATACCACAGATATGATCAGCAACCTGAGGATTTTTAGGAAACCTGCTACCTACAGCCCATCTAAATAATACAGTACATCAAAATGGTCAAACAAAAGATACAGAACTATTGGCTATAATGCATCTCAACATTCAAGGCATGGCTCCAAGAAAAATAAACCAACTGGAAGTTCTACTAGACCAACAATCACCAGACATTCTATGCTTCTCGGAACACTGGCTTACCTCAGCGAAAATAGAAAAACTAAAATTATCCAAATACAGAGTGATAAATAGTTATTGTAGAAAACTGTATGAACATGGTGGTGTGTGTATTCTTTCAAAAGAAAATCATCATCTCAAACCTTTCACTTTCAACAAAAGTATAGAGAAAAGTTTTGAAGCAACAATAGCTGTTCTAGAAATCCCAAATAAAAAAAATAAACTGTATATTATTACAGTATACAGAACACCAAATAGTGATATCGATATATTTTTTGAAGAAATTTATGATCTGATGTGCAAAATATTCACGACATCACAATTTTACATCCTATGTGGTGATATTAATATAGACTTTTTAACGGACAACTCTGAATCGAGAAAAATTAAGAACATATTCTATGAATTTGACATGAAAAATATTATAACTGAGCCTACACGTATTAATAGAAGTATAGATGCAGTTTACACAAATCTCCACCCTATCGATTGTCATGTTGAATTTACACATCTTTCAGATCATAAATTTCAAATTTGTACATTTGCATTACCAACAACACATAATTATAGTGTAGAAACTATCTATAAACGTAACTACACAGATGATAACTTGATAACTTTCAGAGAACTGTTGATGAATGAAAAATGGGAGGATGTGTATACAGCAGGTGATGTGAATGAAGGATATAATGCTTTTCATACAACCCTTCTGTACCACTACAACAATGCTTTTCCACTGAAGAACATAAAAACAAATAAAAGTAATAGGGATAAACCGTGGATAAATAAAGAAATCAAGGAATTACATCAAATGGTATGTGATATGTGTAAAATAGCAAGTATTCAGCAAACGAGATAATAAAAAACTAAAGCAGAATATAACAACAAAATAATATTGAATGCAAATAATATAAGCAAGGAGAGCTGGAAAATTATTAACGAAACAAGGAATAATGTAAACACTAATAACAAAATTGAGCTCACTATCAATAATAATCATATCACAGACAAATATAGCATTGGCAGCCACTTCAATGATTTTTTCATGGGAATTGAAAAAACAGATCCAATAACAAATAATCTGAAGTTATTCCCCTTCTCAAATACTACACTATTCTTGTACCCAACAACTTATATAGAAGTACAGGATATCATTACGAAAACAACAAAAACCCCATCACCCGGAATAGATGAAATCCATGGTAAGGCCCTAAGAATTGTCCGTGATGTAATATGCTATCCACTATCTCACATAATAGATAAATCATTTGTTGATGGAACATACCCGGAAGCACTGAAAATATCAAAATCTATACCTATATATAAGAAAAAGGGATCCAAAAATGAAGTGGCCAACTACCGAAATGTATGTTTACAATCACAGGTTGCGAAAATTATCGATTTCAGCTACTATCTGAGACTGGTAAATTTTGTTGAATATCATTAACTTATCCCGAGCTGCCAACATGGCTTCAGACAAAAAAGATCGACTTCAACTGCAATAAACGAACTCTGCGAAGACATATATATGCACCTCAATAATAAACAATTTCCTGTTGTTCTGTTTTTCGACCTAAGCAGAGCATTCGACACAGTTAACCATAATCTATTGCTGGAAAAACTGTACCGAATTGGAATCAGAGGAGTTGCAAATGATTGGCTGGCATCATACCTAAAAAACAGATCTCAGATAGTAGTTATTGACTCGGTGAAATCGAAACCTGCTTCTGTTTCAATGGGGGTTCCCCAAGGTTCAACTTTGGCTCCACTTTTTTTTATAATATTTATGAGTGACATAGAACTCTCCAGTATGGTCCAGCAAAAAATGATCATCTATGCAGATGACACTAGTAAAATATTGGCTCAGAATAAGCTCCCGCTATCTATAAAAGCAGCAAATTCAGCTGCAGATGAATTCGCCAGATGGTGTTAGTTATTAACATCAGTAAAACAGTCTTCATGGTTTTCCAACAAAAAAACATTTCTTATGACTACTGTCCCCTAATAAAAGTTCATCACAAATCCATAGAGCAAGTGAATCTGTTCAAGTATTTAGGCCTAACTATAGATCAGAAATTAACATGGGAGGTACACATAGAAAACCTTGTCTCAAAAATGAGCTGTCTGTGTTTTGTAATAAAGCAATTACGTGGAACAGTTTCACTACATGTTCTTAAGCTGACCTACTATGGACTTGTACAATCCATTCTATCTTATGGACTACCTTTCTGGGGAAACTCAGCCCATACAATAAAAGTTTTTAAACAACAAAAAAAAGTAATAAGATGTCTAGCTGGACTACATTATAAAGAATCATGTAAGAGTACATTCATTGAGTTAGCCATAATGACCTTACCCAGCCTGTACATCTACATAATCACCATGAATATTAAAAAAAATGAAACACACTATACCAAAAATAATTTGATTCACAACTACTATACCAGAAGAGGTAATGAACTACGGTTACCCTATTCCCGTCTGGCTCTGGGACAAGACTCTGCGAGTTATCAAGGTATCATCTGTTACAACCATGCACTCAAACTATTTGGATACACATGTAGCTTAAGAAGCTTCAAATCAGCTCTATATAATCATCTCATACAAAATGCTTTTTACTCTGTTGAGGAATTTCTACTATCCCAATAATTTCTTAATATACCCATTTCCTGGAGTATTTTATCTGATCAATTTTATATTTTTTATCTATATTTGGTATTATCAATAATCAAATTTTAAATATATTTTAAATTGTTTGTGTGTTCTGACTAGTCTGATAAAATTTTATAAATGTATGCACTACAGTTGTAGAATTTTCAATGATGAATAAATTTCTTTCTTTCTTTCTAACGAAGTCCTAGAAGCAATGGACAAGGGAGATCTATCCTGTGGAATCTTCATGGATTTTTCTAAGGCCTTTGATTGTATAGTTAAAAATATTTTATTCCGGAAACTTTACAAATATGGAATTTGTGGAAACTCTTACGACTGGTTCAATTCATATCTGGAAAACAGAAAGCAAATAGTAGATCAAAAAGATAATACGGCTGGATCAGAGGCTTTGAGTGTGTCTATGAGAGTCCCACAGGGTAGTATTCTCGGTCCAATAATGTTTATTATATTTATCAATGATATTAATAAGGTTATAGCAGACATAAACACTGCTCACATGATTAACTAATCTGATGATGCCAACCTTTTAATAACAGCTGCAAACTTATCAGATATCATAAAAAATTGTAGCAAAATAATAGAATAATCCAAAGATATTTTTTTTGAGTTGGACTAGTCAGATAGACTATCTTTGCAATAGACTATCCTCGGTAACATACGCCATGAGAGTTCTTACAAAAAATGTTGACCTTGAAGCACTATATTATGTGAATTTTTACTCTGCTATAAGACTAGGAACAGAGACGGGCCCATGGGGGGTGACTCAAAAATAGTTACTTCTACTCTAGGAGCTTAGTTAATTTCGTGTTTTGCTTTTCAATTCCTTTTTTCGGTTTGATTTTTTGTTTTTTAATTTTTTTTGTCTAAAATCTACTAATTGCTACCTACTTAATTTGGATTACTTTCAAAATACTTACTTACCCACCTCACTTCAACTATTAACTGTTATATACTATACGGACCAATTTTTATGGCCCCAATTTGAAAACTATCGGAATTCCTGTACAAACTTCCAATCCCAATTTAACCCCCATTTCACCCCTTTAGGGGTCGAATTTCCAAAAATACCGAAACACTTATTTTTCATTTGTAACAAAGACCCCCAAAAACCAATTTTCATGATCCCAACTTTAAAACTAACTATGGAATTATCCGTATTCGCCCCTGTGATAAATAGAGTGTTTTTAAAGTGCAACAGTTTGAATTTGTTTGTTACAAACGTGAAAATTGCAGTTGCATTGTGATTCGGCATGTATAACCTTTGAATTAAATTAAGCCCCGGTTTCGAAAATTGCCCTGGTAATGAATAAAGTACAGATTGAGACGAGTAGAATATGAACTGCATTTAACCTACTGACACATACACTGCAAATACGTAATTCGCCTGTCATCGTAGTGTTTATATGTAATGTATTATCAAGTTGAAAAGAGTTTTATATTCGTGATGGATCAAGTGGTGGTTGTAATTGGGTTTTCACCCATTTCAAGTGACATCGTTTTCGAGAATCAATCTGTGAAAAAAGGCGCCGCATTGGTGCGTTCGGGTCATGTGTGTCAGGTGCGGGAAGTAAAAACAATTGATTATTCCAGCATACATTCGAAAGTGATTAGCCAAGCAGCATCAGCGACAACAAATCAGTACTCAATCGAATTAGAGGTAAATGAATATTTTCACAAATAATTGATAAAATTTAATTAAAACTTACCTGTCTGATGTAGGAGTAAATTACACAAATAAACAAAAATAATAAATATTGAAGAAATATAAAAAAATATATTGAAAATATTGTTTTTTATTATACATACATACATTTTCACATATTTTTCATATTGTTCGTTTACTGTCAGAATTTGACTAAAAAAAAGTTTTGAATGTGTATTACATGAATAAAAATATGTTTCATGCATGTTTTATAGATTATTGTAAGTATTAATATAAAAATTTTAATTGTTTATATCAATGTGAAAATTGAACTTGCAAGATTTGTCAATTGACCTTTTTCCTTTCTTAGATTGATTGTAACAGAGTTATAAAAACTTCCTGCACTTGCAGAGCGAATGCTTGTGGCGATTGTAAATACGTCTACGCAGTATTTTCATACATAAACTTCCAAAACAAGTTATTTAGAACAAGAATGGGGCAAACCATCTGCCAGTCAACAAGCAAAGGCCATGTATTCCAAACGTTTGTAGCTCACAATAGAAATACCATAAAATTTCGTATTCGCGGGTGCATTTAAACGCGTGTTTTTGCACCCTACAATACAGCAGTGGTCACCCGACCACTTTTTTTTTTCACACGTCATTTAGATTTGATTCGAGGTTATTTGCGGCCGACTCGTTAATTACTATTCATTTATTGTAGGCGCGCTTTTGACATCTCTTTGATAGGAAGCTTGTACCCGTCGAATCACAATACAAATGCCGTTTTGACATTTGCGACCGAAAAATTTGAAATATCGCACTTTGTAGACCTTTTTATCACAAAGGTATATGGGGATAAGTGTTACTGTCTGGATCCGTTTTTCCGATTCCGTCACTGCGGCCCTGCACGTTAAACTCCTCCCCCATGCTCCAAGTCCAAACAGACTTTCAACGCCCATTTTACCCCTTTAGGGTTGAATTTTCCATAACTCTGAAACACATTTATCTTCATTTGTGAAGAAGAGCCCAAATACTAATTTCCATGGCTCTAATTTCAAAACCAGCTGTACTTTTCATCCCCTTTCTCTTCCACCTTTTCACCCCTTTAGGGATGGAAAATCAAAAAAATATGCTGTCAAAATTTTAGCTCTTAGGTCCAGCGGTTTGATCTGGGCATTGATCGTATATCAGTTAGTCAGGACATGTAATTATATATGTACATATTACCCCAAACACGAGGTAGCTGCTGTAAACCGTTGAGGAGATCCCTCGACTGTCTTCCATCTCCATTATTAGATTAATTCCGGACCTCCATTATGTTGTAGTGTCATCAGAACTACACATGTGTGCCAATTTTCAACAGAATCGGTTCACAAGTGTAAAATCAATAAATCATCTGCTATTTTTCTACCCTAAAAAAGGGTTTAAAAACCCTATACAATAAAAAAAGATCCAATCGGATGACCCAGTACAAAGTTATGTCTGGTAGAATCGGTTAAGAAGTAAAAATTAAGTGGGTGAACCAACAATCATCCCACATTTTTCTACCCTTAGGAGTGGATTTTTTTTTCAAATTCAAATGGAACCAACTTTGAGGTATACCCTATTCATTAATAAAATAATCATCAAAATCGGGCTACTCTGTAAAAAGTTATGCGTGGTGATACATAAAAAAAAATATACGCGTTGACTAGAGAACCTCCTCCTTTTTTTTCGTCGGTTAAAAATAAAATATGAAAATGAGATGTCAAAAAAAATTATCAGGAATTTTTAAGTTAAACAAACTACTGACTGTGTCAGCAATCTATATCTTCAAATTAATAAAATTCATGATCAATAATCCAGGACTTTTTGACACACATCGCAAAACACATTTACAAAACAAGACAGAAAAAGACTTCTCATATTCCATTCTGCATCCCTATATGAACGGAGCACCATCTATAGCCCAATGAAATTTTATAATAACCTCCCACAAGATATAAAAAATATTGTGGTGGCTAGCAGATTTCTGAAATCTGTCAGATAATTTTTATGTAACCAGCCCTAGATACCGAGGAATATTTTCTGGCCTGTAGAAATTTGTGAATCAAATTTTATTCAAAATCGTGCTATGTATATATGTATTTATCGAAAAATTATTTTTTTATAACATGTGAATGTCCCATATTTTAAATTATTTTAATCAGTTTGAAACCGGAATCTATTTATTTGAATGTTTCATAACTTTTTTAAATTTATATATAAACCCATTGTTTTTTTTTAATTCAAGTTTTTTGACGTATTTCTCATACAAAATATTCTGCCACTTGTGAATGACTATAAATACTCTGTTGAAATAAATATACAGTAAAAACCGAATATAACGACATTGTTTATAACGACAGATCGGTTATAACAACCGAATGGCAAGGTCCCGGCCCGAATCTATATAAACTAATAAGTACACATACCGCCTATAACGACATCGGATACAGCGACATATCGCTTAAAATGACGAAACTTTATCGATATTCATCGGCTATAACGACCAACCGTTTACCTATTCCAGCAAAACAAAACATTACGAACAATTTTCACCTTTATACTAATAATATGAAGGAATATTTTGCTATAGGCTTATTATTAAGCCTAAGAAGGATTATTATTCTCCTACCTCATCCGAACGAACCTCTTTCCCGCTATTTGCCATTTGACCTTGCATGTTTTACGACTTATTCAGTGCGATAGTTGACCGCGTGAATTACAGGTTGATTTTAAAACTTTTGGTTTAAATCGTGTGTTTACGCGTTACTATGTCGTTTTTATTTCTTTTATATACATTTTATTTGAAAACAAGTTTATATGCATAACCTATCCCCATACTACAAAAAGACATAATATATACATACATACTTGTGTATATTGCTTATGACCATGACATGTTATTACACAAGTTGCAGTTTTATGGCGTGCGTGGCTCTGCATTGAATTGGGTTAGATCTTACCTGACTGATCGTAGTCAGCTGGCCAGTGTGAATGGAATAAATTCAGATATAAAATGTGTATCAATTGGGGTACCACAAGGCTCTGTTTTGGGACCCCTTTTGTTTCTAGTTTTTATAAATGATCTGCCGAAATTTTGTACTAAAGCTTCCATTACTGTTATTTTTGCTGATGACACTAATATCTTGGTATCTGCTGGTACTATGTCTAATGCAATTCATAGAGCTCAGGAAGTAACAGATCAAATTTCTGAGTGGTGTTCACTAAATGGCCTACTGTTAAATACTGCTAAATCTCAAATGATCAACTTTGCTACTAAAAATTCCACAATAGATAAAAGCTATTTGGTTAGACTTGATAATAAAACTATTCATCAAGTAAATTGTACTAGATTTTTAGGGGTTGATATTGATAATAAACTTACCTGGAAGTACCATGTTGATAGTGTTAAACTTAAGCTGAGTAAACATATATATTTACTGCGTCAGTTGAGACTTACTGTCTCTCTCAGTGTTCTCAAACTTCTATACCATAGTTTAATTGAATCTGTTATTTCCTATGGCCTTGAACAATGGGGTTTATCAGCTAAAGCTAATGAAGTCTTTGTTATTCAGAAAAAGGCGATTAGAATTCTGGCAGGTGCATCGGCGAGTGAACATTGTAAACCATTATTCATTCATTATAATTTATTAACAATGCCTTGTTTGTATATTTACCAAACTTTGATGTACATTAAAAACATTATTTCAATTTTTCCAAAAAATGAACATATCCATGAACACTTCACAAAAAATAAATCTCAACTACATCCATATAGTAGATTGAGAGTATCTCAGAATCATCCCCTGTACTATGGGGTTAAGCTATATAATAAGCTTAGTGATGGCATTAAATCCTCAAATGGCATGGTCTTTAAAAGGCTACTCAAATCTTTTCTACTGCAAAAATCTTACTATTCTATTGATGAGTTTCTTTTAGAATCCTAGGAGGATTAGATTATATATATATTTTTTTTACAATATTGTTTGTCCTATTCGTTGTGCTAGTCGTTCAAAAACAATTGTATAGTTAATTAGTTGTCTGTGTTTATATGAATTGTGTAGTAAACTGTGTATTATAGTATCTTTTCGATGTTTGACATGTTGAATTAGCTAGTATTTTATGATGATGTTTTGATTTTCTAATATGATTGTGAAAGAAAACTTCTTTAATAAATGTTTGACTGATTGATTGATTGATTGATTGATTGATTGATAACAACTATCGGACATAACGTCCGAAGTATACGGTCCCTTCAATGTCGTTATATCCGGTTTTTACTGTATCTATCTATCAGCAAGATGTCTCATTGACCAACCGACCTCAATCTTCAAAACTATTCTTGATTTTTGAATGATACTTTGTGGCATTGTGGAAATCGAAAGTGTACTATTTTTATTTGTCGGGAAGTATACTCATGAAACTACATCCATTGATTTAGGTAAATGTATAGGTGTCGTGCTCATGCTCTCTGAAAATAGCTGTAAAAGTTTTCTTATGTGTTCTTATTCGTGAGATGAGGAAGGAAAATGCGGCGGTCTCCTACGATTTCCGAGTTAGAGCCCTTCTTTTGTTCTGGATCGCATAATTTTCAAGCGATGTTTTTCCGCGCAAAAATCACTCCTTCTTTTTACCAGCACATACTTCCTAACCTCTAACACCTAATCACCTAATGAAGAAGGAAAAAATTGTTAGAACTCGGAAACGGTGTGAGACCGAGGCATGTTCAGGAGGCAAAAACACGTCAGAAAAGTTAGATAGATTTTCAGGGAACATGAGCACGATGCCTATATATTTACCCTATTTTTGTAGTTGTTTTTTTTTTTTTTTAAATATGCTTTATTATCAAAGAATAATATCTTATTGACAAAGCGTGTATATATAAATGTAAATTAAGTTAATACCATTTGATATATGTATAAAAATAGTCACTACCATATAAAATTGAATTGAATCAAAACAATCAGTCACATATTAAAATTTGCATGCATCTATGTATATATATATATATATAGAGATGTACACGGTCATTGTGAATCCCGTGAAGCATATGAACGAGACGCAGTTTAGCCGAGTAACCTTGTTAGTCCGATGTCGAGCTCAACAAAGTATCACCCTGTATCTCTTCACTGGGTGATCAGAATTGAATTCGGTCATTTCCCACGTTTTAGATCGGGACACACAATATACCATTTCCATAACCAACATCTGGACTTAGTTCTTTGGTTCGAACTGTAGGGCTTGTATATAGGGATATACACTGCAGAATTTTATACTTCTTTGTAGAGCCCACAAACTTTTGTAGCGTTGTGTAGCCCTAAATTTGGCAACATCGCAATGGCTGCCTTCATGAATTTAATATATATGAATTGCTGGATCCGTGATCTGTCCTAGCGCAAGGAGTAGTTCATAATTCAATATAAAAAATATTTATCGTTCATTTTTCAGATTAGGGGATTTGAGTTTGAAATATATTTGATATTTGAATATTTGGAGATATATTTACCAATTCTTTTCTAAGGGGAATTTTGTGCGATCAATCCATCTACATAAAGGATGGTTGGAAAAAGTACAACATAAACAATATTGGCTTAAAAGCCTTATTCTTCAGTTTTCATCGTAGATTCAATTTTTGTGCATCAAACGATAAAAATACATTTTACTGATGTAGACCATATAGGGGAGATGGTCTACCAAGAATATAAGGCGAATATAACTTCCAACTGAGGAGCGATATAATGATTTCAACCATCGTGAAGATTGGATATAAAATCTCAACAATTTTTCGAGGCAAAGGAACTTTTTTATTGACTTTCTTGGAATGCAAATTTTGCGGTCTTTTGAAAGTAAAATTCATAGAACTTTTCATGTTTTTTTTTTGTTATAAAATCACTTACATTAATTGATAAAAAAAGGGGGAAGGAAAGAACAGTTCACATATACGAAATAGGATGAACCGCCTGGAATCATCACATTAAATTCAAGCCCAGATGAGTCTGTTGAGGAAAGAGATTTTGCATTGTACACAGGGAATACTCTCATTAGTTCTAAATTGCGGAAAAATACATACACATAAAGTTCCGGTTCATTAATTTATTTTTTCAATCTTAGAAAGCTCCAACATCGACAATATTGAAGTAATAACTCGACAATATGCATCTTCTTGTTGGTAATTCAAAGATCTGTTTGAATGTCCAGTGGTACCATATGGGTACCGTTGAAAGAATTATTTGTTCTCTACAAAATCTGATTTTGTAATGCTTGATTAAGATTATCCCCTGTTTTATTTGGATAATAAAAAATATTAATATCGTGAGGGTGCTTAGAGATCGATTGTGAATAAATGACAAAGAATTAAAATACAAGCAGTATATATTTCGTCCAATTGAATTGAAATATGCAGATAGCTAGTTTTAGGAACAACTAGAGATAACAAAATTGAGCTTCCGAGGAAAGTAGGCAATTGTTTTTTTTGTGCATGTTTTTCGACCATAGATATCTTTTGATATGAGGAACGAATCAGAACCACAAAAACTGAACTATTCGCTGATGAGTACTCAATATTTTTTTGGGGTATTCCAATCACATGAAACCATCGATTTACTCGGCATAAATCAATATTTTCACAACTATTATTTACATGGAAAACTGTCTAGAACAATAAACGGCAAATTTTATGTGAGCAGCAGTTCGTAGAGTGATATTTTTTTCTTCTTTCGGAAAGTTTTTTTTATTTTTTGAGTATTAATATTAATGAAATATTGAACAGAAATTTATTATCCACTTTTTTCCTATCTTACTTCAAAATGAATATTTATAACTCCGAAATTTCAGAATGAAATATCAATTTCATGAATATATGAGATATTGAATTTGTTTTTCCTTTTCTATCCGCTGAGGAAACGATCGACTATACGAAAAACCTGAACAAAAAATTGGATGAGAGATTGGTCATCCTATTTTTACTCTATATTTGACCCTGAATGGAAGTAACATTATGTTCTCATGAAGTTCTGATCGGTGCTATTTCATGAATTATTCATAAAAATAATGCATATTATGCCGAAAAGGATTCAATCATTCAGAAATACATGTGTTTCTTTGTAGAGGAGAAAAACACAAGGAGTTGAATATTCCGGTTTCTGATGAAGGTAAAGATTTTTTTTTTATTCTCAAATCTTTCAGAGAATTTTTCATCTATTGATATTTTATTGCAAAATTTTGGAGATAAATATTGGTTTGGGAGTAAAACTTGAAATTATCGGAAAAACAGTTTTGGTTCAATATTTTTTCCTCGGAACTATTTGCCGAATGATAATGGAAAACCTCATTGAAATAAATAATTATATATTAGTCTATTTCCTGTTGCTTGAAGAAACTCCTTCATTGACTTTTAGAATTTGACTCTATTGTTAAATCATTTAATATTTTTTCTTACTTGCACTCCCCTGAATAGGTTTATTCTTGGATTATATAAAAAAACAATCAGCACAGATAATTTTCGAACAAAAATCTTATATGAAATGAGTTTTCGAGTTAAATGAAATGATTTTTTCATCATATACTTCTTCAAGAATAATGTTTGATGCGTTATTAGACACTGATGGAAATGGTAATTTTTGGTGGTGGCACATTCTTCTTGCAAATTTAAATTGTGTTAATATTGTTTTTCTCAATATTGTACACACAGTGGAAAAACTTATTAATAGTTATGATTTTTGAACCCGTAAAATGGGGGAGTCACCTGAATAAAAAACACATTAATTATAAAACACATTTATTGAATTTAACATTATAAAAACAATTCAGAATGAAATAAAATATTGATTTGTTCGAAAATATGAACAGGATGTTCATAAAATCAAATGTTGAATCATCTACGACTGAAAAACTAACTTAAGTCACTATCTTCCATCGTTCAAGATAACCTCTTGTGAGGTATTCATGTTGAAAAGGGAAATATTCTCAATTGAATATTCAATAGAAAGATTTTTCTGTGAATAAAAAAATCCACGATAAAAATTAAGTTATTTTTGTGAATGACTAACAGAAAACAACTACTCCCCCGGCTAAAGCCACTCTGGACATTGAACTACCTCTGATAGATATTCTGAAGAGACCCTAACTGAAGAGAAAAAATCTGCAATTGAAAATTTGCTTTTTCATTGAGATGATTATTTGATTTTCTATTCCAGTTTTGATTCATGGATGTTCATAAAATCAAATGTTGAATCATCTGCGACTGAAAGATAAACTTCAGTCACTATCTTCCATAGTTCAAGATAACCTCTTGTGAGGTATTCATGTTGAAAAGGGAAATATTCTCAAATAAATATTAAATGGAAATATTTTTCTGTGAATAGAAAAATCCACGATAAAAATTAAGTAATTTTTTATGAATGTCTAACAGAAAACAACTACTTCCCCAACTGAAACCACGCTGGCTGGAATTACAACAATTCTTCTCGTTCCAAAATTGAAGGAATCGTGTGTCCGTTTCTGAATGCTTGACCCTTGATTAATGTGGCTATTCCATACTTATCTTTGGTCAATCTATCTTTCCAACAATTAATTTGAGAATATCGAAATTCATTCAGCTATTTTTAGTTTCGTAGATAAAAATATATTTTCTTGAAAAACTGCTGTGCTATTCGTTCATTTTTATCGCATACTTAGGAGTGTTTATCCACCCATACACTGAACACTGAAATATGTATGTCTTCATTTGTAACGAATACTCAAATTCCAATTTTTATGATCCTAACTTGGAAAGTAACGAAACCCCCATAGAAATTTCCAACCCCCTATATCACCCCTTTAGGGGTTGAATTTCGGAAAACACTGAAACACGTATTTATGTATTTGTAACAAAGACATATAATTCCAATTTTCATGAACTCCACTTGAAAAAACTAACGGTACTCCTATACATACTTTCAATCCTCACTTCACCCTTTAGTGTTAAATTTTAAAAAATCCTGAAATTTGTGATTTTTATTTAAAAAGATAAGGCCTCTCACTTCAAAACTTTCACGCTGAGGTTTATATGAAAAACTCCATAATTCTCACATATCTAGTTTCTCCAGATACGAGGTTTTCTGATTCAGAATTATATTCTTCTGGAGCTGAAAAAGTCGATATCTCACTCGATGTTCCATGGTGTGAGACTACTGATCGACTTTTTAATATTTCTCAGTTTCTCTGCAGATATTTCCATATAACCGGGACCATTTTCATTTTCGGTATTACTCGTCTCGCAGCTACTCAGGTCGGAAAATTCAACTTCATCACCTGAACCTGACGAAAAATCCACATTTTTGGAGCTAACAGGTTTTCTCATACGATAATCAACTTGATAATACCAAAAAAAATATATTCATTAACTTCAAAGCGAGTCGCTTATTATTGAACATAAACATTATACTGAATATGAATTATGTGCTCACATTTTTGCCTTTTCCCAAGTTATAATTTTGAAGGGTCATCACCACAATCTGTTTTCCTCTGTAAGTCACCGCACGCTCACTGATTTGAAATCCCCAATAAATATTTTGTACTGAAAAACGTGCGAGGCAGTAGAGGCAACGCCGCCGGGACACACAGAGGCCGTTTTGATATAGGCAATATACGTTTGGGATTCATAGCGTAGTGAAAGAATAATTGGCTCTACAACGTTTCAAAGGAGTATAAATTTTTTTAAATATTGAGAATTGTTACCCCTCTAAGTGTGCTTCGACGGAAAACGATGGAATGATGTCATTGCACTGGAATATACTCTTCGCCCATTCTGAAAAGTGCGGGTTCAAGAGCGACCCGTTCATATGGTGGGCTTCACAAGCTACCGTGTATAACTATATATATATATATATATATATATATATATATATATATAAGTAAAGACTCATATACACTTTTTTTTTAAACATCAATAAAGTTTCATAAAAAACATTTACAATCCAAAAATAAAAAATTTAAAAATATCAAAAGTTTTAAAACTCAAGAATTCAACAATTTAAAAATCCTCAAAATTCGAAAAATTCAAAATATTTCAAGTTTAAAAATATAACAAACAATAGAAGGTATATGATATCATAGTGTATAGTTTTGGTCTACTTATCTATCCTTCTATTCTATCCACATAATATTCTTCCAAACTATAATAGGCTCTATCGGAGAGAACTCTTTTTACTGCTTTTCTGAAGCTGGCGTTGGACGGTATATCTTTAATATTATTTGGAAGGTGATTGTACATTTTGCAGCCGTTATATATAATTGAATCCTTAACGAGAGTGGAAGATGGTAATGGTAGTTTGAGATGGTTACTTTGACGGGTGGCGTACCTACTCTCTGCAATGAAATTTTGTTTATGTTTATTTATGAGGCACATCTGTTATATGAAATATTTCAATGGCAATATGGAAGATGTCATAAAAATATACTAAATTTTGAAAAAAGTTCAGGGAAAAAATTCAGTTTAGGAGGGAGAATCCACAGATTTAGTACAATACATTTTTTTGTAAATAAACAAGCCTCCCTAACCCCAATAAAAACAAAAAATCCGGCAGTCAGCCATAAAAAAAAATATATATTTTTTTAATCCGTTATTTTCATGACGGTAAATATCCAATATTTTGATTTTTGACGTATGATTTGGGACATGCCGTTTGGTGAAACTATTGTATTTTTGACTTCTGGACACAAATCCGAAGTCAGAACAAATCCGAAGGCAGAACAAATACTTTCCGGGATTCAAGCTTCCAAAAGTACAAAATGCCTTATTTTTCAGCACAATTTTTGCCCACTGAAAACACTCTCCATTCGTCCTTCTTTTATCAAAAACACCACACACACACCCTTATTCACTTGTTTTTAGTACTTTTTTGTGCGAAAATCTGCCGTTTTTTATTAAATATCCATTTTTCTTGGGAATATAAATACATACCATGATTCTTACATTTACCCACCAGAAGCATAGTAATTTTTATATTTACGATGTTGATTGCCTTAACTCGTTGATCAAAAGCAAAATTCTACAATAGCTGTATTTTGTTGACCCCTCAATTTCTAGTCTATAGCTCAAGACACGCCCTCGGCGTGGATGGTTTCGAAGACCGGACTGTCCACGCAAAAACAAACCCAGTCAATATCTTACGTTGAAGAAGCCTAACCTAACTTGGCTAACCTTGCTTTCGAAGTTGAATGCAAGCCAACCAACCTTACGAAGTAACGTTTCGCTTCGCTTGCAGAAACTTTGTTAGCGGTGACTTTTCTCGATTTTTCCGAATGATTATTGAGGCACAGTAGTGACAATCAGTCGCAAGATGGAAGTACATGCTATATCACAGACGTCTACCAATAGAGAACACCCACGCCAACTAATTGAAACTTGATTAGCTGTCAAAAGGTGACATTCTAAAATTAAATAATTTCTTCAAAATAAGTGACCACCAAGAATTTTTTTATTTTCAAGCTTCTAGAGAAATGAACTATCACATAAACCAAATATTTTGGTGATACGTGAATTCTCTATAAACTGCATTTTTACCAAGTCATTATCTACTTCCATGAATCAACAAAATGAACTCCGTTATATTTTTGCATATATTTCTAAAAAGGTACATTTTTCATGGAAATGTAGCAGTATTTTTTTGTAAATATCAACATCCTCTACAAAAAAGTTTTGTTGTAATTTAACATAAAAAATTGTTTAACTTTAACTTGAAGAAAAATTACTTTAAATGGGATGTGGGTTGGGTTCCAACAATAGTTTGAGACCCAATTCCATATCACATTTTAGAAAAACGTGACTCATCAATAGAGTTCCATCCCTCGAACTTTGCTATATAGAACAATTTTCCGTTTTGTTTCTATTTAGCTATAAAAAACATTCAAAATGCATTGTTGTTATTATCAATATTTATTGCGTGTACCTATCACATAAATAAATCATTATTTCAACAAATATCGGCCTTTTTTCTTATTGCTGTATCCATAACCTAATTTTAATCATGCAACTCTAGTAAACAAATACCTGTATTGTTTGGGTTCAATTCGGGAATAAGCCCAGAATAGTTTTCAGAGTGCAAAAATACTACCACCATATGATTATTTTATTTTTTCTTAGATACGGTGCCCATTTAGCCAAACTATATTTATTTTTTCTTTCCACCTCTCCATGAATTCTATTTTTGTTTTTTGATAATACACATTTTTCATATTGTTATTATTTCAAATGTGATTTCAGGTGCTTATGCTGGAAAACCTGCAGATTATTTCTTTCTTTTGATCTTCAACTGGCTATGTTGCATAGTCTTGGGCTTGATTGCCGAGTTACCGGTGAGTAGTTTCATTTTATTATATTTGCAGTGTTTTCTTATACCTCAACACCAAAAAAAAAACATCTTCAATAACATTGAACAATGTCCCATATTTTTAAAAGTTTTGCAAGGTCAACACTCACTCCTATAACAATTTTGTCTATAAAGTCTTCTGAAAGACCATGAAAAATGTCTTATTCCTCAAGACTGCTCTCTACTACTACCTATACGATAGGTTTATGTTGAGTTAAATATCCATCAGAAACAACTACTCTCCTGGCTAATGCCTCGACAAACATTGGATTCCATCTGATGGATAATCGTGCAAAGTCCTACAAGATTACTTTGCAAATGTTTGTTATGAAATGGATAAATATTAACACTTTGACTGTTTGTCTTAAAAGGGTCAAAAAACGGCTCATTGGGTTTCCTTCAATTATTTCACAAAATGGCATTATGAGATAATAAACACTAATTTGAAGAAAAAAATTAATCTGGGTAAGTAACTGAAAAATAACTGAGACACCTCAACAGTCCACATCTGTTTGTATTGCAATACTAAACATATTATTGTCCGTATCAGAGGGGGGGTGTAGCAATATGACACACAGAAGACAGGCGCAAACTTGTACAAAATATGTGCTCCTGATTGTTTATCTGCGATTGTAGCATCTATAATGAAGCCAAATTATTCACTGATGTCTCAGACCAAATGTCTTCATGTTCATCAGCAGTACGTCATTCAATCAAGTGGTACAGAAAGGTGGCGATGGAAGTTATATTCGGCAAAACTTGTGTTGTCAACATTTTGAATATGCTTTTAAAAATGTAACTATCAATAAGATAATCACTAAACACAAACTCGAGATTTCCAGGAAAAATGTTACCGTTGCAAGAACTGCTACAAAATTTTTAGCAGGGAAAAAGGAAGATCCTATGCACTCAAAACATTTATATGTATTGACTGTTTTTTCTATTCGTGTATTTCTTTGACCATATACTCAGTGTTACTCAGTTACTCAGTTATATTCCTAACAACTGACATTACATATAAAAGGCTTTACTGATATGTGATATTTTATTTTCATTACTTTTCTATAAATAGTTATAAACCCACTGCAAATGACTTTATTCATAAGGTAGGTAGATAGTTGCAGGCAGTGTAACATTGTTCCACACAGAATTAATGTTAATCCAGGTTAGTGAAGTCATTCATGGGCATATTACTACACGTAACGCCAGAGACTTGACCAGTGTGTATCATATCGAAAACATATCAGTGAAAGTGTTAAGGTAGTACCGCCACGAGACAGTTGAATTAGGAAATTATTTTCGACGGAATCGAAAAATTTCAAAGGACTTTTCGATTTGAAACGCGAAAACCAACAAATTTGAAGGGGGGCACTTTGAAGGGGGGCACATTTGAAGGGCGGCTATCGACTCTAGAAAATTTCTTCGTTATAGAAAGTCAGCGACTCAAAAAATTGATGTCCCCGAAAAGCGCAGCAAAAAAAATTCCCCCCTTCCCTCACTAGAAATTATACTTCATGGGAAAAAATTATCGTTATTCGATAAAACTTCAATGGACTTTTTTGTAGTACTCTTTTTGAACTTTTTTGTTCTGGGGGGAAGGGGGGTATTGTTAAAATCGATGGGGTCAACTAGGAGGAGTTTTTTTTTCGTGTTCAGACCCTCAAATGGTCCCCCGTCCTTTTTTAAAAAGTCCCTTGGCACAATCCGCATTTCTCTACGGCCCCGCCTTTAGGCTGTGCGCTTCCCCGTGGACTATTTTGAATAACGAGAGTAGTTTTGATTATATCTGTCAAAGTAGATGGTCAATCACTTTGATTTTTTTTCACAATATCTGTGATATCCTGCTCTAGCTCCTCCTCGTTTTTCATAAACTTCTTAATTTTAGTACTAACGGTAGAATTAATAATGTGCGCTTCCCCGTGGACTATTTTGTGTTGTGTTGTGTTGTTCACATGTTAAACAATACGTACGCCAAATTTTAATAATTTCCTAATTCAACTGTCTCATGGCAGTACTACTGGCGGGATGACCATCTGTAGACCACTTTCGGGGTATTTGCTCCTCATCAGTACAGGGTAGGACAAGCGGACAATGATTAATGTCTGCGCACCCAAATGAGACGATTGACATTCATCCATACTTAGTCTTCATTGGGATTTCATCGACAAAGTGGAAAACACCACTAGATAACGCCATCTCAACTTCATCTATTGCTCAACAATACTCAAGAGATGTCATCTTGAATATCAAGACAGAAATTATGGTTAATAATTATCCATTTTGCAACAAAAATTTGTAAAGTAACCTTGTAGGACTTTGCACGATTATCCATCAGATGTAAACAAATGTTCCTCGAGGCGTAAGCCAGGAGAGTAGTTGTTTTATCAGTAAAATAATAATATAATTTGAAGGTAATTTCGTCTTTACAAAATGTAGACATATAGAAAGACGATAATCTAAAAGAACTAAAATATTTTATGAAAAAAATTAAACTAAGGTCTTTGAAGAAACGATCTTACCTTCATTGCATTGATAATGAGTTGCTTATTGCATATATACTTTGAAAGGAGTCTGAGTCTAATTTACTGACTAAATCATTAATATTGAGTAGGTTATTTTCTACTAGAAGAGTTCCCTCAAGTTGTCATAAAAAGGCCATTCAAAAAACAAATGATCAATATTTTTTCGTCTCTATATAGGTTACAAATAGAACATATTTCATCGGATCTGATAATATGTGTCCTGTTGGCACGTTAATTTTAAATACATTTTATTGCAAGCTCTGAGTTGTGCAATTGTCCATGTTAAGTGGATTGGGAATTTCATACTGAATATTTTTGATGTCGTCATCGTATCTCAGACCCCAGATTCCTATGCTATAAGTTAGGGAGGGCAAAATAACATCATACAGTTTGCTCCTGGAAGGCCAATAATTCATTTTATTTCGTGCTATTAAACATGTAACCACAGCAAAGTATTGTCAGCAAACTGATGAATGAAACAGTCCTGTAGTTGTTTATTCAAGTCCATAGTGTATATAACAATGAGTCATGAGGAAAGGATAGAACCCTGTGGCACTCCTTTTTCCACTGAACGTGAGCTTGTTTGCCTATCTTTCAAAACTAAATGTTGACATCGGTTGGAAATTAAAAGCTCTTAGTTTATCTGATTAACCACAACAATAGAGTTTAGAAAAAGGCCAGGGTGTCAAATGCCTTGCCAGTCCAATAGTTCCAAGGCTGTTATCTTCCTTTCATCGGTAACTAGCATTCTGTCTGTTTTATGAAACGGGGACTGATTATCAGAAATAATTTTGTGCAAAGAAATGAAATAATTTGCAACTCTATTACTTTCTCGAGAACCTTTGATAATACAGTTTGTTGTCATAAATCAGATAACTGCTTAGGAACATTGACTTAGGGTATAGGTTCACACAAGTATTTTGGCAATTTATTGGAAAGTAACCAATATCCAAGCAACAGCTATACATGTGGGTCAAATGACAAGATATATGTACAGCATAGTTTGAAGATTGTAGGGGGGTCGATATGGCTCTTCAGCCTCTCCGTACTTCGACCTGTAAGGTATTTTGTACATTACCCTTCATCTATTCAAGACCCGGGATTCCGAGACTCCTTGCGAAGTGTATAAGTTTCCTGGGAGCTAAGTTCCTGATATCTGAGGGGATTAACAAGACCTCTTGGAAGAACTTAAAACAGCGAAGTTCACTGCAGTAACGGCACAGTTCAAGGTCTGATGTATCCATTTTTTTTTGAGGTGATACTTCAGAGGACAATATCCCGTTACCAGTTTTTCTTGTACAACTCAAGAAGCTGTTTAACTTTCTTTGATGATGGGCTCAGAAACCTTTTCGCTTGTCATTTTCCTGGAACCTTATTCCAGTGGGTTTTGATTTAGTCAGCTTCACAGCGCCAAAACTCTTTCTTAATATGGGCTTTGGAAAGACCACAGAAGGGTTCTGGGCCAGGAAAATGACTGTTTACCTCTTCCTTAGCAGGGCTGGCTGCTTCCTCATTGCCTTCGATTCTCTTGTGACCTGGCACCCACATCAGAGTGACCTGATTGTTCGTAGCCAGTTGTCTTAGGGCGAGTTTGCAGTCCCAAGTCAGTCTAGACTCCTAAGTGTGTGACTTTAGAGCTTTTAGTGCTGCTTGGCTATCTGAGCGCCTTGCATTCTTGGGCGCAAATTTCTGTAACATGGTTTACTGCTTGAAAATTTGTTGGAGCTTTGCCTAGGGATTTTGAGAGCCTAAAACTAGGACCCATTACTCCCACTCCAGCCCTTTTGTCGTGCCTAGCTGGCATAACATCTGATGGCTTGTGCCTGGATTCTAGGGGAATATTTTCCAGAATCTTCAGTTGTCCAATCAGATCTCCAGCTTTGCCTGGTGCAGTCTGAAGGCACTCATTACCGCTTCCTTCATTACACACAAGTGCAGTGGGGAAGGTTCAGCATTACCTCTAATGCTGCAGTGCACGTGAATATTGCTCATCTGATTCCTGTTGAAATGAAACACGCTGGTTGAATTCTAAGCACAGACTGACTTTTAATAGTTTATCACTAATAGGTACAAACATATCCACACTTGCCACCACCATCGATTTGTTGACACAATATGACCAACTTAAAAGAACATACAGATGGCGCTACAATATTTAGGGCTATTTTTCAACACTCCCACTAGCACAAAATTTTTAATAATAAAAATATTACTTTATTTCAACAACTCCCAAGTAACCCAAAAACTTATAATGTTTTACAGAACATAAACTTTTTGTAAGGACATCAGCAGGCATATCAGCAGTTTGTAAATATTCAATTTTTATCAAGTTTTCGTTTATTGCATCCCTACAAAATGATGTCTTACATCTATATGTTTAGACCTTTTATGAAACATTGGATTTACAGAAAGTTTTTGCGCACTCTGGCTATCATTAAAATAGAGTTATACAACTTGGAATACCTAACAATTCTATAAAAAGATTTCTTAAGTAAATAGCTTCCTTTGCAGCCTCCGAGACCGCCATATATTCGGCCTCAGTGCTTGACAAGGAAACAGTTCTTTGTTTTCTGCTTTCCCATGACAGTGAAGATCCAGAAAGCTTAAAACAAAAATCTGTATATGATTTTCGGTCATTTGAATCATTAGCATCTACAAAACCTTGTAATTCCAAATCATCTTTACAAAATTTCAAACCAAAATTTTTTGTTTCTTGCAAGTATCTTAATATTCGTTCAGCTTGTTTCCAGTGTGAATCATCAAAACATGTATTAAATTGACTCAAGTAACTTACAGAATAAGCTATGTCAGGTCTAGTCAATACAGCAAGATACATTAGACTGCCTATCAATTGCTGATAGGGAATATCAGGTTTACAAACACCATTTTTTTTTTTTAGATTTACATTAATTTTCATAGGTGTACGAATTCCTTTACAATTTGACATATTGAATCTTTTCAAAATTTGGTTTATGTATTGTTTTTGGTCCAAAGTTACAACATTGTTTTCTCTATCAAAATTAACTCTCATACCAAGACATTTCTTTACAGGACCCAAATCTTTGATTTTAAAAACATAACCCAATTGTTCTTTCAGTTTTTCAGATTCAACATTATCATTTGAAAAAATAAAAAAATCGTCTACATATAATGCAATTATTGTAGTGAAATTCTTATTAATCTTTGTAAATACACATGGTTCTAATTTAGATTTATCATAACCCAAATTTCTAAGAAAAATATCTACTCTTTCATACCAAGCTCGTGAAGCCTGTTTGAGACCATATATTGCTCTGTTCAGTTTCAAAACTTTATTTGCACTTTCATTTACTTCAAAACATTCAGGCAAAGCCATATATACTTTCTCTTTCAAAAAACCATTTAGAAAAGCAGTAGTAACATCCAAATGTAAAATTTTTAAATTCAGTCTAACTGACAGAGCAATCAACAGTCTCAATGTAGAAAATCTCACAACAGGTGAAAACGTTTCACTAAAATCAACACCTGGTTTCTGCGTGAAACCTTTAGCTACTAAACGAGCTCGATACTGCACATTATTTTCAAAATCAAGCTTACACTTGAACACCCACTTGCACTGCACTATTCTGCCACCATCAGGAACATCTACCAGCTCCCAGGCACCATTGACTTCAAAAGAATGCAGTTCATCTTGTATCGCCTGTCTCCTTTTTCTTCGTCTGGTCTCGCCAATGCGTCTCGAACTGTTGTTGGATCACCTTCAAGATTGTCTGTGTCTCCCAAACTTAAATAGGTTACATAATCTTCAAAAAGTTTAGGTTTTGAGACTCTATCAGACCTTCATTTTCCACAATGACGTTGTCACAATCATACTTAGAGTTTTCCATTATAACAACATCTCTGCTGGTAGTCACCAAATTTTTTATAGGATTATAGACTCTATAGCCTTTGATGTTGTCACTATAACCGACAAGAATGTGTTTTTCAGCCTTCTTATCCCATTTCAGACGTTTCTCTTTAGGCACATGCACCATCACCGTACTACCAAAAACTCTGATATTACTGAGATTTGGCTTCTCACCTGTCCATATTTCATAAGGTGTTTTCGGTAAATCTGCTGCAAGTGACCTATTTCGTAGATATACTGCGGTATTCACTGCTTTGCCCCAAAAACTCTTTTCCAGCTCGCTATCAAATAATAAACACTTGGCTTTTTCCACAATGGTTCTATTCAACCTCTCCGACATTCCATTTTGTTCAGGTGTGTAAGGATTAGTCAACTGATGTAAAGTACCTTCAGTCTTCAAGAAATTTTCAAACTCCTTACTGCAGAATTCACCACCATTGTCAGATCTTAGTGTTTTAATTTTCATGCCTTTTTGGTTTTCTACAAAGCTTTTGAATTTTTTGAAATAATCAAAAACTTCGCTCTTAGCCTGCAGGAAATACACAAATACCATCCTACTAAAATCATCGTGAAAAGTGAGGAAATATTTAGATCCGCCTATAGATTTGTTTTCCATCGGACCACATACATCTGTATGGATAACATCTAGAAAATTGTTGGCTCTAGATCCTCTGGATGAAAATGGAAGCTTTGACTGCTTTCCTTCACAACAAACCTTACAGTTTTGTTTCTTCATATTGGCCACACCTGGATAGTTTAGTCCTTCAACAATTCCTTTTTTCATCTTGTTCAGATATTCACTGTTGATATGACCTAATCTCCGATGCCAGAGATGAGCCGTTTCAGTCACAGTCAACAAACACTTTTCCAAATTGATATTGTTTAGTTTGTAAACTCCATCTTTCAGGTCAGCTGTGGCTACAAGTTCACATTGCTTGTTGAAAATCTTACAGCCCTTGGATTCAAATTCGATAGTATTTCCATTATTGATTAGTTGACTTACAGATAGTAAGTTTGTGGTCAAATCAGGAACACACAACACATTTTTCACTGTTATGTCAAACGAATCTTTTCCAACTATTGTTTGCAAGTTTACATCACCTGAACATGTTACTGGGACCTTCATTTCATTCGCTACCATGATCTCTTTAGTGCTTGTCTGCACGAGATTTTCAAGTAGATTTTTATTGGCTGTCAAATGTACACTCGCACCAGAATCCACATACCAATCATCTTTGTTGAAAAACAGCACTGAAAGCATTCGATGATCTGGATTTCGAATCATTTTCTGGATTTGGACATTTATTTTTGAAGTGCCCCTTTTGTTTGCATTTGTAACATTTGACATCTTTCAGGTCCTTCTTAACTTTGCCAATGCTGCCATCTTTCTGTTTACTACCGTTGCTACTATAGAAACCTTTTGTAGCAAATGCACTGCCAGTGTGACCAACATCACTTTCCATGTCCAGCAGTTTCGTTTTTATAGAATCCGTGGTAATGGCGATCCCGGAATGTTCAATCGCCATTATCATTGGTGAAAACTTCTCCGACAAACCTGCTAGCAATAACGAGCCAATCCACTCATCGTCTATTTTGAAACCAGTTCCTCGTAACTTCTGTTCAGTTTCCACTATTTGATTCACGTAACCGGCCATTGAGTCACTGTTTTCTAACCGCGTAGAAATCAAATTCCTGAGTAAATTTATTTTCCTAGTGAAACCAGAGTCGTCAAATAGCGATTTCAATTTTGTCCAGAGTTCCACTGTAGTTTTCGTCTCCTTGATGTGAATGTATAAAGATGCGTCGATGGTCAAGATAATCTTCGCTTTTGCCTTGGCGTCATCATCGGCAACCACCTCTGTGACACATTTCCAAAGTCCCTCCAAGATTAGGAAATTTCCAACTGCAAATGCCCAGTCTGAATAGTTTTCACGTCCTTTCAGTTTCACGACATTTACTATATAGTTAGCAGCCATACTTGTGCTTTACAAAGAAAACTTAATACCGTTTCACTAATGGCGGCGCTGGGCCCATAACCTGTTGAAATGAAACACGCTGGTAATTCTAAGCACAGACTGACTTTTAATAGTATATCACTAATAGGTACAAACATATCCACACTTGCCACCACCATCGATTTGTTGACACAATATGACCAACTTGAAAGAACATACAGATGGCGCTACAATATTTAGGTCTAATTTTCAACAATTCCCAGACTAGTTAAGCGCTGCCTAGTTTGCAGTTTGATTTGTGCCCAGTACTGTTGGGTTTTTGGCCGCCATAATGAGGCACAGGTGTCTATGGGTTTGATATCACCAGTATATCATATTCGGCTTCAAACCCCATGTCTTGCCAAAAACTCTGCGGCACGTCCAGGTTGCTGCCTTAGCCTTGGAAAGAATGTTATCGATATGACTGTTCCATGTTAATTTTTTGGTCAATTATAACGCTCAGGTATTTGACTTTCTTGGAAAAGTTAACTGAGTTCCATTCAGGGCCAGAGGTTTCAGTTTGTACAGGATAGTTTTATATTGGGAATGTCACTCAATATTTAACTCTCTGAAATGGATTGCAAATAAAATTTGAAAATATTCAGTCTAGAACTTCGGTGGTACTGAAACAAAGCAGGATCTACTTGATACTCTAAGCAATCAATAGAATTTATTAAATTTTGTTGTACGAAGTCTGGTTATTCAAACAATTTCTGCAATATTTTTATCAGTGTGTACCTACATTGAGTTTTCCAATGCATTCCAAGTATCTTTCATTTCACGAGTTTAATAAAAGTTGCTTGGATAAGTTTGTTTTTATTTCTTATGATTAAAATTAATTGATTTCTTAGTAAGTTGCCCATTTGAATTTGCTTCTGTTTCTCTCCTGGTTCGTTTTTTCCACATATTATTATGTTATGGTGCTTTGAGTTACTAATAGGGGATATGTTTGTTGAATATTATATAAACTCCAATTTGTAATTTAATCAACTTTGGCAAGCAAAGAAGAGTCATGTGAATTATTTGATGCTTAGGATTTAAATAAGATTGTGGAGAAAAATCAGTGCGATTTTCGGTCTTATTATCTGATTAAATCACGAAAGCTAAGCTTGGGTGGTTTAATCTCTCATAATGAGGCCGCAAATTGCACGAGTTAAATTGCCTTGAGACAATTTTTTTAAATTTATGTGATAAAATCCTCTAGCACGAATTATATTTGATGAGAATATTTTTCTAATCACATTGAGAACTCATGTTCTATCTGAATTGGGAAGTTACTCTTCTCTCATTCCAAAATCCAAAGAATCGTTTCAAATACTCACCCCCTTATTTTTAACCGACGAAACCAAAAAGAGGAGGTTAGTCGAGGCGTATATTTTTTTATTATTATTTGTTTTTATGTATGATCACGCATAACTTTTTACTGAGGCGTCCGATTCCGATAATTCTTTTTTCATTGGATAGGGTGTACTTCGAAGTTGGTCCCATTTGAATTTAATAGATGACATCCACCCCTAAGGGTAGCACAATGAAGGATATTGATCACTCTGAATTCTGGTCCGTTAACCGATTCTATCAGGCATAACTTTGTACTGGGATCTTCGATTTGGATGATTCTCCTTTTATCAGATAGGGTATAACTCATAGTTGATCATATTTGGATTTCGAATGGAATTATCCACCCGTACGGGTAGAAAAATAGGGGATAATTGATTTTGCACTTGTGAACATTGGCACACATATGTAGTTGACAATGACAGATCGCTAGTGTCATTATCACAATCATGATATTCTATGAGAGGATGGAATGATATACAAAGTAATGAAATAAACTAACCAGAACAACAAAAATAATTTATATTACAACAAATAGTAAAAGTAGATAATCATATTATTTAACTGGTAATAGTTGAAGTAAGGTGGGTAAGTAAGTATTTTGGAAGTAATCAAAAAACAAGTAGGTAGTAATTGGTAGATTTTAGCCACAAAAAATTGAAAAATAAAAACTTTTTAACAAAATTAAACCGAAATGTAAGTAACTGATTTTGAGTCGGCCCAAACAAACTCAATTAATAGGTGAAGCAAAATGATCAGCGAGTTGGTCGGTATTTTTTTGGTGATTTCTTTCTTTCTTCGATAATTGTTTGTTTGGCGCCGACTCAAAATCAGTTACTTACATCAGTTTAGGAGCTCAATTATCATTTAGACTAAAAAGGTTTATTTTATTTTTTGCTTTTCAGTTGATTTTTTCGTCGGTTTAATTTTTTGTTAAAAAGTTTTTATATTTTTTACTTTTCAGTTCCGTATATCGTCGGTTTAATTTTTTGTTAAAAAGTTTTTGTGTTTTCTATAAGTTTATTTCACAGTATAAATCATCCAAATGAAAATCAACAGGTTTATATTATCTTTGTTGGGTGTGCGCTCTAATAGCACCAGTCTTGCTACCGTTGAGAAATATATAATATTCATTTTGTTTGTATCATTGGTATAAAAATTAAATAGAATTGGAGCACGAATGGATTCCTGCGGGATTCGTAAGTTTACTACTTGAGATGAATACTATTTGAAACCACCCATTGTACATAATATTATCTCAAATACCAAATTTATACAGTTTATCTGTAAATACTTAATCTGGTTGACACACCAAAAGCCCTACTGAGATCTATAAAAATGCATAGAATATTACAGTATACAATGATTTTAAATAGGATTAAAAAAAACATTTTCTGCTTTTCATAAGAATTTTCTTCAATTACAGATATTGATGGATCCAATGATACTCTCTGTTCTGTACATTTGGTGCCAGTTAAATAAAGATACGATAGTGACATTTTGGTTTGGAACTCGATTCAAAGCCATCTACCTCCCATGGGTGCTACTAGCCTTCAATCTAGTCCTAAGTGGCGGTGGAATCATGGAACTATTCGGAATTCTCATCGGACACCTTTATTTCTTTTTGATGTTCAAGTATCCTCAAGAAATGGGAGGACCCTCTCTTCTCCAGACACCTTCGATTTTAAAAAATTTGTTTCCCGACGAAGTTGGAGGTGTGCATGGTTTTGGAGTGCCTCCTCAAAGGGCGGCAACTGCACCAGAAGGTGCCAGAGCAGGAGGGGGAATGTTCGGAAGACATAATTGGGGAAGAGGTCAGACGTTGGGTGGAAACTAATAGACTTATTTGTTATTCTTGAATAATAGCTTTATACGAATTTACAGTTAACTACTATTGATTTTTGAAGTTTATTTATAAATAAAGACCATATTTGTGTGATATATATTTTGGAGTTTTTAGATAGATAGATCTTTATTCAAATAGGATATCCCAATAAACAAATCAGCTAGAAAGTATAAAGTAAGAGGTATGTGGTACATAAAATATATAACAAACATCAAATAAAATACATTAAGAAGTTGATCATAATATGAGCGTAAAAGTTCTGAAATGGTTTCAATAATAAATATATTTGTGCATTTGAAACAAATTTCTTTAATTCATTCTTGGGGGTTAGATAGATTATATCATCCAAAAAAGTATATTATTTATGTCCAATGAATATTCCGGGTGTAGCAAAACCCATAATATCTATTTTGAACACAAAATTTCGCTCTCAAAATTCAATGGAATTCTCTCTTGGTTTACAATGAAAATTTAACTTTTGTTCAAAAAGACCCAGTCGAGTAACCTTTCTAAATAAGTATATTATTGGAAAGAACCCCACACCAAATACATGGGAAAATGGCTCTCAGCCAATTTTGAAATTGTTTTGGGAAGTTACACGTGCAAGTTTAAATTAGTTTGGATGTCTTGTTTCGGAGATATAAATTTTTGAAAATCTCAAAAGTGTCCGTTTCACTAAAACATAGTAAGGTAAAGTATTACTTTTTAGATGATTAGTAACAATAATAGCATTGCTGGTTTAAAGGAAGTCAAATGATATGCCAGTCAGTCAGTCGTTGGGACAAAAGAAGACGCCTATTATACAGGGATAAAATTTGCAACAATTTAGCATATTTTGCCAATTTTTTTATCATTTGTCCTATTAGCGGGACTGATCGTTTTTCATTGAAAATATCTTTAGTGGGAGTCTTTTCTTATGACAAGAATATTTTCTTTAAAAGTTTTAACTTTCTTCCAAAACACTTTTTTTTTTAAATGTTTGTTTTTTATAATTTATGTTTTTAATATTAGTCACTTAAAACAGTCTTTTTGAGACAATAAATCCGCTTTGAAGCCAAAACTACTCAAGGAAGATTCATAGTAGTTTAAAAAAATTGTTTTTAACCGCCAACTAAGTTGCAAAGCAACCCTCGAAAGTCAGAGACTTGTGAGTTAAGAAGACGGGGACCTTAGCTTTTTAAGTGTCATCTGAAGCATTACTCGGCTGGTAACCGTGGACAGTCCGAAAGATTGATATCTAGGTACTAAGATGTCTAAAAACCATGGTGTATTCACTTATACCTGTAAAATATTGGGACAAACTGGGGGACACCAGCCCACTTGATAAAGGGAGTTATCTAGAGTTTCAGATGGCGCCGACGTCGTTTCTTGTCATAATTCAGTAAACTGCAATTACAGACCACACAGGGTGTTTTTGTGATTTGTGTCTCTGATCAGTCTGATCCGTTCTGTGATTGTGCTTTTGTCGCCTTTAAGGTTATGTCAATTCGTTGTGAAATATTTTGAGCTTGATCGATCGATGTAACATATTTTAGAACAAACTATTCCATGTACTTATGTCGATGTTATATAGAATTTTCGAGAGGTGTTCCAAAATTCTAATTATGAACCGTACCAATTTATTTTGTATGGTTAATTTTCTATTGATACTGCTCCACCGAGTTGGTACTTATGTATTTCTGTCCCTGTTTGCTCATGATAAAAATCTTATGATGGAGCGTATAATGATTTTATGAAGTGCTGTAAATTACATACAATTACTTCATTTAGCTTTCAAACCAATAAGATTACGGTAGATGCAATCTCTTCGCTTTCTGAAAAATCTATATTCTAATCTGAAGGAAGTGTTTTGCGACATATCTAAAGCTTTTGACTGTTATGTAAGCTTCATCTCTACAGCTTCGGAGGACGAAGCTTCAATTGGTTCGAATCCTATCTGAGTGAAAAAACCTCTCAGCTTTTGGACAAATTAAGAGGTGTTCACTATTTTGGCAGACAACACGACTATCTTATTGCAAGAACTCAAATTACCTTCATATAGCTGAGTAAAAATAGCTTAAAATCATGCATTATTTTGGAATCCTGGAGGACTCCATGGATTTTCCTTCCTTCTGATATTACTTAGAAATTGCTTGCAGAAAAAAAGTATATTTGTGCGCTGCTTGTTTATTAATTGTTTAAACAATGAAAAATAATTGTGTTAGGAAAATGTTACCCAAATTGATGCTATAGGGGTTTTTGAGGTCGCTGAACCAGAATATGACATTAAAAAACCCGATGGCGTGGCCAGTCGTAAAGGTAGATTTCATGAATGATAATTTACAGCTACCTATTTTTTATTTATGTGTACATCTAAGAGAAAAAAAATTCGGGTAAAAGTTGTGGAGCTAATGACGCTCTATCAAACGACTTATATTTTGTCGATATTGGGTATGGAAATGAAATATTGCGAAGTTTTTCAACAGCTGCCATTTTGAGACTATTGGACCATTTTCGAAATTAGCCAAGGTATTCATGAGAAGTATTTTTGTTTCATTCGGTTGAAAAATGTGGCCTCCACTCAACAAATTTCGTTATATCCCATATATGTTTGAATATCACATTTTAAACTAGAGTTTTTGAAGCATGGCCTCAAAATTCAAATTTGTAATTTTTTTTAATTATTCAATATTTTAGATCTGTATTTTTCGAAATATTTTTATTGTCATTAAATTTTTTTAAAAAATTATCTTTTCTAATTTCATTATTTTTCCTATTAATTTTTTTTTACATTTGAAAACAAGACATCTCGTTAGCTACTTTTTCCTTCTTTCATTTAAATTTTTGTTGGCTTAATTTTATCAATTAGATCAAAACTTTCAACAGATTAAGTGAAGCGTGCTCGTGGCTACGTGCTCCTCAAGAGATGCACTTCAGTGCCGCTACCTCACGTTTTCTTAGCTTAGAAAAAAAAATCTGCGGCTTAGTTTTCATTTAAAAAAAATATTGATATACCTTTTTTATGTAAAATCTTCCATTCTTTCGAATGGCAGTATCAGTTTTTTAATTTTTTATATATTTTTCAAGATATTTAATAAACAATGTAATTTTGCAACTTATTTCTTAAATAATAAATTAAGCACACACTTTACGGTTGGTAACTTTTTATATGTTGTTTCTTACATAATCACTAATGTACAGTAAAACGTTCCCGCAGTCCCCTAACTTTCTGAAGCTAAAATCTAATATTACTCCACTACTAGTAAAATGACTCGTATATGTATAAATTAATTTGAATCTTCTCTGAACTACCTTTGCCCATTGTAATAATTTTTTCAACTTGTGATTGTAATGTATCTAGTAACTAGCAAGTCAAATAATTGTATTATTACTTTTATATTTATTTTTTATATTATATATATTTTGTATAAAAATTTTCCCATGAGATGATAATCTTCTGACTAAAAGTATTGGAAAATTCTAAATATAGTGGATATTTTCTTCCAAAGAGCCATGGGACGCTCTGTGACGGTTCGGAATTCACTAGCCCAAATCAATATATCTTCATAGAATGAAAAGTCCACGCTTACTTGTGAAATTCATGTGTTTATTAAAAAGTGACAATTATCCTAATCATAGTCATTAGCCTTATCGATCTTGAGAGTGGGCCTTGTTCTTCCGAACAACTGCTTGGTTTAGATCGCCCTCCTCCGATTATCTCATGCAGGGTGTTCCTGAAAAATAAAAGAGAAGCATTTAGATTATTGTTTCCTCCCCTAACCAAAGAAGATGGAACACTAGCAACGACTGCCCAGGAAAAAGCCAATATCTTTGCGCACCTATTTGCTGGAAATTCCACTCTGGATTCTTCGGGAAAACAACCCCCGAACATTACACCTATTGACAGTCACATGCCCGAGATCACCTTTCGCCAAGCGTACTATCAGAAAGATTTTGCTGGGTCTCAACACCAACAAAGCCTGTGGATCTGACGGAATCCCGCCGATTGTTCTCAAGAAATGTGCCCCCGAACTAACACCTGTTCTTTGCAAGTTGTTCAACCACTCTTACAATTTGGGAGTATTTCCGTCCAATTGGAAAATTGCAAGAGTACAGCCAGTCCCTAAAAAGGGCAAAAAGACCCTACCTAGCAACTACAGACCTATCGCACTGCTATCTATTATTTCGAAGGTCATGGAAAAGCCATCAACATCGAGCTCATGAAATATCTGGAAGACTCAGGAATTATCAATGATAGGCAATATGGCTTCCGCCATCAGAGATCAACTGGTGACCTGCTCGCTATCGTCTCACATATATGGCAGCTATCTATTGAAAAGTATGGAGAAACTTTAGCTGTGGCATTAGATATCTCCAAGCGTTCGATCGAGTTTGGCACCAGGGACTCCTCGCCAAGCTTCCATCTTATGGCTTGCCCCTCAGCTGTGTTCTCTGCTTGCTAGTTTTCTCTCAAACAGGTCTCTCCATGTAGTGGTCGATGGAGTTTCATCTGACACTCTACTCATAAATGCTGGTGTTCGCAAGGATCCATTCTAGCACCAACACTATTTTTACTTCACATCAACGGCGTGTTGAAAGCAACTTCATGTCCGATACACAGCTTTGCCGATGATAGTACCCTCCATACCGCTTCTCTTCAGGGCCCTATATCAGCTCGTGAAACCAGAAATGAAGCGAGGAAGAAATGTTAACAATATAAATATGGACTTAGCAACAATTCTCGAATGGGGATCCAATAACTTGGTAGAATTCAATGCAAACAAAACACAAGCATGTCTTTTCTCTAGAAAAGCCGATCTCACTGTGCCTAACATAACTTTGTCAGGAGTAACCATACCACTGAAGTCATCCATATCGATGCTTGGTATTACTATCAGCAATAACCTTTCCTGGGAAAATCAGTGAGGTCCATTGCCAAAGTGCATCCCAAAACTTGGTTTTGTTTCGTGCCAAGAGCTATTTCACCTCCAGTCAGCTGCTTATGATCTATAAGGCACAGATCCGACCTGTCCTGGAATACTGTTCCCATATTTGGAGTCGGCACCTAAACATATCCTGAAGCTATTGGATTCTGTCCAAAAGGGCAATTGTCTCGTCGGTGATGCTGCTACAAACTCGCTCACTTGTCTGGAACACGTAGAAAAGTTGGCGATTTGTCTCTATGTTATAGATATTTTCATGGGCTGATGCTCTTCTGAAATATCAACAATCGTTCCTCCTTTGGCAGTCTCTTCGAGATTAACACGTCAAGTTCAGTCTTCACACCCCTTCGTGGTCACTTTGGAGACCTGCAGAACATCACTTTCCAAAGACTCATTCATCCAACGAACTGCGAGGCTTTGGAACTCATTGCCTAGGGAGGTGTTCCCCGAGGCATACAACCTCCAGAAATTTAAGAAGAACACCAACTCCTACCTTATTTCCCTTGGTTCCCACGATGTTCTCTGAACATTACAGGATATCCCTTTTCGTGGGAACCAGAACATATAAAAAAAAAAAAAAATCTTTGTTAGTAGGGCTCACCTTTTCCGGAGAAGTAATTCTAAGATAGCTGGAAGCAGCCTAGACACCAGGATTCATCGATTTCTCAACTTCATCAACAGATTTTATGATATCTACAATGAACTCTCTGATTTTGTTCATGTCAGAAGGTTGTTAGAGAGGTAATAGTTTAATTGAACAATGTCATCGGGGACATTTTCCAATCCCCTCAATTTTCAAGTTAATTCATCATCTAGAGACATCAGTCCACTCTCCTACCTTTTCTCATTCCTTCGTGGAAGTTTCCATGATCCGAAAAAGGCCATTTGAAAAGAAAACACTTTGAAAAAATCGCCAGGTAGACTTTCATTTTTGACAGACAGATGTAAACATTGTAGTAAGTTTCGAGGATTTCATCTCATTTTCGCGCCAACTGTTCTGAGCGGGATCTTGTTCGTAGAACTATAATCTTTGTAAACGATCAATTCACAATTTTTTGCATGAAGTAATGTTGACAGAAAAATGAAATTTCATAGGTTTGAAGTTTGACATCTTGCGTGACACAAACAACAAACATTCCTTAACCGCGCCATCTACTAATGAAGTTCTAACCAGAATTTAACGTTTTTCATTTGTTGTCCCCCAAAAATTCCAAACAAAATCGAATCAGTGAATACACCAGGGTTTTTAGGCATCTTACTAGGTACCAAGAATGTTCGGTTGGTCACCTATCTCCTCCCGCTCAACGAAACACAGAAATAAATTTTTATTTCAGTAGCCGTGCCGAGATTCGAACTTGGACCATCTGGACATCAGCCAGCGCGCCTCTACGCTCACGACCACCAGCTCAGCTTAATATGATTAGCTTCATAAAGTTACAATCACATTTTATACGAGGGGTGTTTACAAATATTAGTTGAAATAGGTTTTGCACCTAATATATATATATATATATATATATATATAAGAAATGAAGTGCTTAAAGTACACAAAGTCATCTTCACAAAAGTATTCAATATAAATTGAAACACAATTGGTAGACTACAGGCGAAAAACAACTACTTTCCTAGCAAATATGCAGAACGTTGAATTATATTCACCTGACAATCCATGCAAACTTCCATATAAATGGATATTGTTCGCAAATGTTTCTTTCTGATGAGCTCGATTATGTTTAATTTATGTCGTGTCCGCCTACCGCATACCAGTTTCAGGATTTTTGGCCCTCATCAGTACGGGGTAGTCACCAGCCAGAGATCCGAACAGCTCTGGCCGAAGCGAGACAAAACATAAATAAAATCACCATCAAGCTTACATCTTTAGGTACGGTGGAAAAGATAACTTTCAACCGGCGGCACCTAGTGACAGAAAGAAACAATCCATACATTTCTCCTACCTCAATAGGATTCTAAATGAAAGATTCCTTCTCAGTAGGAGTGGCTTAGTTGCCCGACTGGCATATATTTAAAGAAAGAAAAAGCCACTTGGCTTTTTCTTTCTTTAATTTATATGTTTGTTAATTATTCTTGAATGGACCTGGCAATTCGAATCATATTCTTCAGTTATACTTCAAAGTAAATTACCCTACACTCCTGTAAGTTTCATTAATTTCCTATGTCTGGTTTTTTAAATATAAATATTAAAAATTGATATTCCATAGAAAATATTATCCAATCTTATTTCTTGATAAATGAATATGATCTTGCGGCACAAAACAATTGCGCCGTTAAAAACCGCAGGACCATAAACTGTGTGACTATTAACGGCGTGGCTATTAACACGTTGGTATGAGGTTTTCCAAGTGCTTTATGAAAATTCGGTGTCCAGATCCATATAAGTCGTACTCTATGCTTCGTGACGATTCCACGAATATCTATAAATAGTAATTATGAACCCTCCCCGCAGAAGTTTCAATTATCCTGTAAGGTATCATTGAGCGCCCAGTTATTGAGATTGAGATTTATTAAATTAATTCTTACATTACATTATATAGATTACATGGTATAAATAAGTAGTAATATTCTGATTTACATTTTTCCAGATGCACCTAGGTGTGAGACACCTGTGTTTGCATATAATTAAATAACATATGTAGGTATTAGTAAATTGGAAAACAAATCCAAAGATAAGAAATACAATTATAAATTATGAACTACAAATCATAAATCGGGATCCCAGTTTAGTCAGGGGTGGTAATATTATTATAGGAGACTTGACAACATATTAAGATTTTGAGTGATATAGTGTTTACATTTATTTGAAAAAGTTTTTGCATTTGTTAAATTCTTTATAAAGTGAGGTAGTAGGTTGAATGCTTTTGGTGCTATTCTTGTAGCAAATCTTTGACTTGCATGATGTTTGCAAAATGGAACAGTTAATTGATTATTTGCTCTTGTTCTCGTGTTGTAACAGTTAGGTATTATTATTATTTAGTTATTAACCGCTCAGAAACATTTGTTTTTGTAAAGGACCCTGCCAAATTGATTTAAAACGGGAAATATAGTGTTTATGGGTTTCAAGTTAATTTTGCAGGGACCCTTACAAAAACGAATTGTTCTGCGCGGTTAATAACTAAATAATAATAATAAACTGGATGATACCTTATAAGCTGATTAAAGCTTCTGCGGGGAGGGTTCATATCTACAATTTATAGATATTCGTGGAATCGTCACGAAGCGTAGAGTACGACTTATATGGATCTGGACAACGAATTTTCGTAAAGCAGGTGGAGAACCGCATACCAACGTGTCAATAGCCACGTCGTTAACAGGCACACGGTTTATGGTCATGCGGTTTTTAACGGAGCAATTGTTTGGCGCCGCCAGATCATATTTATTTCATCAAGAAATAAGATTGGATATTTTCAAAAACCAGACATAGGAAATTAATGAAACTTGCACGAGTGCAGTGTAATTTACTTTAAAGTATAACTGAAAAATTGTATTCAAATTCACAGGTCCATTCAAGAATAATTAACAAACATATATATTAGGTGCAAAACCTATTTCAACTAATATTTATATAAATGTTATTGTAACTTTTTGAAGCTAATCATAGTAAGCAACTACTAAAAGTCTTCCACAAGTAGTTTTGGTTTCAAAGCGGAATTATTGTCTCAAAAAGAAGTGACTAATGTTAAAAACATTAAGTATAAAAAAAATTGTGTTTTGGAAGAAAGTTAAAACTTTTAAAGAGAATATTCTTGCCATAAGAAAAGACTCCCATAAAGATATTTTCAATGAAAAATGCTCAGTCCCACTAACGGGATCAATGATAAGGATTGGCGAAATATGACAAATTATCGCTAATTTTGACCGATCCTGTATCTAGTAGGTGGCTGTCACGTTTTGTTTGCACAACTTGTGACTTCAATCTTAGTATTTTAAAATCGAAAAAATCTAGTAGGTGGCTGTCAAGTCGCTTTGATTTCTATGTGGTAGTTGAAAGTTCAATTGTGTCTTTAGAATCTTCAATATGAATAATTACACTAACGCTGAAATGGCTGATATGCAACTCTTCAGTAATTTCAAGAAAAACACTTTTTTTTTCTCATTTTTGGAAGCATGTAACTTTTTAAGGATAGGCCTAAGAGCTTTTGTTTACATAAAAGACCCCCTTTAATTTTCGACAAGGAATCACCCCCTAAAAACTTTCGCACTTATTTTGTAACACCCTGTATGGTAGGCGATCAAGCGCCAGCCTAGCGACCAAAGTATATGAGCCGGATCGAGATTTATTAATTAGGATGGTTTTTATGGTTGAAGCTCATAAAAAATCCGAAAAATTATTATTGTTTATTGCAAGAATGTGAAGAAACAAGAAACGCATTATGAATGCAAAAGGCTGAAGCAATACAAATATAATGGGCTAACATATTTAGGCCTTAGTAGCATTAGCATCTAGTAATCGCCCATTTTCAATAAATAATACGACTTCTTCACTCGAATTACTGCATCAACTGAGCTTGAAATCGGCACCTGCCAGAAACCACGTGTTTGCGTTGTACATAGCCACAACAATAAATTGGTTCTAACCAATCAGATGACCACAACGCCTACTGCTTCATGTGACGGCATGAGATCAACATGATTCCACAAATCATTTAAATTCAATACATATAATATATATATATATATAGTCATATTTGAATAAAAGTGACAAAAAAATTAAAAAAAAAAATCCAGCCAAGTTTTTTTTTGTACAGCCATCCTAAACGTGTTCACAAAAAATAAACTGAAAAGCAAAAAATAAAATAAACTTTTTTAGTCTTAATAACTAAGCTCCTAAAGTAATGTAACTAATTTTGAGTCGGCGCCAAACAAACTAGCAATTGAATTTTTGTATTTATTTCATTTATATCAAATAAACCCCATTTCAATGAAAAATTTCACAAAATAAATAATAATGATATAAATATATTAGGTAAAGCGTAAAATAATGGCAGCGGGATGCATGGCCGCGTTTTGATAATTTTTTTAAAGAAATTTAATGATCTTCATTGTTTGTTTGGCGCCAACTCAAAATTAGTTACATTAGTTTAGGAGCTTGGTTATTAAGACTAAAAAGGTTATTTTGTTTTTCAGTTTATTTTTTCGTCGGTTTGATTTTTTCTTAAAAAGTTTTTAATTTTTTGTGGCTAAAATCTACTAATTATTAACTCCAGTTCTCCATTATGTTGTAGTGTCATCAGAACTACATATGTGTGGCAAGAATCAACAGATCGGTTTACAGGAGAAAATCAATCATCGCCTCCTTTTCTACCTTTAGGGGTGGATTTCAAATTAAGATGGGACTAACTTTGATGAATACTCCATTCAATGAAAAAAAAATCATCCAAATCGGATAACCCAGTACAAAGTTATGTGTGGTTGAATCGGTTAACATGTAATAAAATTCAGTGGGTGAACAAACAATCCCCTATTTTCCTACCCTTAGGGGGAAAATTTAAATGGGACCAACTTCGAAGTACAGCCTTTCCGATAAAAAAAGAATCATCAGATCACTCTGGGGAAAGTTATGCGAGGTCATACATAAAAAAAGCATATACGTGTCGACTAGAGAACCTCCTCCGTTTTTGTCAGTTAAAAAGTAACATTGACCGTGTTGTTATAATTTTACAGAAAGGTTTTGCCGGCCTGAGTTTTCTTGGTCAATTTGAATTTTTATCATTAATTTAAGTCATAGTACAGTTCAAAAATACATTCAATTTCGATTAGTTTTCATTACAATTTGAATACAAAAAATTACCTTATGAATATCTTTCTGGAATTTTATTAGTTATGTTAGGGACCTAGAGCCACAGAATAATCAATTGAACTGAGCTAATAAAGTTCATATCTCTTTCAAAGCTCAAGAACATGTGTTTTTTTAATAGATGAGAGAGAATACTAAAAAGAATTATAAGTATAAAAAGTTACAGATTTCAAAGAGTTAATTAATAAGTCTTCTAGTAATTGAGATCCTAAAAGTATAGAATCAGTGAATTGCGACCTGTATCCAGATTTCTTCCAGTCACGAGATGGTCCAGAGTCAGTAACCTCTGGTAAGTGAAAAATATTTTGGTAATTTTGACAAATATTCTGCCCGCATTTCCGAATCCACGCAAGATGGGTAATTTTTAGAGTTGAATTTGATTTTGCAACTGCTCGATGATCAAAAAGTAATGACTTGCTTCCTATGAAATAGTCCTGCAATATTCTGAATCAGCTTCTGAAATAAGTTTATATGTTTTTCCAAGATTTATTGAAAATCCCTTCGTGTGACACCCATGGACATGGAATATTCATGTACCTCAAAGATGTGATTCAATTAGAGCAAAGCCCGAATTTATCAAGGTACATCTGCCAATTTATTTGCAAGGCTGTTGTGGCCAAATGAAATGTTTGGGCCAAAAATAACTTAGCATCTATACCGGGCCATGTTTTTTACAACGACAAGACAAACATTTTTGAAATTCAGAATAATAGAAGAATTTATATGTTAAGATTTCAATTGAATCTAGTGTCTATGTGGCCCCAGGGATATAGGTAATGTCAATGGCCCCAGAGATAATATATAGTGACACAAAAGTGCTCTTTTTCAAGGGTATAAATAAGTATCTGCCAACAGCTGCTGTTGTATGTGTTCTGAAAGAAATAATAAGTGGATGGTAGTTTGTAGGGGGTATAAAATCTTTTGTACATTATCCCTCATCATTCAAGACTCCTTGCAAAGTGTATCCTGATATCTGACGTCGTTAATGAAATCCCTTCGAGGAACTTAAGCCTTTTGCAAAACAGCGCTTGTCAGTCGCAAAGCAGGTGTTCTGCAGTTTTAGCATAGTTCTCGTAGTAACGGTACAGTTCACTGTCTGATCTATCCATTTTTTTGAGGTGGTATTTCAGAGGACAATTTCCGGTAAGCAGCCCCGTTACCAGTTTCAAGTCTTTCTTGTACAACTCGAGAAGCTGTTTAGCTTTCTTTGGCGATTGGCTCAGAAGCCTTTTCGCTTGTCATTGTCCAGTGGGTTTTGATTTGGTAAGCTTCCCAGCGCCGAAACTCTTCCTTAATATGGGCTTTGGAAATAAGGCTTCTAGGCCAGGAAATTGGGTGTTTGCTCCTTCCTTGGCAAGGCTGTCTGCTTCCTCGTTGCCTTTGATTCCCTTGTGACCAGGCACCCACATCAGAGTGACCTGATTGTTCGTAGCCAGTTGTTTCAGGGAGAGTTTGCAGTCCTAAGTCAGTCTAGACACTTTAGAGCTTCTAGTGCTGATAGGATATAGAATTTTGCCCCCATGGATTTCTGCTTGAAAAATTGTTGGTGCTTTGCATAGGGGTTTTGAGAGCTTAAAACTAGGCCCCCTTTTGTCCATCTTGGATCCATCAGTATACCAAACTGATGCATCCCTTTCCAGTTGAGGCCCGTTTGTTGTGCATATTTGGTTGTTGTTTATGACCACTTCAAAATGCACTTTGAAGTCGTGCCTAGCAGGCATATATGATGGTTCATACCTGGATTCTAGGGGAATATTTTCCAGAATCTTCAGACTCGCAGCTTTCAAGTTTGATGTTTGGTGCAGTCTGAAGGCACTCACTGCCGCTCACCTCATTGCACACAAGTGAAGTGGCGGAAGGTTCGGCATTACCTCTAATGCTGCAGTGTGCACTGTTTTGCAAGGACCAGCTTCTGATTATGTTTAGGACTATCTGCATGCGATTAGATATTATGCCGTCATGTTTGCCCCCAACAGTAAAGACCAGGTCATTGGCAATTCCAGATTCATGTAGCCATAATATCAGACTATCCACTGTCAATGACCACAGCAAAGCGATAGAACCTTGCCTTGGGTACAACCTTTTTTTCGCAGTCATTCTGACCATTTCCTCTCCGAGAGCAGCTACAATGATTCTAAAGTATCCACCTAATCAGTGAAGTGTTCATTTTCCCTTCCTCTAGTGACCTGATAATGGAGTCATGTGAGGTATTATCGAAAACACTCTCTAAATCTATGAATGCACATAGAGCCATTACTTTGGCACAGTATGTCTTTTCAATGCTTTCAAGAAGTCATTGTAGAGCATTAATTGTCTGCTTGATAGATGAACGGTTTTTTGTGAAGCAGTATGACCAAGAGGAATTCACTTCTATGATTTTCTCCATTGTTTTCAGGAGAAAGGAGGTGAGATTGATAGCACAATAAGACTTTGGTTCGTGTGCTAGACGTCTCCCAGTGGTTGGTAATCATTATTATTGAATATTTAGACATTTTTGGATCAATTTAAACAATATGAAAAAAGGTAAAAACATCTTTATTACAGGTACAAATTGGACATGAACATATTTGTTCCCAATGGCATACTTAAGATATACTATACATGAATGAAAAGGCAAACTAATATTCCCAATCAATATTTTCAATAACATATACATTTTTAAACATATTAATCAGTGATAAAACTAGTGGAATGTTGAGATGTAATGTTTGTCCCTTCATTTTCTATTAGTAAATTAATAGGGCGGATTTAGTCAACATTATTACAATATATTATATTACTAAATTGTTGACTAAACCTTAAAGTAAATATATATTTGGCAGTCTTCCTATCACTACTTCTTGAAGAGAAAAAGTACAGTTTTTAAATATTTTGAAGAAACAGGCTTTGTGAACAAAAAATCAAATTAAACATCAAAATGTATTGTCACATAAATAATGTACACATAACAAATTTCAAATAAATTTTACCGGAAATTGTTGTGAACTGACCTTGAAAATTCAGATTCAAAAAGACTTATAAGGGTATCTGTAACCATATTCAGATTGGTCGAATGTTCCACTTCACTAGTGACAAACCAAAACTTCACCAGCGGAAAAGCTCATAAATATACTTCAATATCCAAAATACTGGAATATATTATAAAAGGGTCATATTTCCAAATTCAAGCATTTTCAAAGTGATTTTTTTCTTCAAATAAGTGAGTAAAGTGATTATTAATATAGGTATCCCAATATTAAAAATTCCCATAACTTTGCAATTAAATAAGCAAGAATGTGTAATAAAATTGGGAAAATATGAACTGAATACTTATTTTATATTGTTTTACATGCGCAAATGAAATGGTGTGAACATAAATATAAACTATACATGGAAAAGTATTGAATAGCCAAGTTTTATTTGTATTAGTGACTGTATATAAACTGGAACAATTGTACTGCTTTCGAGTTGTTGGGGTAAAACTCAAGTTTCAAGTTCAGTATTAACAATTTTAGATCTGGAAAAAATTGAAGCTCAAAGAGGAAACATTGATCATTTCCCCACAAATGAAACAGATTCTAAAATGGACTCACAAGTACTTTCCATGTTACAATTTGCAAGAATTTATATCCATGCCTTCCATAGAAAGAAGTATTTTTTAATATCAACAAATGCAGTCCGAGCCACGGGTGTAGGGAGACATGAGAGATAAAGCTATCGCCTTGATACATACATGAAAACAGTTTTAAATCACTTTAAGAATGAAAACACCAAAGTATTTTTTTCATCCAGTCTGTCAGGAATATACATTATATGTTTTTTTTAAAGTAGATTTTTAAGAACTTTTTAATTTTCATTAGCACCGTGTCATCGGGTAGACCAAAATGTTTTATTGGGAAAGTTAATATGAATATTATGTGCCTAGGCCAGTCTGGCTAAATACGTCATATCTAATTATTTTTTAGGAATATGGGTTACTGGGCTGGAGAAATTTAAGCTTTACAGACTTACAAAGGGTTTTTACGCTACAAAAAGCAGTTGTATGTATCATTGTAAAAACTGTAGACTGTGTTCCAGACCTAGGTATCATGGCATTATATTCACAAATTATCTTTGAAAATATCATGCAAGTTAGGAAAAACATTCATACATTCACAACACATTCACACCTACAATACATGGAACGGAATTAATATTAAGAGATTTTAAAAAAGCAAATCAATTCCTTTGTTTAATCTTCCTAGAGAAATTAGAGATCTGCAATTGGATCTTTTCAAAAACACATAAAAAATCCTTACCAAAATGAGGCTAATAAAATACAAGATTTCAGTGGGTTACTCAAAGACTCTCTTGCAGAAAACTGGTGTTATCCTGACTGATTTTATTTTATTTCGTATTTTATCTGCACATTTTTTATAAATTGAATGTTATACATATATTGTACCCACGTTATTCTTTTGTATGTCAGACGTGCCCAAAATTGTAAATGTATGGATGTAATATAATCTATTATATTACTTCACAAAACGAACAAGAACGTATTCAATGTTTCAGCGGAAACGTTCAGAGCATTCTGACTTACTAGCAAAAAGTATTTATAGTTTATAATTGCAAAAAACTACTCGCATGCAATATGATAAGCAATTCCATGACTTCAAGCATACTTGGATACTCACGATTATTTTTCGAACCCCCCCGAAATCTGTAAAATATATCTGGAATAAGGTGAAAATCAGGTAGTTTTATGTACATCCCATACACTAATTCACATTTTTCAATTTTGTTTAAATACCCTTTGTTTTTCTAAATATAAACTATTCGTAATATTCCAATTATGATCCTGAGAAGTATTTCCGAATAAAAGTTGCTGCTCCGACCTCAGATGACTTAATAAGTCAACTAAGCAACAGATTTTGCGACCATAAAGTGATACTTTCCACACTGTACAATCTGATTCCATCTGTCTGTTTAATGATGTGTAATAAAATTTGGTAAAATGTACATTGCATTATTTAGTTTAGAACCAACCCCCCCGAAATTTTTCTCTGGGTATGGCCTTGGTGAAGTGAGTGTCTTCTGTTCGCTTTAATATGGATTTTCATCGGCCACGTCCATTAAAAAAACGTGATTTGAAACTATGTGCATTACTGCAGCTCAGTCTTCTAGCATTGGCATATCTAAATTTCCTTCTTATGATTAGAATATTTCCCTATTAAACAGCGGCAACATTTGAGAGTCAATATGTCCAGATCCTATAGAAGCAATTTTTTTTAGATGTGGTATACACTATCCTGGAGAAGGCTTATCTGGATTGATTTGTTGAAAATATGAACAGGATGTTCATAAAATCAGCTTACCTAAAATTATGAAATAAAAAAATTATTCCATCAAAAGAAAATATATTTTAAAAAAATGCTCCAAATGGCTTGCATTTGTAAATATGACCTATTTATATACCAGGATTTTGACTATAAAAGTAAATTAACGAGCTTTGCCTCTGGTGGGGAAATCTTGATTTGTTGCTAGTGAAGTCGAACATTTTGTGATCTATTGATTTGTTTGAAAATATTAAATTGAAAATGTTTCCCTTTTCAACATTTTGTGATCTAGCCTTGATGGGGGCACTTTAATTTTTCAAAAATTAATTTACCGATCTGAAGCTGATTACTCATATAGGCCCAAATTATTGAGAGAAAAAATTCTTGGACAAGATTCACATACTCTTCAATAAATAAGTTTTATGGCCAATTTTCAGAAAAAATATTTAATCATGATTTTGTGACTGATTCTACATTATTATTCAGAATCATTGAGAAAAACTTGATAAGAAAATAAAAAGACCATAATAATTATCGTTTCACATTTTTGTGAATTGTGTGAGCCATCTTAAAGAGGTAATAAATTTTGACTTTTAAAGTTGTTTTTATTCAACTCTCCTTTTCGCATACAAAGAAAAAACAGTATTATATATTTCCAAATTTATAGGACCTTAAATTATATGTATCGAGATTATCTAACACAACAAAGTATTTAAGAAAAAAAAGAATACACAGAGAGGAAAAGCCGTTTCAACTTGATTTGGAATGTTTTTGTTACTTTGGAAAATTGCAGACCATTAATTAATGCCTTCACAGAGAAACGAATTATCATTGGCAACAATCAGGAATAATCATGACAGAGTTTTCCAATTTTTCAATATCCCAATACTCGAGGACGATATGTCCCCATGAAAGAATGGTATCAGCCTCCACGTAACCAATTCAAGTAGATATTTGCAGTCAAATATTTTCCTTTCTGGTTGGGGTAGACCCGTTATTACCGAAGGGAAAACAAAATCACTCAGTGTGTTTTAATTATAGCTTGTGAACTGAAAATTACGTTATTTGAGGTACCTCAGTATTGCCCATTATAAAGTTTTCATTTTTCATAACTGTAGATGTGTTATCAAGCCCCTGAATACATTGCTGTTTAATTTCATATCTCTCACTATTTTGTTTCTTTTTCAAAATTTCAATCTTTCCCAATTGGGTGGCGCCCAATCAAGATGTCCTTAAAGCTACACCAGCATTTATGACACACTCCAAAAAAATAGTTCATAATTTTGTACACATTTATTACAAATTTGCGTCCCAATCCAATTTTTTTACAGTTCATGTTTTTCAGAAAAAGGGCGTGGGCTAGCTTTTGATTCAAGCTACACCACACACTCTGTATTTTTGAAAATATGCAAATATATATATATAGAAATCGGAGGAGTGCCAGAATTTCTTACACAATTATTACAGATCATTGACGTTTAAAAAATTCCTAAATGTTGATCCCCAAGTGGTTAAATATCTCAAATATATGAATAATCACTATTAAATAAACATCAAATGTGGACGTTAACATAATTTTTCACAAAACTTCTTAAACATTTATTACAAACAATTGACGTTATGGAAATTGCATAATGATGGTTCCCCAGGAGGTTAAACACCCTCAAACATCTCAAAATTCCTGTTACATATATGTGTCATGACGTAGACTCGGTCGCGGAATTTTCCACGGACTAGTACAAATACTTATCAAGTTACCGTTTTAAAAACAGAACCCTCAAAGATGTTGACAGTCCGTCGTTGACAAAAATCGAGTTTTTACTTGTGAAATCGATAACGGTTTTGATGTCTCTCATACTTACTACTGAACATAATATGGTTCAGTGCGTTACATCCACTGAAAATTTTCCAGTCTGAGGCAATCGATCTGAAGAGGTCCTAGAATTGTTTATAATTATTCACTGCGAATGAAATATGGTCCAAGGAAACAACCCTTCTAAATAATAGCAAACAATTCACTAGAATCCCAGAAACCAATATTATAGAAAATTTATTAAAATACAGTATGCATAAATTTTATTTTGGTTAAAGGATTGGGACTTTCAGAATTAGAATAATGAACGGGAGGTATTTAATAATACATCAATAACTCACTTTTGTGAATAATGGAAATTTTGAAAGTGGGATGTGTTAATACATTTTTAAAAGGCAGTATTACTAAAATATGTAACACAAACGTTTCTTTATTGAGTTTTTAAATTTATTACAGTGTCCCACAAGTTTTTAGGACTATTTTGATTACAAAAATGGAAAGTTTGGAGAGTGGGATCTATCAATCAATTTTTGAAAGGCATTATTACTCAAAAATGTGTTTTTTGGGTTTAAAATTTATATATATTTTTGAAAGGTATTATGACAGGAATATGCACATTCACATTTTTTTTAGTTTTAAATTTATTACAGTAGCCCAAAACCTTCTATCCATACTTCTAAGTGTGCATAGACTATTTCGTCTACAAAAATTCAGAATTCGACCAGTGGGATGTATTAATACATTTTTCAAAGGCATTTATACTCAAAAATGTCACATTTACTGTTTTTTTTTTAGTTTAACATTTATTACAGAATCCCACAAGTTCTGATCACTAGTTTGTAGCTTTTTTAAAAATTTAAAATTTAAGATAGGATGTTTAATAAATTATTGAAAGCATTATGACAGAAATATGCGACATTCGCATTTTTTTTCATTTTAAATTTATTACAGTAGCCCATAACCTTCTATCACATTGGACTATTTCACTTAAAAATTCAGAATTACAAGTGTGTGTATCAATACATTTTCAAATGCATTATTACTAAAAATATGTATCAGATTCAAGTTTTTGTAGTTAGTGACTATTTATTACAGAATTTATGAGTTGGATAAATAATTATTGAGGTTATTAGGACTATTGTCGAAATTGTTTTGAGTATTGTATAAATTATTGAGAGTTATTATACATTCGAGTTGCTGACTATTTCGTTATACAATTCAAACTTCTACTATTGGGATACTATTATAGTTTTAAAACGAATTACTAAAGTGATATTTAATAGTTTTTATTTAAATGTCATTTACGTTTTATTTTTCTTAGTCAAGTTCTGATCACTTATTTGTAGATCCCTGCGCACTTACAAACTAGTGATCAGAACGTGTGGTATTCTGTAATAAATTTTTAACTAAAAAGACTGAATTTCACATTTTTGAGTAATAATGCCTTTGAAAAATGTATTAATACTCGTCGAATTCTGAATTTTTATAGTCAAAATAGTCCATGCACACTCAGAAGTACCTATGTGATAGAAGGTTGTGGGCTACTGTAATAAATTTAAAACTAAAAAAACTGGGAATGCCGCATATTTCTGGCATAATACCTTTCATTAATTTATTAACACATCCCACTCTTGAAATTTTCTATTTTCGCAATGAAAAAAATTGTCCCTGTGCACCTACAAACTAGTGATCAGAACTTGTGGGATTCTGTAATAAATTTTAAACTAAAAAAACTGTTAATGTCACATTTTTGGGTAATAATGCATTTGAAAAATTTATTAACACATCCCACTAGTCGAATTCTAATTTTTATACGAAATAGTCCATGCACACTCAGAAGTATGTGATAGAAGGTTGTGGGCTACTGTAATAAATTTAAAACTCAAAAAAAACTGTGAATGTCGCATATTTCTGTCATAATGCTTTTCAATAATTTATTAATACATTCTAATTCTGAAAGTCCCAATCCTTTAACCAAAATAAAATTTATGCATACCGTATTTTAATAAATTTCCTATAATATTGGTTTCTGGGGTTCCAGTGAATTGTTTGCTATAAGTTAGAAGGGTTGTTTCCTTGGACCATATTTCATTCGCAGTGAATAAATATAAAGCATTCTAGGACCTCTTCAGATCGATTGCCTCAGACTGGAAAATGTAACGCACCGAAAGAGCATTGAACCATATTATGTTCAGTAGTAGGTATGAGAGATATCAAAACCATTATTGATTTCACAAGTAAACTCTTTTTTTTGTCAACGACGGACTGTAAACATCTTTGAGAGTTCTGTTTACAAAACGGTAACTCGAAAAGTATTTGTACTAGTCCTTAGAAACTTCTGCCACCGAGTCTACGTCATGACACATATATTTAACAGGAATTTTTAGATGTTTGGGTGTTTAACCCCCTGGGGAACCATCATTATGCAACTTCCATAACGTCAATTGTTTGTAATACATGTTTAAGAAGTTTTGTGAAAAATTCTGTCTACGTTTTGATATGTATTTAATAGTGATTATTCATAATTTAGGGGTATTTAACCCCTTGGAGATCAACATTTTGGAATTTTCTAAACGTCAATGTAATAAATGTATAACAAATTCTGGCACTCGTCCTATTTCTATATATTGCATATTTTCAAAAATACTGAGTGTGGTGCAGCTTGAATCAGAAGCTAGTCCTCGCCCTTTTCCTGGAAAACGGGAACTGTAAAAAAAATTGTTTCGGGACGCAAATTTGTAATAAATATGTACAAAATTCTGAACTAGTTTTTTTTGGAGTATGCCATAAATGCTGATGTAGCTTTAAGGACATATCAAGAAGACACCTAGTAAGTAAAATAAAAACCCAACCTGCTGCCTCCAGACTTTGAGAGTTGCTGTAGCACACCATCCGAAAAAGGGGTCACAACTATATTAAAATTATTAAAAAGTTGGTAAATATGCTTTGTTTAAAATGCTTTAAAGTAATTATAAAATAATTTACACTGTCAGTGACTGGCAAGCATTATTTTCAACCAATGGTTGCCTATATTTTTGGTCATACTGTTTTCGAATGACAACACAAATTTTTTGTTGTCATCGAATAATAAAGCTAAGGGAAGACTATTTTCTGACTTTTTACGTATTGTCATATCAATGCTAAGTCCAGAACACTCACTAACAATTCTAACATATACAAAGTGATTTCCCATCCAAACATAAATATTTCTGTTGAAAAGGGCAGAAAAATAAAGGTTTGTATAGAAGCAGCAATCTAAATTGCTGTGCTGGCTGAAATGTGAGGCAATCTCAACCAATAATCCCTTGAAAGTGCAACTTTGCACAGGACAATCTTGATAAGGCTGCAAATGACATGATTCTTCATGACCCATGTGATCATTGCCTACAAAGGTTAGGCCACATTGATAACGACAGAAAAATTTTATATTCTTCAAAGCCTTTGGTGGAAGTGAAGAAGTCATATACTCATCTTCTTTTATTTTCTTCTCAAATTTTAAATATTGGAAGCAAAAATAACAAAGTGAGTGTCTACTAGTGAAGCAGATGTAAAACTGTTGTACCACTATGTCCTGACTCATTCCCCTCCAGCATATTTGTTGGCAGTTAAAACATTGAAGGAATATGATCCTTTTTGCCTGTATGATAGCTGTACTGCAAAGGCTCAAGTAAATATCTGGAAATGCTGTTAAAAAACTTTCACTGAGATATATTGCCCTCAATGATGAAGAGTCAACAGTAGGTACAAATGGTGCACTTGGCGTTATATTACCTTCATCTATTATAAGGGATTCTACAGAAAGAGTATCAACTGATTCTTCTAAATTCATAGTTGACTGTTGAATTTCTAAAGGCAACTTAAGTAACTTTGGATTAGCAAATTCTAGTTCAAATTTTACAATAAGTGCTTTGCCTGTTCCGGCAATCTCTGATTTTTCAAGGCAAAAAGAATAGAGATTATCCTCTTCAAACGAAGTACAAGGTTTCTTCTTAGTATGAAATTCAAAGTTATCTGACTGTATGCAAAATTTTTGGTTTATATCACTAGCTTCTTTGGTATTTCCATTATAAGAAATATTCAGTTCCACTGCTCCCTCGGATTGGCTCCACTTGAATGTAATAAAAAATAAGTTGTCTTCCTGCACATACATATATAATTCTGATATTTCTGATGAAGAGCTTTGATTGAGGATAAATCCTGGGTAATCTAGCACAGCTTGCCTATGTTTTTCGCGAAAATGTCTTACTATAAAATATGTAGATATTTCTTCTGAATCAGAACAAATAGTACAACGGGAAACTCTACTTTTACATATTTTCTCATGATCTCGAACCTGGGAGTATGTTAGTAGCTCCCTACAACCATCAAATCTGTTGATACATTTGAACAGGCATTTATCTGCAACGAGTCCGAAGAGGGATATAACTCCATCTCCCTGTTTTTTGCTTCGAGCACATCTTCCACATTTAATGCGTCTATTTGGATAGATTTTCACTGGCTGTACAGAGAGATATTTGTTACAAGTGTTGCAGGTCAAGGTGTCCAGGATATTGTCGGGGATTATAAACGACATGGCAAAGGTGACACTGAAATGAAAAGGCGAATCGTTACAACTTCAAAGAGACATCCCAAAGATTGACATGTGATAATCTAGTGTAAATTCAACTTTGCCAAACTTTTGGCCTCAACTCGGACTAACCTTACTAACTTTTGATCTCAATAACCTCGATTGTTTTGATTAAAAAAAAACAATTAGGCAATCCATCGACCTGTCAAAACGAAAGCAATATGGCGGCTGTTGGCACACATTGTAATTCGTCATAAGCGACCATAGTGGTAAAAGTGTTTATTTTGTGATTTTCTGTGCGAATTTGAGTAGTTTTTTCAATTTAGGATTATAATTCGTGCTTCAACTGAAGAAAAATGCCCTTTATTTGCAATGTAGTTAACTGTGGGTCCCGTCACGACAGGGATAGAGTCGGTATTCACTCGGTGTCTACAGTATCAAATCATAAGTTTTTGACCAGTTAAAATGACTTATCGAGGAGGAGAAGAGCTCTATGTTAGCTGCAATCAACCTAGAAGATCTTACGGATTCGAAAATCAAGTATCAGAGAGGCTGCAGCAGACATACCCTGGGTGCCCATTCGTGATAACATCCTTCATTCCGTCATGGATACCTACCTATAACTTCAGACTTTTGTGATTTGATTTGTTCCGTAGAAGATCTTACGGATTCGAAAATTAAGTATCAGAGAGGCTGCAGCAGACATACCCTGGGTGCACATTCGTGATAACATCCTGTGCCATTCGGATAACATCCTTCATTCGCCATGGATACCTACCTATAACTTCAGACTTTTGTGATTTGATTTGTTCCTACGATTACTTGTATGATTTTGCCTACTTGTATATATCTGAACTATTGTACATTAGGAGGTCCCATTTCAAATAAAGTTCATATATATATATAATTGATATATTTTCCACTTCAAAAGTAGAGAAAACTCCAAATGAATGTTCATATATATGTACCTACCTCCACAAAAAATATTCTTATAGGTAGTGTTATTGAATTACTGGAATAAAAATTTTCTTTAGGATTCTGGTGACTCAATAAATAAAAATATTTAGAAATATGTCTTTCAATCTCAACCTTCCCTTTTTAGATATTTCAGGCAATTATCGAAAGCCTCGATCAAGTCTTGTGAAGGGTGTTGTATTTGATTACTCGTTTCGATGCCAACGTCTTATGTATTTGAAGGTTTACACGATGTTTTGAATGTGAATACCGTATTCAGACGATTGCAGATACAAACATTCAAACATCGGAAAACCTTTTCAAGAACATTAAGACGATGGACGTCCGAGACGAAAGTAATCAAGTTACCACATCGTCCTACAACCTTCAAAGGGTATTGTAATTTATTAACAGTAAAAATTGGATATATCGTGATATTTATCGAAATTGTACTATATACAAATATCAATATTGTGTAATTTTTTTATAATTGGTATTAAATTAAGAGTAATCAACTGAATCAGTAAAACAACAAATAAACAAACATTTATTACATTTTATTTTTTAAAACAACTGAGCAAGAGGCAAGTCGTCCAATAAATTTTTTTGGTTGATGGCATTGGCCACACAGCTTCCAAATCTGTGCGTGACATTGCCTCTAATATAGCACCAATATGACCACCTACTTCACTGTTTCCGCCATACAAGTACAGTGAGCAGTACAAATGCTTTCATCCTTTCAATTATGTACCAAACATCTGAAGGTTTGTAATTTGGCTTTTGTGACTACTTGACACTGAAAAAAAGTTATGTCGATTAGAAAGATCACTATTATAGAAAGTTGAGAAGTAATATTCTTAAATATCAAATCAATGTCTCTTATAATAAACAAATGTGGCAATAAACATAATAGAACAGATCAGAAGTTATTATTATTCCTAATTTATAATAATTCACTTCATGACTCAAGATTTGCAACTGTACATGTACCCATTAGAAAAACCTGCTGCCTAGGAAACAACATACTAGACTAACTAAAATATATAAATGATTCTGAATTTTGTTCTCACCTTCACGACGAAGCCAGATTCAAAGTATGTATGGATTCTAAACTTGTATAGGGCTTCATCTGCATTTGGGAAAGCTGAGTAAAAAGCAAATACGAAATAATATCCATATTCGTAACAGGAGGAGCACCAACAATTGAACAATTCAGTTCAGAAATATTCAGTGTAAAAAGGATCTAAATCACTGATCAATCCTCAACTTCATTTTATACCTGTAACAAATACATTGATAAAAATGTAAACAAAAGAATGGGGATGTATTTTCAAGCATACCGTTCACCAAAGCCTCTGCTTCAATTGCCTATACACTTTTACAAGCCAAAGGTACACACTGACAATGATATTCTTATGGCGATTATCGGTTTGTGTGCCAACAACACGGGTCACGTGGTATGGATTGCCTAATAAAAACACACCCAGCAGTGTGAAGTTAGCTGCCAGCTGCTAGAATATCCGAACACGACCAATTGACAAGTGGCCTTCTGGACTCTTAAGGCTATTGCACACTGTGGGCCAGGCCAGCTAGTCAGGTCAGTAAACGAAAGCCAGCGGTGTATACATGTAAGCCAGTTTGAGAGGCCAGTTCATTTTAAGTTGTGCAACCCTGAGGAACATACATCCTAGAAACCGTCTACGTATTTTATTAAAACAAGCAACAGCATGCATTAGCCTAAGATGGGAGTATCGATATCATCGATAAAGAAACAAATAAAAAAGACAAAATTTAGGTTAGAAATTGGAGGTTCAGAAGACCCCAACTGGGCTGTTTGGCTTAATTCTGATAGAGTTACAAACTGAAGACCCTGTGGCAGTTCTCTCCTCGGGTGACACCACAGTAATTACTGGCTTGGCTTGATGGACACACATCCAGCAGCAAGCCTGTCATGAAAATTATGTAGTGGGGGCTGGCTGCTAAACACACAAAAACATATCAGAGATGTTAAAAGTACGAGATTTTGAGACAATGAACATCCACTGCGATGTTTTGTGGTCACAAGCCGTCCTGATGATTGGGAACCACGAAACAGCTGTAGTCGGAGGGTGGCTTTCTTGGAATCGTAACAAATCTCTCTTGATTCGTTATTTGTTTTGCGTTACTCTGAACGCACGAGGAGTACGACTTTTGGTGTCGTGGGTTAGCATATACTGACATCTGTTGGTGACCTATTAATGTGCACGAAATTTCGTGTATTAAAATTCCACCTCATTAGGTTCAAGCTTCACCCCAATTATAGGTGTCACCTCTATAATTTTGTGCATACTTGCCGGATAGGTATTAGAACTCTGAGAGAATTGCTACGATTTTGAGAAAGATCAAGTTATTAAATAAAATTGTCGAGAACCCTCATGAAACTGGACAATTAATGTATATTCAATATCTGGGATGAACCTCTCAAAGTAAACTATGTTATGTCTAGGAAGAACATCCACACGATAACACTTTTTTGACTCCGCCATACCTCTCAGTAGGCATACAAAGAAATGCCACAGAAGAACAAATACAATTCTTCCAACATCCTTTAAAGTCCTCTTTGAGAAGTGCATATTGCGTCTCAAAAAAACATCATTATGCCAACATTTTCAAAACGCTCCAAAATCTCCCAGGGATGTTTGTGCTCGCTGGGCTGTCTCAATTACCAGCTTTGGTTTACTGTGGCTGTCTCGAAATTTCCATTTACGACGCACAACGCCAATACTGTCCTGGTTCGCTGGCCTGGACTCCTGTCCTGGCGTGTGTGAAATGGGCCTTAGGATAACTACCAGCCGCTAGAATTTATGTAGGTGGTAGACAAAGAGAGTAAACTGAATAGGAGGCACTAATAAGCTCTAGTCAATCAGAATCTTGTAGCATTAACGCATCATAGTGACGTACTTGGATATGAGTACAGGTGGCCCACGTAACATACAGAGTGGTCCAATATACATTCAAGAGCCTGTAACTCTCAGATACCAGAGTGCGGAATGCGCTAGTCCGCCACTGTCCAGCGTGAATGGTGGCCATGACATTACCATATACGTCACTATGACTCACAAATGATCTTTCATCTCTTTCTATTAGTGTCACCATTGTCTTATGGGGAATAGACTCTCCTATAACGTTTAATCTCTTTGGGTGGTAGAGCCACAGACCTCATAAAATAAAAATAGAATATTTTATGAGGTCTGTGGGTAGAGCTCATCCAGTATTGAAACGACCGTTTGGTAGGTAGAGAGGGGGAAAACACGAGTGGACACGATTTGCTGGGCTACGGCGAATCTTCACCAGTGTCTTGGCATGCAGCGTTTGAAAGGTTAGGTTTGTTTAATTAATAAATAGGTAGTGCAGTTATTTATTCAACTTTGCAATAGTTTACTTGTTACCTTGCCAAAATGCCCAGTAGTAAGTACTATTCAGTAGCGGAAAAAGAAATAGGAGTGTTAGAAAAGTTATAGGAGTGTAAGTTCTCTACGTCTCGTGAATTGCCTATACCAAATAATTTGGTACGCTTATGGAATTTCTATTAATAGCCATAGTTAGACAATGGTTTGGGTATCTTCGATAAAAATTGGTTGTTAGGTAGGGGAAGGCCAAAGTGATCGTTTCAATACTGGATGAGCTCTACAGCTCGTCCAGTATTGAAACGACCGTTTGGTAGGTAGACAGGGGGAAAACACGAGTGGACTCGATTTGATGTGGCTGCTTATGCTACGGCGAATCTTCAACAGTGTCTTCATGCAGCGTTTGAAAGGTTAGGTTTGTTGATTAATAAATAGGAAGTGCAGTTATTTATTCAACTTTGTAATAGTTTACTTGTTACCTCGCCAAAATGCCCTCTGGCAGATTTGTCGAAAAATATTTTTTCCATTCAGAAGTTATAGGAGTGTAAGTTCTCTACGTCTCGTGTATCGCCTAGACCAAATGATTTGGTACGCCTATGGAATTTCTATTAATAGCCACAGTTAGACAATGGTTCGGGAATCTTCGAGAAAAATTGATTGTTACGTAGGGGAAGGCCAAAGTGGTCGTTTCAATACTGGACGAGCTCTATCACCAAAGATTAGAGGTTTGGTATCACATCATTTCAGTGCAAACGTAGCTACTTCGTTCGCAGATAGATAGATAGATAGATTTCATTGACTACGTGACACATATATAAAATACATTTGTAGTAAGTCGAGCAAGGTGGATAAAATTAAAATGGTAATTCAAATTATCTGTCGTAATGACATGGAATGATTTGAATTTATACAACATATAAGAGACTAATTTCAAACAGTAGACAGATTCATAGGACAGATTTACAATACTAAAAATAAATAAACATTTATGGAGTCATAAAACACCCATGAATAGCACTGTGACAAGCGGTTAAGTATCGAATATCTTTGATTCCATGAACTCGTTTATGGAATAGAAACAACTTTCGAGGAGAGCTTTTTGATTGTATATTTAAATTTGATTATGTTCATATTCTTGACTTCAGAAGGCAATTTATTGTACAGTTTTATGTCTAGTGAATTACGTGCAGATGTGGTTAGTCTGTATCTCGGATTAACTATTTTACTGCAATTTCTAGTGTTATAAGAATGATTATCAGAATTAATAGCATACGTTGTTGGGTTTTTATGAATATCCAGGAGAGAATGAAAAATGTAAATAGAGGGTAGAGGCATCATTCTCAGATCCCGAAATATTGGACGACACGAGTCTCTAAAACCTGCCCTGGCAACAATTCTTACAGCCTTTTTTTGTAGAACGAATACCTGATTAGAGTAACTTGAGTTGCCCCATAGTACAGTTCCATATGTGATATGTGAGTGAAAGAGAGAGAAATATGAGATTTTGAGTATATCTGGACTTAGAACTTTTGCGAGACGTCTAAGGAGAAATAATTGACTAGAGAGTTTTTTACAGAGTTTTTCAATATGGCAATACCATTTCAATGTTTCATCCAAAGTAATGCCCAAGAAATTTACAATACACCCTTCATTCAGTGATGAATTTGTCGAAAATGTGATGGATTGTGTTTCACAACAATTTTGTTTGAAATGATTGGGGACCAGCCATTGTTCAATTTCAGTGTTAGACACTTCCATCGTGATTTGGGTTAGCCCCATAAAAGGTTGCATCGTCTGCAAACAGTACACAGTTCAATGGATTCATATAATCAAAGATATCATTGATGTATATAATGAACAGAAGCGGACCTAACACCGAACTCTGTGGTACACCGTGTTTAACTGTTGAGCTTACTGAATGGGCTTCTTTCAAAAAGACTGATTGTGATCTGTTAGAGAGGTAAGATTTGAAGAAATCATTTGCTACCCCCCTAATGCCATAATATTCGAGTTTGTCAAGGAGGGTACTGTGTGAAACACAGTCAAAGGCCTTGCTCAGGTCACACATGGTAACTGCCCTGTTCAAGACCCTCGACTATGTCATAAATTAATTTGGCAGTAGCTTGAACTGTGGAATGATTCTCCCTAAATCCAAATTGATTGTTATGAAGTAGGTTGAATTTCTCAAAATATTTGGATAGTGATTTTTTGACTATTATTTCCACAATTTTACCTATTATGGGGATAATGGAGATAGGGCGATGGTTTTCAGGAAGATTTACATTGCTTTTCTTAAAGATCGGGATCAGCTTACTCGCTTTCAAATTATTTGGGAATATACCCTGACTAAAGCAAAGGTTTACCAGACATGCGAGTGGTTTTGCAAGAATATCACCCACATGTTTCATCATCTGGGTGTTCAGATCATATATATCACAAGAATTACTCTTTTTGAGTTCATTTATAGCAGTGATGATGTCCTCTGGTGTTACGGGAACAAGAAAAAATGAGTCCTTCGGTCTGGGTTTGGACTTCAAGAAATCAGAGGCCTCTATGTTCGTGAAGGGGAGTTCATTTATTATATTTTCTGCTACTTTTGAGTAGTAATCACTGAATTCGTCCGCCGTCAAGTCACAGTGGGTGTTAATACTCTGACTACTGTTGCGTTCATAATTGATCAACCTCCAAGAATCTCTACTGATATTGGTAGATTTTTGGATATAATCATCATATGCCTTCCTTTTTGCACATTTTAGGGAATAATTGTAGTGCTTTCGGTAAGACTTAAAAATTTCTAAATGTTGTGGGTTCCTGGATGAGGCACTGATGGTTTTCAATGCCGACAATGTATCCCGCTTGTGTCTTAATTCTTCATTGAAAAATTTGACAGGAGTGGGCGTATCTTGTTTCCTTTGTTTTAACGGAAAGCATTTGTTAACATAAGTATTCAGTGTGGTGATCATGAAATCTGATAGGGGCTCAATTTATTTTGTTTGAGTATACATCCCAATTAACTTCAGCCAGATGCTGTTTGAAGTTTCTCAAGCTGGAGGTGTTTAATACACGTCTTAACACAACCTTCGGTTTCTGAGCAGTAGTTCTTACAATCTCAATAATTTGACCAAAATGATCTGACAAACAGGTATCAAGGACTCTTGTTACGTAACTATCCGATTTCAGGTTGGTGAGTATGTTATCAATGCAGGTTTTAGAGTTTAATCTTATGTCAACCCTCGTGAAATCTTCAATAGTGATATCAAGGCCATAAGATGTTACAAGATTGACGAGTTCTGTTAATGCGCTACTTATTCCTCTAAAGTTAATATTGAAATCACCGAGAATTATGATATGTGATATTTTACCAGTAAGGAATTCCAACACTTCACCAAGGCTATTTAGAACATTATTCACATCGCCATGGAACGAGGATCTGTAGAATGCTACAATTAGAATTTTCATTTCAGGAATCTCAATTCCGCAGAATTCTGCATGAAATTCACTAGAAAATATTTTTAAATCAAGTGGTCGAAACATCAGATCGTTTCGTATAAATATTGATACGCCGCCATGTTTACTACGGCTCGACAAAAGGAACTGGCCAGAACATATCGTAGCATATCATTTTTTGAGAACGGAAAATATGTTCCCCAAACGAAAAATTATAACACGCTATTATTATTTAGCAAACGACTGTCAAGATGAAAAAAATATTTTCTAGTCATATTTTATGTGATCTGTTAATAGGCTTTTCCATTTAGATGACAAATGACTAACTTTGTTTACCTGTCAGACCCAACGGCATTAACGGCGATTTTTTTTTTATTTTATAGGAAATAAAATATTTGTGAGTTTTCCTATGGATAGTTGTCTTGAATTTACATGGAGAAGAAAACTCACCATTAGAAAATATTCGTGTACATTATTTTATCTACGAATGAAATGTTTTTGGCTGTATAAAATAGGTAATAAGTACTTAACCTACAAAGAAAGTTACGAACGCCAATGTATGCAGGTGCATTTGTCATGAAGTTGACTGTTGACATAATGTGAAAATACCGCTAATTTTGAACTAAGCCAATCTCAAATTGTTATTTCAAAACTAACCAATAGCTATTCACTTTCCCAATAGCCAATCAGACTTTGGGTCTCAAAACGAGCGCATGCGCCTTAAAAAATCATCTAAATGAAAAGGCCTATTACTGAAATAGTTATTTTTCTACAACTGCCAAAAAAAGTGCACTTTTTTGTGTAGTTTGCGTGCCTAAAATGTGTAATTCTTCAATATTAAAATACTGTTTCATTATTTTACGGAAAAGTGTGCAAAAAAGTGCACGTTTTTGAACGGTTGTTGCTAGGCGAGAGAAAGGGTGAAAAAAAGTGCAATTTTTTTAACGGTTGTTGCTAGGCGATGAAATACTGACGTTCTCGCGGGTCTCGAATTCAGCGAGACAGCAAGCAAACAAAATTCAAGACAGCCGCGGCAATACATGTACCCCTCTGAGGACTTGTCTTACCTGAGCGACCAGGCAGTGGACATTGCGGCCGACGCGAATGGAGCGATGCTGAAAACGCGATCAGTGTGTCCTGCAGTTTCTCAGTGCATAGAAATGTCGCCTCTGTAAAAATTGTTGTTATTATAAAATTCATACTTAAAATTTCGTGTTGCAAGTAGAACGATTCAAAGACAACCGGCTCCTTCCATTTTCCTAGAAAGAGGATTGCATCACCTAAATTAAAAATTTACAAAAGCCGTTTTTGTTTGACTTTATTAATTAATAATTCCGTATAATTTAAATCGGTGCCCGCACAGGACATTATATTTTGTTTGTAGGTTAGTACTGCTACTACTAAGAAAAACGAAAAGGCAAAAACAAAACATTGCATTTTGCAAGACTAGACAAGTCTATAGCGACCCCCTCTACGTACAATTAGAAGCGGTTGAAGCGGAAATCTTAAATATTTTAACATCTTGAAACGCTCGCGTTTCGTCCGCGTCGCTTGGGCCACCAAATCCCCTAGATATCATCATTGTCTAAAGGTATATTAGACAATGATATCATCATACATACCGCAGTTTTAAAATTTCCGCACCATCCGCGTCGACCGCAGCTGGTCGCTCAGGTAGGACCATAGACAAATTAAAAATAAAGAGACTGTTTGAAACATTGGCCATCTTGACCAACAAGTTTTTGGTACGGCCAGTCGCGCATGGAGGCGCTGCCCGCAATCAACAGACGACTGACGACATGATAATTTTCCAATTTCGACATTTGTCAGAAAATGACAAACCACGTAATAATTTCAGAATAATTCTACTGTTGTCATCGAAAAATTAATTATAGAAATTATACCATGGACTTGAATTATGAACCCAACATCGAAAATGGAATGTTTTGTTATTCGAGTTGACGCTGAAATTCCTCGAAATATTCTTTCACAAGGTAAAATATAAGCTGCTTTTCACAAACTGATATTTATTTCCATCCATCAGTTGCAGAAATGTTTTCACAAACTGGTACTTATTTCCATCCATCAGTTTCCATTTCCTATCACCATTTGAGGAAGTACGAAGTACATGGTCTCCTTTGTGCTAATAAATTAACAAAACTATTGAAGGTTTGTTGTAAATGTAATTTGTTTTTATTTTGGTTGATTTGATGATAAGCAACTGAAGAATATTTTTAATTTTGTTGTTTTTCGGAGTTTTATTATTGTTTTGTCTGTAGTTGTACCTTGTCCTAGATACAATAAAATGTGTTTTTATAGTGTTCAACTTATTATTCTTGTTTTATAAGATGTTTAATTTTGTTCTTGATATCATGAAATAAAGATTTACTTTGAAACTTTATTTTAACCACGAACGAACTAACAGATTCTACGAATCGATTACTGTATATATTTTATTAGTGATCGATTTGCCATTCCTGTATTTCATACGATACAACCATTCATATGGAATACAAGAATGGCAAATCGATCACTTATAAAATATATACCATATCAATCATATAAAAGTAATACATTTGAAAAACCCGCCTTATCTCAATCGGTCTTACCAATTGTACTTAGTTCGGCCAGTTGCGAGATATGTCGCCACTGTCTAAACGTGGTGCCAACTTTTACTGCAGGTTTGACAACTCTCTTTATTTTTAGTTTCTCTATGGGTAGGACAAAGGCGTAAGCACAGTTTATAGCCAACATTAGTAATAATTTAGAATTGCGCAATTAATGTAAAAATACTATAACAGTGAATGAAACTATTTTAATTGAAACAATTTCTTTAAATACTCCTGACTCATCAGCAAACACAGTTGATGATTCTACTGGGTCAAGAATTTTAATAGGCAATAATGCAATCAATTGTACTTTCAATATCACTTTTGCAAAATAAACCCTGTGAAAAGTTGAGTAGATAATAAACAGTATAAACATTGGTTGTCTCTTTTTTTGACAGTTGAAGAAAAAATATTGTATGCAACACATAAAAAAAAAACCTTATTACACTAACCTTTTTCGTGCCTATTTTCGTGCTTATTTTCATGGCTATTTGTTGGCTGAATTTCCCCAAATAACTGGCACTATTACACCGTGCCTTTTTGATGATTGTTTCAGGCGCTAATTTCAGAGCTGCAAACCTAAGGAAAATTGACATTTACCTTAAATGATTAAGTAATTTAGTATACCTGGACTATTTGTTTCAACTTTTTCTTTACCTGGCACAAGATTTTTTCTCATTTTCTGTCACACTGAACAAAACGAAAACTATGTGATTAATTTCATCTATTTGTTGGTTATGTCAAGTCCTGTTTTGGCAAACCTGACATTTCCACAAACGTCCTTGAAATCCCCTCGATTCAGGCGGAAAAAATAGAACCAGTCCTATTTATTTTCACGCTTGAAACAATCAACAAAATAGCCACGCGCGCATGCGTATTTGTTTAAAATTTCAGCCACGGGCAGTCAGGCAGACAAATAGGCACGAAAAAGGCATAGTGTAATAAGGGTTTTGTTTTTTTACTCGTAGGAATTGCCGCACTCCGCCTTCGGCACCGTATTTTGACAATGTATTTGTACAGAAAGGATAAACTAAAAATTATTTTTCCTTACTGTTCTTTGGAATTTTATTCATTACATATTTTTTATAAGTAAAATCAGTTAACAAACATAAAATTTATTGTAGTTTCTGCAAGTATGCGAATATACTCTGGAGTATCTGGCAAGTGTAATTCTGTGAATGTTAATTCATATATTCTTGGTCACAAATTTATGTCTCTCGCACAGTGAACTAAGAGGCCCTCCAATTGTTTTTTTTAAATGGACCTTTTTTATTACTATTGCAAAAATCAAGGAAATTTATCATAATTGGGGTAATTTTTCCTAAATCTTGTCAACTTAACACGCTAAAATTCATATACCTACCTGAACTATGAATAAGGTACTCCTCATATCCTCTTATCGCAAATTTGGTTCCTATTCCGAAAAAAATATACTTAAATTCCTAATAAAATTGACTTCTTCAGTGTCTTTAGTAATATTGGGGAATGAAATTTTTGCAATGGTAGGAAATCGAATACATGAGGTAGATTTTTATAATTGAATGATAATTTGTTATTCTGAGTAGATGGACTGAAAAAAAAAACATATTTTTCAAACAGAGCGAGGGATTGCAGTACGAGTGATGGGTAAGAAGTGTTTCTAGGAAACACTAAAAAAAAGGAACGTTGCATGAACACTAAAAACGAAACGTTGTATGCACTAAAATAGGAACGTTGTATGAACATCTCCTAATATCTCATCAGAATGGTAGAGATCATTCTGTTTAAAATATATGGAATTTAATTACTTTTCAAAATTTCTAACTTTTCGTTCACAGACCTACAAACTATTCTGCATTAGATTACTGTATTTTTGTTGCGCAATGATATTGTTTCCTCAACTTAGTTTGAAATATGAGTGAACTAACTGGGAATACAGAATGACTTCCGTAGATAAGATACGCTGCGCTACACTCTTGGGCCAGAAACTATCTTTTTCACGACCTTTCAATGAAAAAAATCTTTTATAATCTCAGACTGAAATCTGAATCTATGCAAGCATTTGAGAAAAAATGCAATTTACTTTTTGATGAAATGGCTATCAAGGCACTTTGAAGACCTTGGTGAACTTGGTAGAAGATCTGTTCCTGCAACTCAAGCTTTGGTTCTGATGATTAAAGGAATTCATTCTCAGTGGAAATTGCCAATTGATTACTTTGTATCTAACAATGGGGTCACAGAAGCATCACTATCCTATATAATTAAACAATGTTTGAATAAATTGAAAATATCTGGTTTCGATCCATTTGGAATAACTTGCGATCTCTCATAGACAAATCAGAAATTATTCAGAGAGTTAGGCATAAAAGTTGATCAGCCCCCTATTTTACATGGATAAGGTGAAATATTACACATTCTTTTATGTTCCACATTTATTGAAGTCTGTGCGGAATAATTTTATAGATTATGACTTCAAACTTCACAACAATTACTTACATACAATTTTCTGATATAAAAGAAATATATGATTTAGATATTCAATAGCTCTCCCGGAAGATCACTGCCAAAGAGCTGACTGAAACTCATTCGAACCCAAATTCATTTAAAAAAATGAGTGTGAAGTTAGCAACCCAGTTATTGAGCCATAGTATTGCGGCTGCTATCAAAACCGCAGTAGTATCAGAGGAAATAGTTTCAGAGACTGCTTTGAATACAGCAAACTTTGTTGAGATTATGAATAATGTATTCGATGCACTCAACAGCACTCGCCTTCATACGGCAAAACCTTATAATAAAGTTTTATCGGAAACCAATTGAAATTTTTTAGATGCCATCAGTGAAGGTTATAACTTGATGAATTATCTAAAAAAATCAACAAAAAGGGGAAAGAGACTAGGCCAGACTCTTTTGATGGTTCGAATCCTGATGTGGATGAGAATGTTTTGAGTATTCCAAATAGCAGTGACATTCTGACCATGCTGAATGTTCCCGAAGTATCTCTAGAATCTTCAAGTTTCATTTTGGATTATTCTTCAGACTCATCAATATATTCTGAGAGTCATGTGCACTTGTGCAGTTGTTTATTATGTTGGATATTTCGTAAAGAAGTGTTTGACTTTATTCAAATGTAAAAATTGTCAATCTTTGTTGGAAAGTTCTGAAAATCTTGTTGAAAACGGTGAATAATTTTTTTCTAAAATTATGAGTTGAGTACTTTAGGTGAATAAAAATATACTAGTCACATAATGAAAAAAATTACAGAATTGGCAATGGAATGCTTTAATGAATATATTGAAAAATATTCGGCTGCCAAAATCATATTCAATATGAAAAGACATATTTACAGGAAGCTCCATTCTAGCCAGCCAGAATGGTTTGAATGTGACAGTGATTGTGACAAACACAGGACCTACATTGTAGATTTGTTATTAAGAACACTTATTTATAAATACTGTAAGACCATTTCTGATTCTCTGAAAACATCGAACAAAACTAAAAATATTAAATTATCAGTTAAGAAAAATGCTTGAATTTCAATTATTTACTTTTACCATTTCAGTAATATTATTGTTACATTTGATGTTATTCCTAAATCAACCAAATACTATATTTTTGTTTGAAATAAAATACGTAATTTATTTTTGCTATTATAATTATCATGGTCGTTTTTTTTTAAATTAACTAAATAAGATTTTATTTTGTATATTATTAAGAATTTTATACACAGCTGTCTGTTATAAGAATTATGTTTCCGGTTGTCGATAGAACACATCAAATATGACTAGAAAATATGTTTTTCATTTGACAGTCGTATGCAAAATAGTCGAAAAAAAATATTGAATTTTTTTCTTGTTCGGGACCCTGTATATTTTGGGACGGCAGACCAAGGAATTATTTTTTCAGTAGTTGATAGAACACATCATATATGACAAAAATAATTGTTTTCATCTCGATAGTCGTTTGCTGCAAAATAGTCGAAAAAAATTATTGAATTTTTCCTTTTTGAGAGCCCTGTATATTTTGGGACGGCAGATCAAGGAATTATGTTTTTTCAGTTTGTCAGTCTTTGCAAAATAGTCGAAAAAAAATATTGATTTTTTTTCATTTTGAGGGCCCTGTATATTTTTGGACGGCAGATCAAGTAATTATTCTTTCAGTAGTCGATAGAACTATTAGAAAATATGTTTCTCATTTTGACTGTAGTTTGCAAAGTAGTCGAAACAAAATAATGTTTTATTTTTATTTTGAGGGCCTTGTATATTTTGGGACGGCAGATCAAGGAATACATTTTTCATTAGTCGATAGAACATCAAATATGATTAGAAAATATTTTTTTCATCTTGACAGTCGTTTGCAAACTAGTCGAAAACAATTATTGAATTTTTGTCTTTTTGAGGGCCCTGTATATTTTGGGACGGCAGATCAAGTAATTATTTCTCCAGTAGTCGATAGAACACATCAAATTTGACTAGAATTTTTTTTTTCATCTTGACAGTCGTTTGCATAATAGTCGAAAAAAAATATTGAATTTTTTTCTTTTTGAGGGCCCTGAATATTTTGGGACGGACGGCAGATCAAGAAATAATTTTTTCAGTAGTCGATAGAACACACCAATATGACTAGAAAACATTTTTTTTTTCATCTTGGCAGTCGTTCACTGAATAATCATAGCATGTTATAATTTTTCGTTTGACGAACATATTTTCTATTCATCTTCAAATGATCTTTATCTTTGTTTCGAAATAACACGATGTCTGCGAACGAAGTAGTTAGGTTAGCAATGAAATGATATGATACAGGATACTGCCGACTGCCGACAGAAATTCTAGCAGTGGCAGTTGTCGAAAGAGTTCGGAAGGCCTCTTGTCAATTGGCCATGTTCGGATATTCTAGTGGCTGGCTGCTGGCAGCTATCTTCACAGTGCTCCAAACAATTCTGTTGTGTACATTGTGTACTGTCAAAGTCAAATGTCAACATAATATAAAAAAAATATTTATTTGAATGTTTAGAATGAATAGGATACTTCCACAAAATAATTTCACTATATTCTGATAAATTCCGAAAATGACTGAAAATGCTGCTCCGTCTCTAAGTCAATATTTTGCTACCAACGAAAAGGACCAAACAGATTTTTCCCAAGTACTGACTGAAACTACTGGCCAGATCAACAGTCTGAAAATCGATGACAATCATAAAAGTACCATTAAAAATGAACCAGAAGTATGTAGAATATTTTCGGAACCTGCACCACAACCAAGAGATCCTACAGCAGCTTTTTTCGACCTGATTGGAAATAATTCAAAAACAGGATCGAATGGAATTATATCTGAATTGGGATTGCCATTGAGTAATGAAGATGGTTATAGTAGTTCGAGATTAGTAGTGGGCTCGGAAGCAGATAGGAGACGGGATGCTTGGATTCCCAGTGAGAAAACAAGAACATGTCTCATTGCATGTGCTACTGCCACACCTGGTACTTACTTTCCTACTAGGGATATGCTTACGATGCCTGGAGTTCTACTCGAGGAAGAATTGGTATGACACTGTTCACTAATTCATTGAATTTTTTGAGCCTAGGTCATTATCAGAGTGTTACAGAAATAAGTATCATACTGTTAGATGCAGCTAATTTGTGTCCAAACTCTATTCTCTCTCTATTTGCAGACAACACAACAATTTTATGGCATAGTAAACGCTCTGAACAATATAATATTCAGAGATAGAAATATTATCAAATCTTGGTGCGATTCAAACCTTCTTTCATTTAATATAAGAAAAACAAATTTTAGTAACTTTTAAATATAATCTTGAAGATAAGCCTCTAGAGAATGAAATCATTGAAAACAGAGGGTGCACCAAGTTTTTGGGTCATTTCATTGACAACAAATTGAAGTTTGAAACACATGTTAAACAATTGAAAAATAAAATATCCTCAGGGTGTTATGCAGTGATATTTATTTCTAGGGAGCTCGGTTCAGCCACAGCCAGGGCTGCGTACCATGCTCTAATAGAATATCACCTGAGATATGCTATACCTTTCTGAGGGGTACAGTAGTCGCCTTTTAATCAGGCAAGAAAGTTAGATGCGCACAACACCGATTTCAAATGGTTAACGCCCACTGCACTGTAGACAGCGGCGTGTATGTTAGTTTGATTTGTGCTCTGGTGCGATAAACTGTTATTGGCAAATAAATCCAAATAACATACACGCCTTTGGTCATAACAACCAACCAATAGAATCAACCTGGTCTAATGATAGCTTGCGCTGAATTTCGCCAGGATAAATGAATATTACTGTATGTAATTCCAATCTGCTGGACTCGGTACTTAAATTATAGAAGAAAGCCATTAGATATGTGTATAAATTAGGACTAAGTGACTCATGCAAGCAATTTAGTTCTTGTGGTACAACCTCAAACAGCAATATTATAGGAAATATGGGCAGATACAAGAGCAGTAAACATTTAATAGTTGGGCTTTATTGAAATTGGACCTCAATTGTCTAATTGCGTAGTACCCACTGTTAACTTTCTTACTGACATAATTTATACCCGACTCCCAGGTCATGTTACCATCGATATATGTACCAAGGAATTTGGTGTTATCTGATGATTCAATTATTTCATCACCTACTCTAACATCGTTATCAATATTTTTATATTCATACGTGAATAAAATTGCATCAGAACAGTTTTTTTTGCATTCACCGCCAAATAATTTTGATGGCACCAGTTTGTGAATTCGAGACTCAATGTGACAAATGGAAAAAATCCTTTGAAAACTATTGGTAATTCAATAATCCTACATTTTATTATTGTAAATGTTACGATTGTTTTTTCTTCCCAGATCACAAATGTTTATGCTGCGAAAAGAAACAACCAGAAAAGGGCGAATAAAAATGCAAATTAAGTGTGACGAACAAGTTGAAGCATATCTAGACACTCCAATGTTGAAATTGTGAAATTACACTTTTTGGAACTTTAAAGGACCATATATTTCAAAAGTGTATTTTCCTTCCAAAATTTTCCAAGTCTGAAGAGTTTTTATCAGTTTAGTAGTAGTAGTGGTAGTGAAAATTTCGGGAAGATCCGGAATGGCCCTATTTACTTGACTGTTAGGCAACACGGCAAAATGCCAAGATCAAGGCAACCACCAATGTTCTTGACATATCTTATGAGAAGTTAAATGAAAAAAAAATATTGTTTTTTCTAGAAATTATTAAAAAATGTGAACAAACCTAGAAAATTAAATGAGTATGCATATACTGTTTTAGTGTAAAGGGTAATCTCCTGCCATTTACAGTCTCCTGGAGTGATGTTTCCAAACCACCATTTATAAACCTTCAAGAGATCATATCTCCTAAAATTATCATTTCCGCTGATTTGAGATTTCAATGAGTCTACCGTTGCCATCGTCTTCTAAAGCATCTGTGGTAAAAAATGTGTTGTAAGTAACATCGAAAAGGGAATAAACAATAATAAACTCAACAAGTTATTTGCGAGACTAATAGCTTATCTGTGAAATGATTGATCACAGCTTCTGAATTTTCTTTCGTACATCTCACAGCACACAAATATTGTGTAAATATAAAATAGGTCCAATCTATAAAGGAGATAACAAATTATCGACCAATAACATTACCATCGAGCTTCTCAAAGGTTCTTTAGATATCAATTCATAATAAAATATTTCCCCAAGTGAAAAATCTAATACAAACTGAACAACATGGATTCATAGCTAAACGATCCACAGTCACCAACTTTCTCCCAACTAACCTGTGATACAACAGACAGAAAACAACAACTCGGCGTAATAGACACAGATTTCTCGAAAGCCTTCGATAAGCTCGATTAATCATTACTAGTGCATAAACTGGACATATATTAGACCAAGAGCCCGTGTCACTTCAAAAACGTATCATAAGTTTACGCACATGGATAACGGGAACTTGTGTCGACAATGCTACAGATATGCCCGCCATAAATTTTTTCTGTGGCGAAGTGATGGTAGGAGGAATGCTTAATGTTATAAAGAAGGTGAAAAATATTGAAAGTTCACGAATGAGGGTAGTAAAAAACAAAAGTTCACAATAAAACGAAGCAACACTTGTCGATTGAAGTCGTCTAAAGCTCGGCGTTCACCTGTTGCAACGTTCAAAATATGTCAATAGAACGCGCCCGAAAAAATCTGAGAGTTTACTACTGACAATTGGAGGGATCTTACTAATTAGCCTTCAAACGACACATATTTCTTCCGCCAGTCTTTTTCAATGAGGCCAAAGGGCGCTGGGCCCTCCAGTTTTGGAGAAAATTTTGCGTTTTTTTTATGATACGAAAAGGCAAATGGTAAGATCCTCCAATTGTCAGTAGTAAACAATTAGATTTTTTCGGGCCCGTTCTATTGACATACTTTAAATATTGCAGCAGGTGAACGCCAAGCTTTAGAGGACTACAATTGACAAGTGTCGCTTCATTTTATTGTGAACTTTTGTTTTTTACTATGCTCAGTCGCAGGGTTGTCTGATATATATCCTTGATATACATATATCTATGATATATATCTGATATTTGAATCCCTATAAATATCAAATTGATTGGTGTATATCCATTTGTAAAAATATGTTCATATTGTACTAGCTGGTGCCCGTGATTTCGTCCGCGTAGAATTTGTATTTTTTCTGGTTTTCTTCATGTGATTACATCTAGCTTCTAACATTAATTTGACAGTTTGTCAGATTTTCATCAAACTTTCATCCCCTTTTTCACCACCTTAGGAGTTAAATTTCCAAAATTCTTCCTTAGTGCTCACCTACAGTGTCAAAGAAACCCACATGCCAATTTTCACGGTCCTAGCCCCAGGAGGTTGGGCTGTGCGTTGATATGTCAGTTAGTCAGTTATTCTTTTATATATTTAGATTAAAAATGTACAACAATCTTAGGTTTTCACATGTTTATTTAAACAGCCGCGGTCTCGGCCGCGGTGATTCCCATAACATATGTTTCAGTTTACCATTATGACTTATACTATTTTTTAGGATTTTAAAGCTTTTTTCGCTTATTTGGTTTGGTTGCTTATAAATATATTAGTTTGAACATGTTGAACAGGTTTTAAATTAAATTTACGATTTTTTAACTTGTTTAAATATAATAGAGGAATAAAGCGATAGAAAACAGTTGTTTTGTTTAAATAACAAAAATATATTGGATATATATCAAATATTGATTTATATCGTATATATCCGATATATTGATATATATATAATAAATATCATGATTTTTGCCATCCCTACTCAGTTGTGAACTTTCAATATTTTTCACCTTTTTCTTTATAACAGTTCAGCATCCCTCCTACCATCACTTAGCCCCAAAAAAAATTTATGGCGGGCATGTCTGTAGCATTGTCGACATCGATAATACAAGTTCCCGTATCCAATGTGCGTAAACTTATGATACATTTTTGGTCTATATGGGTTTGCCAAAATCTCCCAAAATTTTTTCAGTCATATCTGATATACCTCATTCAATTTGTTGAGTACAGGGGTCATAGGTGCCCCCTAAGGATAATTAACGATATCTCCACTACTATCAACAGTCATGACCATACAGCATCTCATGTCTCTCAGTCTTGTATTCATATTGAGTGAAAGAAATCAATTGATTGAAACACAATACTGTTCTGTGTGGAATTTTCAACTGCAAAAAATACTTATTCAGATTATTTTTTAGGCGCACAATTACCTGAAACCCCATAACGTACATATATATCATAAAAATATGTACTGTTTTTACCAAGCAGTTATCACCCTCCAACGTGTTTATAATAAATAATAAAAAAACTGAAGCACTCTTATTCAACAATCTCTAATCATCTCGATATGGAATAATTGAAAGGCACTAAACAGATTTGGGATTGTGTTTACGCCCATTCTTAACAGTATTCGATAAGGATCAAATACAAAATTTCTCCACATGAGCTGATCGAACAGTAATGTTGCTAATACAGTTGTCCATAATATTTATCAGAATTACTAACAAGAACAGGGATATTCGGAGTTGGAATACAAGAAATGAATGTAACTCTATGCCAAGACAACTGAATTTAAAAAAAAAACAGCTTTAGTAAGCAAACAACTCACTCATATAATTTATTAACAATTAAGTAGTTATTAACTTATGTAGTAATCATTTAAAACTAAACTCTGAATATTATTGTTGATTATAATTGGAGTCAGTGAAATAATCAGTGATACGAAGTCAGCGTTTTTTTTTAAAATTCATAACACCACCATTTTTCAAGTTGTAGCGCATACTCTTTGCAACATGGTAGTGATTGATATTTACTTACTGTGTAAAAAACTCAGACACTGTCTGATCATTAGTTTTTGCATAATTGCAAATAAAATTTTATAATGAATATTATTGGAGCAAGCCTGGATGCGCCAACATATTGCAAGTAGAAGTATAGTACTACAAAATGTCTGTTCTCATTTTGCGTTCAAAAGTTGCAAAATACGTGCAAGCAGCTGAGTAGTGGGGGTAGAGCAGCAGATTCATAACTTGCGGGCAGCGCGCTTGTATTACTATATATACACTTCCCGCATCTGCTGCCCTATCCCACTACTCAGCCGTTTTCCGTCATGTTTGCAAGTATTTCTCACCTATTTCCCAGCACGTTAACGCAAAATGAGAATAGTGGTTTTGTAGTACTATACTTCTACTTGGTTTTTGAAAAATTGAAATCGGACCACCTATGACGTATCCAGGCTTGCTCCAATAAAGTTCATTATAAAATTCAAATTGCAATTAGGCAAAAAGTAATGTTCCGATAGCGCCTGAGTTTTCTACACATGAAGTACATTTCAATCACTACTATGTCGCGGAGAGCCTGTGCTACAACTTTAAAAATTACAATGTTTTTCTTCGTGCTAGGGCTCATTTTTCTCGCATTTTGATTTTCTACAATTCGTCCATTGAGAGCATCGAGATTGCAGTTTTCATGTTACAAACGGAAAACAAAAAAAACACGATTTTTTTATCCTAAATGTTTACAACAAATTAAGCCATGATAGTTGCGAGTAGGAAACATAACAGGATATAACTACAGATCGTCTTTCCTATGATGGCACAGTCAGTTTCCTGGTACTAACATCTCTATTGATTGGTATATCTTAAATAAAAATGTTTTTGCCAGCTTCTCCTTAATATTCGTACAATTTTCTTCATAATGAAAAAATTCTTTGCAATATCAAGCACCTATTCTAAAAATACTTGTGGCTACTTGTATTTTTGATGCAATAAACATTATTATTATTAAACAGAATACCCTCATATATGAGAAGGGCTCTTCAAAAGATGAAAATTATATAAATAATGACAAAAAACAAAAAGATTTGTTTTGTTTTAGTAGGCAAAATAATATACCCTCACAATAAACATTTGTGGTTTTTTCAATTTTGAAATAGATTTTATTTTTTTCATGAAATGAAGGAACAGAAAGTCAAGATATATTTTACAAGCTTTTATTTAGTTTCACTTGTTAGTTAGTTAGGGTCAAATCTTGCAAGTTAATTTTGACTTACTTCTAGTCGTCCGATTAATTTGAAATTTGGCAGGTGTTCGGAGATTATGATTTTTTGTCAAAATTCACAAATTGAAGATGGCATACGAGATTTGTAATTATGGTCCGATTTGATTAAAAATTGGTATGTGGGGGTTTTCGGGTCGGAGATTATGAATTTTTTGTCAAAATTCATAAATTCAAGATGGCGGGCGAGTTTTGTGATTATGGTCCGATTTTTTTTCAAATGTTTTCATCTTTTACTTTCAAGATATCAAACTTGCCACATTTCTTCTGTTTATTTTATGGTCCTGCAAGAAAATTCTTGCATGAAACCCTGCTTCTTGTAACTCTGGAATCACTGTTCGAGAATTCTTGGTTTTCCTGTTTTTTTATCACTGTTTAGATTCATTAGACAGGTCAACAACAATATTTTTTCTGTAAAATGTATTTGAATCTGTGCTGAATGCAGCACATAAGTCTGTAATTTAATTCAACACAATAATAAATAAACACAATTTAACTTTGCCTGTATGTATCAGGGTGACGCTGTAGGAGAAGCAGTAACAACATGTCTTGGTGAAACAGAGGCGGCTCAGAGGAGAGTACTAAGTGCCAGCGACGTAACTCAAGACGAAAGGGGTCTCAGAGAGTTGGTGCAAGCTGGGGCTTACAGGGCGGCCATTAATTTAACAGCTAGACTTCTGACAATATACGGACAAGGAAGAGGGAGAGCGGGACATCCTAGCAAACATTCCCCTCATTCTCTGCAACTCTGGTTCACCCGCATCGCTCTCTTGGTCAAAACGAAATTGTTCAATATCGCTAGTGCTGAAGCTGAACCTTTTGGCAATCTTGATAGGCCTGATTTGTATTACCAGGTAAGTGTTATACCAAACAATGTTTTAGATTATTAGGATCTACTGATACTAGCTGGCACACTTTTGGTTACACATTTGTTAATGCATCATATTCAATTTTGGCATGGTTGTATTATATAAAAATATATAGAAATTTAACTTTATTGTGTGGCCTTCTGGAATTAACATTGACATCGATAGTAAATAAATTGCAGTTCCATTGTACTTGCTAAAAGCTTTGCCGAGAATATATCTAGATATGGGAAAACTAAGGCTGATTGGCATACCATTCCAGTATGGACAGTTTCATGGTTTTTCCACTTTTCTGCTGATTACCAGCATTGTTTTTTCAGGTGGATCATCCTGCATATTTTTTATATGGGTGATTCTACAAAAATGGCTAACTCAATATTACTTATACATACACTTTCAAAAAATTCGTCTTTATGTCATAAGTCCAAAAATTAGTAATCAATTACAACACTGTTGAATTCTATACATTCTTTGGATGACAAATATATTTCACCATAATTTCTTAAATGTTGGAAAGCTAATTCATCTTAACCCTTTCGCGACGGGCACGTGAGCCACAGTATCGGGCTTCGGCAGCGCATTCACATATATGTGGCTCCCATTACGTAAGGCAATTTTCAGATAATACTCCAACTCATTCTCGCTCAAACTAGATCGCTTCCAGCTCATTACTGGATATCGTGCCGTTCCGTATCACGAGATAATAATATCAGTGAACACAATGCCTCTGGTGGAGGCGCTTTTTATTTATTTATCTATATACGGGTGAACCCCAATTTTGTTTATAATAATTTAATAACAAGTAAATCTTATTCTATACTACTATACTAGTACAATTATACTACTTATACTATTATAATATTATAATTTAATTTAAATATAATTTTTGATCTAGATATATGCAATACATGGGACAATGATGACAATAAACATAATTAACAATATGAACTAATGCGTGAGAGACTTGATTCTTGAAAATATTTGGAGTATCACAGAAGAAATCAATTTTATCACAATAGTTATTTCCCAGTCTTAACATTTTCGATATAGGAGAGTTGTAACCATAGTTAGTTGAATGATATGGTGTAACGGATAATTTTATTTATTGAACGTTGAAAGATATGAGGGAGAGAATTTCTGGACAATCATTAATACCAGAAATTATTTTATAAAGATAAACTAATGATGTAATTATTCGTTTATCATCCAGACTTGATAAAGATAATATATTCATCACTTCCCTGTAATTATATTCGCCTACAACTAGGACTAGTTTGAAAGCCATGGTCCTTAGAAATTTATTTTGCACATTTTCTACTTGTGTATATTTAATGTAGTAGGGACTCCAGATTATGGTGTTATACTCTACGATAGATCGTACTAAAGAGCAATATAAAATGTTTGTGATGAAAGGAGAAAGGTTAGTTGACGATCTCACAATAAAGCCAAGCATTTTCACATAGTTGTTGAAACAAAGCTTGCTATCTAACAATATACCCAAATCCTTACACACTGATTTACATTCCAAAATCTCATTATTTAAAAAGTAATCAAAATTAACAGGTGAACGAGATCCACTAAATACCATTGAGTAGCATTTATTCGTATTGAGATGAAGGCAGTTTGCTTCACACCAATCGGAAATGCAATTTATATCAGTCTGAAGAAGATTGGCATCATGAGCCCTCTCTATGACCTTGAAAATTTTCAGATCTTCGGCAAATAGTAGGAATTTTGAATTATTAATATTTGAATTAATGTCATTTATAAAGAGGCAGAACAACAAAGGCCCGCAGTGGGATCCCTGTGGTACACCTGATTTCACCAAAAAAGGTTCTGAAACTGTACTATTTACTCTAACTGATTGAGAACGACCAGTCAGATTACCAGAGATACCAATAGCAAATAATTTTTTAATCAGTAAGTTATGATTGACTCTATCAAAAGCTTTTGAGAAGTCTGTGTAGATAGCATCTACCTGCACAGACCTCTCAAGTGTTTGAGTTATGTAGTGCTGATAATACAATAAGTTTGATACTGTGGATCATCCAGATGTAAATCCATGATGCTCAGGTATTATCAGAGGTCTACAAACATTCGTTAATATTTTTGCAACAAGGCAATCTAAGACTTTAGGAATAGCTAATTGAATGCATACTCCCCTATAGTTTTGAACTTTTTCTTTCGAGCCACTTTTAAAAATAGGGCAAATAAAGCTTTCTTTCCAACGGTCAGGGAATGAGCCACTAGTCAGTGATTTATTGAATAAAATGAAAAGAGGAATTGACAGAGAATATATACACTGTTTTATGAAGAAAGAAGGAATACCATGGCCACTCGAAAATCTTGATTTTTATTCACATATAGCTTCAAATATGCTTGATAATTCAAATTCTAGAAGCCTTTGAAAAACGACAACAAGTTGATAGTATTTATACAGATTTCTCGAAAGCCTTCGACCACGTAAACCATGCTATTCTTCTGGCTAAGTTAGGTTCACTTGGGATGGGAAAAAACTGCCTTAAGTGGACTGAAAGCTTTCTGTCTGGCCGTAGCCAGTGTGTACGCATTAACAACTATTTATCAAATGCCATATCCGTTACATCAGGGGTCCCGCAGGGGTCCCATTGCGGCCCTATTCTCTTCAACTTATTTGTGAATGATATTTATGATGTAATAGTTAATTCGGACATCCTAAGTTTTGCTGATGATGTGAAATTGTTTATGAATGTAAGTTGTTTTCATGATTGTCTACTCCTCCAGGCCGACCTGGATAGATTCAGTGAATGGGCATCAATGAATAAATTAATGTTAAATGTTACAAAATGTTTTTCGATGACTTTTGCTCGAATAAAATCCCCAGTTGTTTTTGATTACAACCTCGGAGCAAAACATTAAGCAAAGTGAATGAAATAAGGGATTTAGGCATACTCCTTGACACTAAATTGTCTTTTAAAAGTCAGTTGAAACATTTAAATTGCTCTACATATCACTAGTCCGTCCAAGTCTTGAATACTCATCAGTGGTGTGGTCACCCAGCTATTCATGTGATACTAAACTGATTGAGTCAGTACATAAAAAGTTTCTGAGACAGTGCGCATTTAAAATGGGTATTGTCCGTGAGGACTTCCACATTGACTACACATTCATTGAACAATCATTAGTCATCCAGTCTCTGGAAATTCGTAGAACTTTTTTTGATTTCTGTTTCTTATTCAAAATTGTCAATGGTCTGATCGACTGTAATTACATTCTGACACAGTTGAGGTTCAACACACACTTTAGAACTCGAGATCGGAAATTGTTTTTAATTCAATTTTATCCTAACAACTACACCTATCATAGCCCCTTAGCAAGACTACCTCGGAATTTTAATGATATTCATGGTTCTATTGACCTATTTGATATTACGCTTACCCAATTCAAGAATGGATTGAGATCCGTATTAGAAATGCAAAATATATAATAATTTAAGGAAATTTATTTAAAATTTTTAGGAAATTCTATATAATATATTTAATGAAACTTAGACCTAGTTATATTTATCATTGTACTTATGTAAAAATGGTTTATCCGTATAAATAAATAAATAAATGTACAAGTTGCGCTTCCCGTCGTAGTAATACGTTTTACTTTCTGAAACTATGCGACGCCAGCAGTACAGGTGGCATCTCCCAAAAAAAGATAATGCAAATGGTGGAGATGAGACGATATTGTGAGGTTCCTGTTGTTAGAACACTTCTCCGGTCAATTGAAAATATGCGGCTCCCGTGTATCAGAGGCATCAGAGATCAACGCACGTATGCGGTTCCTGTCGCGAAAGGGTTAAAATTATATCTTTATTTAACACGTTGAGTACGGCATGAGATCATGCAGATGCTGCACTTGTTTCTAACAGGTCGGGCGCGGCATGAATGTGATGCCGCACAACATATTTTCACTCAGACGGCGTGTATCTCATCAGAACTCACGTTATAATGCTAAATAAATGGTAGGCGATCAAGCGCTGGCTGAGCGACCAACTTATATGAGCGGGATCGAGATTTATTAATTAGGGTGGTTTTTATGGGCATCAAAGTGAAAAAATCCGAAAAATTATTATTTGCTTATTATAAGAACGTAAAGAAACAAGAAACGCATCACAAAGAATTACGAATACAATAGGCTGAGGCAATACAAATATAATAGGCTAACATATTTCGGCCTTAGTAGCATTAGCATGGTTTTTCTCGTAATTGCCCATTTTCAATAAATAATACGACTTCTTCCCTCGAATTATTTTGTCAACTGAGCTTCTAAAATCGGCACCAGCTAGAAACCACGTGTTTGCGTTGTACATAACCACAACAATAAATTGTTTCTAGCTAAAGTGTTGAATATCATGCATTGTAACATAAGAAGTATAAGAAAGAACTTCAATGAGTTGTGACATTTTTATTTTGAGTGAGTGCTTTCGGCTGGAATCTACTGAAAACTTACATATTCCTGGATATGATACCAAATATAATGGAGCTGACTTCAATAAAAATGATGGGACAGTGATTTTAATCAAATCTAATTTAAATTATAATGTCAAAAACATCAAGCTTGCGGTAAGTGGTGTAACCCTCTCCATTTTGGAACTTGCTTGCAATGGCTTATCTTATAGGATCATAGGCCTATACAGACCCTGTCCTAGTAATCTGACTGCTTTCATTGAAGAGATTGACGACTTTTTCATGATGAGTGAAGTTAGTCCCAAATTTGATTTTTTCATTGGCGACATTAATATAGATATTATGCAAGATGATGATGTAAATGTAAATAAATATATTTCCGTCCTGGCTAAACATGGCTTTAAGCTGTACATTCGAAGGCCCACTCGTATAACAACAGACAATGCCACATGTTTAGATCATATATTTGTCAAAATGGAATTCAACCTAATCGGAAAATATATACCAAGCTCATTCATTATCGAATGTAATATCACAGACCACTATCCTGTGATGATTAATATTAACAGGGAAGCTAATAGTAATAACCATAACGAAAGTAATAAAATAACCTTCGGCGGATATAATATTGCAAAACTAAATAACCTCTTATCACAAGAAAATTGGCATAATGTTTTACAATCTGGCCATGCACAACATGCTACTAATATATTCTATGCAACCTTTAATAATCATTTAGAGACAAGTAAGGAGATATTCAAGAAAAACACTAATGAATCTAAAAAAATTAAGCCTTGGATAACAGCAGGTTTAATACAATCAATAAAACATAGAAACAAAATGAAAAATAAAGCTTAATTGTAAATACTCACCTCTTCTAGAATTAGAGTACAAACGTTATAGAAATCATTTAAATAAACTCCTGAAGCAGACAAAAAATGAATATTACTTGAATAAAATACATAATAGTCAATATGATATGAAGAAAATTTACCATATCATAAGTGAGGCAACCAATGAAAAAAATAAATTATCCAGCAAATTCCATGTTGTTGACGAACATGGCAAAGATTTTAATGATGATAATGAAATTGCAAACTATTGTGTCAAATATTTCACCAATATAGGTATCGATATGCTAAAAAATGTCCCTACTCAGCAATTTATGCTGCCACCACTTACTCCAAATCGAAATTCCATGTTCCTAACTCCTGTAACTGATACTGAATTGATACAACAAATATCCTCACTAAAAAATAAATGTTCTCCCGGAATAGATAATATTACCACTAAGATGATCAAAAATACTCACCTTCACATCCTGGTCCCTCTTGTACACATTTTCAACCTCATCTTCTCAACAGGATCTGTCCCGTATCAGTTCAAACAGTCAATAATAACTCCTGTATTCAAAGCAGGTGACAAAACAAAAATAAATAACTACAGACCGATAAGTGTATTAAACAACTTCGGTAAAATCTTTGAAAAATGCCTCAAAAATCGTTTAATGGAGTTTCTCAACGCTAATCAGATATTGAATGATTATCAATTTGGTTTTCGGGCAGGTAAATCAACAAGTGATGCCATGTACACTGTAGTGAATGAAATTATAAGCAAGTTGGACAAGAATAGAAAATGTATAGGGGTCTTTCTAGACCTGGCGAAAGCATTCGACACAGTAAACCATCAGAAACTCCTTTCTATTCTTGAAACAAATGGGATTCGTGGTACTGTGTTGGATGTTTTCCGCCATTATTTAGATAATAGACAACAACAAGTTAAAGTCCATGACTCGCTAAGTGCCCCAACTACCGTCAAGATAGGTGTACCTCAAGGAACGGTACTGGGACCAGTACTCTTTCCACTCTACATCAATTTAATGCTTTCACTATCAAATGCTAAAATTGTTTCCTATGCTGATGACACTGTGATCTTATTCGAGGGTGATTCCTGGTCACAAGCTAAATTACATGTCCAAAGAGAACTAAACATAATAACGGATTGGCTAAATGCTTTCCAGCTATCTCTGAATGTTGAAAAAACACACTATATAGCTTTTTCTGCCAATAATGCAAATAGGCCAGAGTTCCAGAATATTAGCATCAATAATCTAAATGAGAACATCACAGAAGTTAGCCAAATCAAATACTTAGGCATTATAATCGACAAAAATCTCAGGTGGGAAACTCACATCAATTATCTAACAACAAAACTCAGAAAACTGATTTACAAATTTTATATACTGAGAGAGATACTGTCGATTAAACTGTTGCTTATAATATACAAATCACTTGTGGAGTCACTCCTACGCTATGGAATACTAGTGTGGGTGGTCTGTATGAAAACTCATTACAAAATCTCAAAGTGATCCAGAATTTTATATTAAAATTATCTTTAGACGAAAAAACGATCCTCGACAAATGCACTGTATTCTCCAGATATACTTAATATTCGGTCATTATATTTTTCACAATTTTAATATCTGCCTATAAGAGTGGTCATTGTCAGCAAACATTCAATCATGGTTACAATACACGTGGCACGTTGAACCAACTACTCGTTACACCACTTAACAACAAGAACATTAGTCACCGTTTTGTAACATATATTCAACCTAAATCATATAATCTATTACCTCTCGCCATTCGAAAATATGCTAACCTCAAGAAATTCACTTCAGCCATTAAACTTTATATCTATAGTAATTATAGGGACTTCTTGAGAATTATAGAAACATAAAAAATTTGTATATTTATTATTATTCACCAACTTACAGCCATGTTAACTGCACTGTTGAATTTTGATTCACACAATTACTGCCTATTGTAGTATGTTTTACTCTGTTCCTATTAACCCTCCATTTTTATATTGTTTATACTGTTCCGTTCCTTCTTCCTATTTCTGACTTTAAATTGTCGGTTTTCATGTTATGCTGTTTTGTTTTTCTTTTTTCTCACTACACAATACAAGTGTGTACTCACTTAGAGTGTAGGGAAAAAAAAACATTTTTTTATTTCTAATTATTATCAGTAGTATTATAATTGATTTGTATTATTGGAATGTATAGCAAAACGGCTAAATAAATAAAAAATAAATAAATATATTACTCTTTGCTGACGACTTGAAAATCTTCAGACCGATTGAAAAAAAAAAAAAAAAAAATCAGATGACCGCCACGCCTACAGCATCATGTGACATTACATTGGTACCATGCCGCCTCAATAATATTACTTCTATTCAGACAGAGATCAATCAACGTTATGCTGCAAATTAAATCATTGAAAAACACAATTTAAATTCAAAACTTATAATATATATATATATATATATATATATATATCTATATATATCGAGAATGAGAGAAATCTGTTACGAATCCAAAAAAACACACCATCCGCCTACAGCCTGTTTCATGGTTTCCCAATCATTAGGACGGCTTGTGGTCTCTTTCAAATTCGCATCAGATTTCTCGTTGGTTCATAGCCTTAGGCCAATACAAACATGTGAACTGCATCAGATTATTGATAGTGACATCTATAATCTGTGCGGTGAAGCTTAAACCTAATATCGTGGAATTTTAATATCACGAGATTTCGTGCACATTAACAGGTCACCAACAAATGTGTCAGATAGGCCTACCCACGATATCAATAGTCCTACCCCTCATAGTCCTCATGCGTTTAACGCAAACAAATATCGAGAATGAGAGAAATCTGTTACGAATCCAAAAAAACACACCATCCGTCTACAGCCTGTACAGTGAAATTCGGGAATCGTAAGGGTTTAATATTATGTGTATATCGTACCCCCACATCTTGTGTGAAAGAATTTTTAGATATATTTGAACAATTATTATTGTACATTCTTAACGAAAATTGTCTTCTATTCATTGCAGGCGACTTCAACATAGACATAAAACAAGACAGCAGAATTAGAACAGATTTCTTAACATTGCTAAACACTTTTAATATAACCCCATCAGTAAAGGAATATACGCATATCTGGAGACTCAAAATCCTGTATAGACAACATATTAACAAACTGTGAGTCCTCTGAAGCTCTAGTTTTAAGTAGCATATATCAGACCACCGGGCCAAAACTCTTGCTGGACATCAACATAAATAATTAAGCTAAAGGTAATATACAGCGCAGAATTTTAAATCACAAAATAAAGAAAAATTTAAAAAATGTTGGCGAAGAGGAGTGGGAACAAGTTTTTTCACCCCAAATGAGGATATTAACCAACAGTGGGAAGTTTTATGAATATACTTATACCAATATTTAACCACTGCTTTCCAGAAACAAAAATAAACACTATTAGAAAACACTCAAAGTATTATGAAAGCGGAGTTAAGGGAAAGTAAAGATCGACTAGATCTATTATTAGTACTCAGCCGGGCAGATGAGGCATCATAGGAAAACTACAATCGAGCAAACGCAATTATAATGAAATGTTGGTAGAATCACGGAAATTACAGTATGGAAAGCGCATTGACAATAGCAATAATAAATCAAAATGTCTGTGGCAGATTGTGAAAGAAATCAAAGGAACAAACATAACCACAAATGAATTGAAAATATCAGGTGACCCATATATATTAAGCAACAATTTCAACTATTACTTCTTACGCAGCCTCAACCTATTGAAAGATCTACCAAATATTGAATTTACAAATAATATACCATTAAGTAGGAACTCATTTTCTTAATACCGATTACTATTGATGAAGTAATAAAATTGTGTTCGAAACTAAAGAATAAAACTAGCACTGGATATGATGAAATATCAAATAGTATAATAAAACTATGTGCTGGTGAATTGGCAATACCACTATGCCACATAATCAATAACTCCTTTTCATCCGGTTTATTCCCAGACAACTTGAAAATAGCAATAGTCAAGCCCCTGTTCAAAAAAGATGACCCAACACTCATGCAAAATCATAGACCAGTAAGTCTACTACCATCTCTCTCCAAAGTTTTTGAACTAGCAATGTGTTCAAGGCTTCTAAGCTATTTCTATACTGAAAAATTGTTGAGCCGAGACAGCCATATATGAATTCATAGAAAAAATTATTACTGCATACAAGAATAAAAATATATCAATGGGTATCTTTCTAGACCTGTCGAAAGCTTTTGACAGTCTAGATCATGAAATTCTGTTGAAAAAGCTGGAGAGATGGTATCAGAGGTACGCTCATGAATGGATAAAGTCTTACCTGACACAAGCGTAAACAAAAAGTAGTTATAAATAGCCAGGGAATTAAATATTACTCAGAGGAAATTACGACAGTGGTAGGTATCCCTCAAGGTAGTGTCATGGGCCCTTTGTTATTCATATTTTACATAAATGATTTAGCCTTAGATATTGTGAATAATGAAAATATCAACTTAGTGAATTTTGCAGGCGACACAAACATTTTACGATTGGGTTGGTCATTAAATAATCTTTTAGAAATCTCAAATGAAACACTAGAAAAAGCACAGAAATGGTTTACCATGAACAAACTCATACTTAACGAAGATAAAACAAATTATATTTGCTTTAGGACTAAAATGAAAAACAATAACATACCTGAGATGCTTCAAGTACAAAGCATGAATAATAACACTGGCTGAACACACAATATTTCTTGTTGTACACCTTGACCTATACTTAGTTTTCGAAAATCATATTAGGGTATCCTGGACCTTGTTGTCATCTATCTGTTATTCTTTTAGAGTAACATCGACATATTTGGATGAGGGTTCAAAGCGAACCATTTACTTTGCCAACTTCCACTTTTGGTGATGCGTTTTGGCATCATCTTCTGGGGAGGAAGTAGCCGAACAGAAAGTATTTTTAAAATACAAAAAAAAGCCATCAGGATTTTGCTATGTCTAAATTACAAAGAATCCTGTAGAGGTAAATTCAAAAAATTTAATATAATGACCATGGCCGGGGCTTATATATATGAGTGCTTAATGTTTCTGTTTAAAAATCGCAATAAATTTGAGTCGCACAAGATAAAACATAGACTAAACACAAGAAACCATAACACCGACTATAATATCCCAATCCACAGACTGTCAATAACAGACAAGTCTCCAGAGTGATCGTGTATTAGGATTTTTAATAAATTACCAGAAACAGTCAAACAAGAAGTGAACATAAAAGTCTTCAAGAGGCTTATAATCAATATCATAGTGAATCTAGAACCATACTCTACTAAAGAATATTTGGGAGAATAGATATTTTTACGAATGGATCCTGCATTGAAAATAAGACAACTTTATTCATTTTAAACTTTATTCATTTTGAACTTAATATTTATTCATTTTAATATTTTAACTGATACAAATACTTGTCTTCAAGTCACAAGATTGATTCAATCAACTTTATATGACACTATTTTCTTTAATTCTGGTTACTGTGATAATGTATGTTATTTTTGTTTTAAATGTAATGTCACTGTGATTGTTATTCTTGAAAATAAAGCCCTGTTCTATTCTATTCTATTCTATTCATGGTTTCCCAATCATCAGGACGGCTTGTGGTCTCTTTCAAATTCGCATCAGATTTCTCGTTGGTTCATAGCCTTAGGCCAATACAAACATGTGAACTGCATCAGATTATTGATAGTGACATCTATAATCTGGGCGGTGAAGCTTAAACCTAATATCATGGAATTTTAATATCACGAGATTTCGTGCACATTAACAGGTCACCAACAAATGTGTCAGATAGGCCTACCCACGATATCAATAGTCGTACTCCTCATGCGTTTAACGCAAACAAATATCGAGAATGAGAGAAATCTGTTAAGAATCCAAAAAAACACACCATCCGTCTACAGCCTGTTTCATGGTTTCCCAATCATCAGGACGGCTTGTGGTCTCTTTCAAATTCGCATCAGATTTCTCGTTGGTTCATAGCCTTAGGCCAATACAAACATGTGAACTGCATCAGATTATTGATAGTGACATCTATAATCTGTGCGGACGGATGGTGTGTTTTTTTGGATTCGTAACAGATTTCTCTCATTCTCGATATTTGTTTGCGTTAAACGCATGAGGAGTACGACTATTGATATCGTGGGTAGGCCTATCTGACACATTTGTTGTGACCTGTTAATGTACGCAAATCTCGTGATATAAATTCCACGATATAGGTCTAAGCTTCACCGCACAGATTATAGATGTCACTATCAATAATCTGATGCAGTTCACTATATATATATATATATATATATATATATATATACGTATATATATATATATATATATATACGTATATATATATATATATATATATATCTATATAGACCAACTCAGCTTCCGTTTCATACTTGGCCCACCAAGCATCCACGTGTTTATACAAAGCAAACAGTTAATAGCCCACTCAGCCTCCGCCACTATCTCAGGCTAGTTAGCCTCCTCTGTATATGTTACATACGTTTTTTGGGAGTTTATGTAACCTGGCCTCCTTTTGGACCTATTGTGTATTCACTGGGCCTCCTGACACTGTTGCCAAGTTTTCAGTCAATATTTAATTCCACAGCATGATAACAAATCAGCGCCTGTTGAAAAGTTTATCCGGTAGTTGAGAGTTTGAATTTTGCTTCATACTCTGAAATGAAATTGATTTCAGTAGTATGTATACGAGAATATATAATCTACCTTCGATCATTCTGAAAATATTCAAGGAATAGTGGCTTAGAAGAGTTCCTAAAAATTATACTAGACAATAAGTATTCCATGATGAAAGCAGTAAACTATATTGGGTATATTTTGGGCTTATTAGTCTTCATTAATAGTAAAAATTCCCGATTCAAATTCTAACGTTCCACGATCTTTCACCACTCTTATTTTATTTTTTATCGAAATTTACCAAAAATCCAGTTGGTATCTATACATCAGTAAAATACCAGGAGAGTTCTTGAAACTGACAGATCCAAAGCTCTATACTGGTCACTGTTTTCGCCGGTCTTTGGTCACTTTACTGGTGAAAGAAAGTGCAAACTTAAATACTATCAAAAGACACAGGCGATGGAAATTTTAAATACTAAATTCAATTGGGGATTCGCTGGATAATTAGTAAAATATTGCCCAAATCCTCCTTTTGAAGGCGGCCACCACTGTTCATTCCATCCCTCCTACAAGAATACTAAATGACAAAAAAAACATAGGAAGTGCAGAAGGAATATTTCTAGTTGTTCAGATTGTATAATAAATATTAATGTCAATGAAATTCAAAAAAACATTTGAATGTTATATTATATTTGTAAATAATAAAAATTGTAAAGAAAATTGTTGAAATTTATACTTTCAACACTTGCTCGCAATAACATCATAAAACCCGCGCCGTCGATAGCAATTAGTTGGTAAATAGCGCCACTAGTGAACAGTTATATTTATGTGTTGCATTTCGAGAAAAAGTGACATAACTGCTTTAGTGATTGTAGCGATCCACTGCGAATGGCCTCTCGAACAAAAATGTATTTTCGCTCTCAATACATACCTAATATTGAACTCATAGTCAAACTGCAATACTCATATCAAACACTTCCTCATTAAATAGTGCGATCCAGACTATAAGGTTGATTCTGAGTATCAATAAATGAATTATTTAGATTTGGAGAGATTTCCATGACTTTAACTTCAAAACTAACGGTATTTTAATTTTCACCTTTGGGGATGAAGTATCAAAAACCTTCATAGTGGTTACTCATGTCATCATAGTCTAGTAGAAGTGAGTTTTCTGCGAAAAATAGTTCCAAACCTTCTGAATATATGGCGATGACTCATTGATTCGGGATGTCATTCTGACGAAAATGTGCTAGTTTTTTAATACAAAACAAAAAATAAAATTAGGCTTAGTTTTTTGGTAGTAACTCAAGAACTCTTGATGATAGATGAAATTAAAAAAACAGATTCTTGAAGACGAGACTATTTACTATAAAAAATTTTGTCTCGGAGATCTATATCAATTATTTATAATTTTGATTCAACGTTGAAAATAGGGCTACGCGCGGACGTTACGGCAGGAGTACAGCACCTCTCGAGAGAGCAATTCAAATACAATATTTTTATACTATCAAATATACATTTAAAAATTCCAAAAATCAAAGTATCAGCTGAACACCTGAAAGAATATAATTTCGTTATTTTGTTTTGATTGAATTTTGATAATCGGAGGCTATTGCTAATCAAGTAGTTTTGTGGGAATCACCGTTTTTATAAAAACCGAATAATTGTTTAGAATGACTCCATATTTTTTTTTGCTTTCTGGGGCACATTTCACAAGTGTACTCAATGATATCATGCAGAAATTGATGAAAAATTTATTATTTTGTTAATTATAAATTTTTAAGGAAAAAAAAAAATTTTTTTTTTTCCTTTTTTTAAATTTCTTAAGGTAACAAAATATGAGATATCGAATAAACATTGTATTTTTTTTGATATTCCACATTATTATCAGTTTTATATCTGACAAACCCAATTCTTTTTAAAATTGTTTCTTTTCATTTTCTCATTATTTAAATAATATATTTAGAATTTTTTCCTTCCAAAATGCGGAATTGGTTATTCTCCACCTAATAGGAAAAAATATGATTTTTTATTAATAATTTTTATTTAGTTAACAATTAGTTATAAACAAACTTTGATTGGCGTTAATTTTTTTGAGTAGTACAAAAATAACAAAACAACCATATACCACAAACTGTGTGTGTTTCTCATATTTTGTTATCTTTAGAAATTTATAATTACCAAACTAATTAACTTTTAAACAATTTTATAGCGTGATATTATTGAGTACACTGTAAAATGTGCTTCAGGAAGCAAGAAATCATGGAGTCATTCTGTGAACAATTATTCGGTTTTTAATGAAATCGGCGGTTCCAAAAAAACTACTCAAACAACAACAGCCTTACATTATCAAAATTGAATGAAAAAAAAATTACCAAAATTACATTTTTCCAATGATACAAGATACAATAATTTTTTTGAATTTTTGAATTCACATTTAATAATATAAAAATATGTTATGTGAATTGCTCTCACGAGAGGTGCTGTAGTCTAGCGTAACGCCCAGAAGCCCTGTTTTAATTCATCGTTGAATTAAAATTATTAATATTGGGATAAAGTTGCAGAGTAACATTATCACAGGAAATTTCTCCTCTTCTTCAATTTTCCGAAAATCGATAGTTTTGAGCTTTTTCCAAAAACTAGAACCGTTTTATTTTTATTTCTGTTTTTTGTTAAAAATCGAAAAATACGACTTTTGGAATGTCATCCCGAATCGATTGAGTTTGATACACGGATTTTTCCTTAACAACATATGTTATAAAAGGAAAAAATATGATCCCATAGCGATGGTTTGGAAAAATTTTTATTTGTGGAAATATTGGTTGAGGATTCAGTAATATATATTGATATTACTTATCATTTCATTATGAAAAAAAACTTCTCGATACCTACTTTCAATTTCGAAAATGTGTTTTAATGGTACCCCAGTTTATTTGGATCTATTTTCCTCAGTTTCCTTTCAAGAAGAATTGAATATACTATTCATTGAGCATAATTATTTCTATTCAATTTCATTATTTCCTATTATTTCAAATCCTCAATAACACAGTGAATAATTTTCTTCGGTAATATAAATAAATAATTTTGAGTAGTTTTCAAGATCTGTGAAAGAGTGTTCCCCTTCCATTCGATTTTCTGTACCATTTAGAACTCTCACTTATAAGGTTTTCTTCCTAAAATATATTATTGTATTGTTATATTATTATTATCAACTAGCATTTTTCCATATGTTTTCATCTAGCTTATGGCTCAGGCTATTCCGTGATTTCGTTTCCCGTTATCCTGTTATCCCGTTATCTCGTTTGGGTGGCATAATTGATTTGACAACGGAACTAATGCTTTGTGCGACTATTACAAATTCACCAATCCCTTTCCACCCCTGTAGATATGGCATTTTGAATAAAGTTTAACACGATTTATTTATTAGTGACAGAGAGCCAAAACACCAATTTTCATTATTCTAACATAAAAACTCACGGAACCCTAATAAACATTTTCAGCCCCCATTTCGCCCCTTTAGTAGTTGAATTTCTAAGAACACCGGAAAACAAATGTCTTCATATGTAAGAAGACCTCAAATATCCATTTTCATGATCCTAACTTAAAATGTTTCACCCCATTTGACCCCTTTAGGGTTTGTATTGCTGAAGACACTGAAATACATATTTTTTTACTGTAACAAAGACTGCAAATACCAATTTTTATGAACCCAAGTCGAAAACCAAGGGTACTCCAGTACAAACTTTCGAACCCCAGTTAACTCTTTTACCCCTTTCGGGTTGAATTTCCAATAATCTAAAAATACGTGTTTCCTTATTTGAGAAGAAAAGGCCAAAAATAGCAGTTTCCATGACTCTTACTTCAAAACTAACGGTAGTTTGATTTTCACCCCTTTAGGGATGGAGTATTGAAAAAAAACTTCTAAAAGGGCCAGTTGTATAGGTTACGTTTATAGTATAGTTTAAACTGGGGTTTAAACTGTAATTTAACTTCAAGTTTAAACCGATAAAATGATAAATATTTCTTGTATATCTTCCAGTTAAAGACTTTGTAGCTAACTTCAAATCACAATGGTCCATCAATATTTGTTTGTTTCGAAGGAAAATTGGCAGTACTGTGTCGAGTCACATACGTCATGTCTGAGTAATGACAAGAATGACAAGTGAGTTACAATTGCTAGTAGTTAATTGCAAAGATTAGAGGTTCTCTACTCTTTGTTAATTGTTTGCGTTTTTCCACATTTGTCCGTTAGGGGTTTTGTTATTTTTGTTTAATGTACCTGTATCAAAATGGATTGCGGGGCAGCAGGAGGTCATCAATTTTTCCAAGCAAGAAGTGGAGGAACTAATACGGCTGGTGAAAATACATAAGGACCTTTTGGAATCCAAAAAAAGTGCGCTGTGACATGGAGGGAGAAGGAGGAAGGTTGGCAGAAATTGTGCCTAGAATTTAACGAAAGCAATATAACGAAAGAACCACGAACCTCCAAAGTCCTTAAAGCAAAGTGGGAAAATGTAAAAGAACTCCAAGAAAAATTTGCAGCAGAGAAAGAGGAAATTTACAGAGCGGGTGGCGGAAAAGGAATTTTCCCAAAATAACAACACAGGATGATGATATAAAAGAAATAATTGGCATTGCTGTTACGGGTTTGCAGAACTGCTTTGACAGCGATTATATTGCGAACCTCTTGAGCCAGTACTGGAGGACTCTAATATTGAATTGATTTTTGACGAGCGGAAGGTGAGGTTGATTGGTGTATATTAGGTGGTGCCTGAAGTTAAGACTAATGTGAGAGAATTAATAATAATAATGTGTTTTTTTTTTTAGAGGAAACGGTCACATTTGAAAATAACCAGAATGATATTTTCCAAAGATCAGAATCTTCAAAAGCCACAAGGAAATTCAAGAGACCTCTTCCAAGATATGTGGGTGTGTAGAATTGTAATTATTTGATATTATAAATTGTTACCTAGTTAACATGAAAAAATAACATTTCACATCAAAATGAGCCATCAACTTCTCGATTCAAATTCTATTACTGGTATGGTTGTTGCTATAAAATTGAAAAATTTTTTTAGAACAAGATCAAACTGATGTAACTTGTAAAATACAAATAGACCAAAGTCCTAAGAATAACACTGCAAATGCTCAAGAAACTTGGGCTGAATGGACGCCTACAAAGTTGAAAAACCATTATCCACAGAACTTACAGGTATAGTCAGAAATCAGAAATCATTTATTCATCACAAAAGAATACACATTGTGTGGTAAATACTACAGAATATGCAACTTATCGGACTAGTCAAAAAGATATTTGCATAGATTGGTTAAGATTGATAAAAATACAATATTTAGTGTTATGTATATATATAAAAAATAGTATCAAATATAGAATGGTAAAATGGTACAATTACAACACTGAAACAGCATATTTAGTGTTATAAATATAAAAATAAAAAAATATACATATAATTAGACAGTACAGTTCTAAAAGTGAGACAACAAGTTCACTTCGAGGTTTGTGTAGTTGTGATTTTAAAATATATTCATGAGCCCAGAAACTCTTCTACCTATAGTCAAAATCAGTCTTATGAGGTGTAATAGTTCATCACTAATAAGTACCTTTCAAATTACCCCTCCAGTGAATACTTTTTTCAGTGAATTACCAAAAGAGAAATAAAATGAGAATTGAAACTATAAAATCCACCTAGTATAGTAAACCCTTACTAAATACAAATGCAACAAAGGGGTAGTCAAGTCATTTTGTAACATTGAGTATACTATAATAAATAAATCATAATGCTATGCAACTTACGCTTCTTGCTATTGCTTTTTGTAAGGGTTTACTACAGTAGTCTGGTTTTATTTTTCAACTCATCATTTCATGAACAATATTTTCACAAATTGAATAGGGAGAGCAGAACAAAAACAAATGAAGAAAACAAAACTAACAGAGGATTGCAGACAAAAAATAAAGTGTTTCAGAAGCTAGGTTGGATTTTCTTAAACTGCAAACAATAAGTCTGAAAGATGACCAAATAAGAGCTGCAGAAGAACATGCTTTGAAAATGTTGCAAATGAAGGAACTACATTTATATGAGATTGAAAAAAGAAGAAAGAGTTGGAGATATTGAAAATGAAACTTGTAAATTAATGTTAATGTAATGTATTAATGAAACTATAATAAAAAGGAATTTCTCATTTTCCCGTTTTTTTTAATGTTCAAAAGTATGAAATCTGTGTCAGTTTTTTATTATTAAAGTGCTGGATATATATTTTAAAAGAAATATGAGTGACATAATTTCCAACAAATTTTTCAGAACATCTTTAGCTTTTATTCTTGGGAGGGTTCTTGTATTTTTACATTCACCTGATATGCATACATTACCAGAATTGAAATAAAAATAATCATACCTGAAAGGAATTTTTATTATATTATTAAATAGAAGAGCTCATGATAACATCTAATTCAGCAAATTCGCAAAATAATTATCTATCAAGTTTTGTCTGGTAAAATTTCCATTTTCTTGAATTTGTTCTTCAATATTGTCTTCAACAACTGCTTCTTGTTCAATGGGATTGTCCTCTTGTGGGTCGGGATCATTCTGGACAAGAGCAATATTATTAATACCCTGCAGCTACAATAATGGCTAAAGTGGTGTTCAATAACACCCTCATTTCTAGTCTTAAAACTTGAAATCTTCTTTTCCACACTCCATATTGTCGCTCTAGACATTACGAGTTCTTATTTGGGATTCGTTATATAGGTTTTCAGCAGCAGTGTTTGGATTTGCTACTGGAATCATTACATGGTTGTCCAGGGTATACCCCGAATCACCTACAATAAAACTATTTCCATACATCCCACGTTGAGCTGAGCCTTCAATCGGCTATTACTGTAAATGAGTCTATCATTAGCCGATCCTGGCCAGGAGCAACTATATTTCTCATGTATAAGTTTGCATCAGACACAGTCTGAACATTAATTGAAAAGTAGCCTTTCCTGTTACGAAAGTTTTCAGCATTTTGTCCACCTGAAAAAATATGTTATTCAATTGACCAGTTTCTGTTTATAGAGAATATGGAGTTGTATTCACAAACACACATCTCAGAAATTGTGTATATATATATATATATATATTTATTTATTCTTACCTGGAGATTGAATCCTAATATGTGTGCAGTCCACAGCACCAATAACATTAGGAAAATTGGCTATGTTCTGGAAGTTTGTTTTGGTTTCCTGTAGTTCTTCATTCGTCATAGGCATCCTAATATACATAGGTGACAATCTCGCTATTTCCCTTGATACATCACGAACAACACGTGATGCAGTGCCAGTGTCAATTCCTCCAAAGTCTGCCGCTCGTTCAGCATACTTCCTGTAGCATAAAACCGTAGTGCTACCAGAATTTGCGTCAATGGAGTAAGAGCATGGTTCCTAAAATGAAATAATACAAGAATCTCAACTAAGGATAATATTTAATTATTATTCATTGTTCTAATTTAAAAGAAATACTTACTGTGGCGTATTCCTTTGCAAATGTATGCCAATTTCTTGAATTAATACCTCTACGGATGCTTTCGAAATCCTGAACCTATTGATAAATTCCTGGTCTATCCAAATGTCCATGGTGTTGATTCGCGGAAGAAAAATTCGCGGTCTTCTTGGGTTTTCCACAATATTTATATCATCTATCTCATCTTCATCGTTGAATAATATATCTTCAAATATTTCAAATACGTCCATTTTGAAAACGTAAAAAAATCTGGTCAACAAGACAAATATTTATAGGTTATACTTATAGGAAAAACAAACAGTCCAAACATCAGTATTCAATCCGCGCATGTGTTTAACCGAAGCTTGAAGTTTAACTGCCCCTCCATCCATCAGTTGACAGTTAAACTCCGAATGGCAGTCACAGACACCTATACAACGAACTTTATTCATTAAACCAAAGTTTAACTGACACCTGTGGTTTAAACTGAACCTATACAAGTGGGCCTAAGTGGTTATATACTTATGTCATCATAGGAATACGCTATCAAAATTTCAGCTCTTTGTGTTGAGTTATTTGGTCTGGGCGTTAGTGAATCAGTCAGTCATTATATATGTATAGATTATTTCAATTCATTAGTGTCTATATGTATATGTTCTGTTGACTATTTTTTGTTGGTATATTTCTAAAACAATGGGCTACTGATTTTATAACATAACTTGTGTCACACACCCAAAAAATTCCATCCTTTTTTTGTACCCTTGAACAGTAGCATGTTCTGATTAAAATTGAATTCATTTGAGTCGTTTACCTGAAAATTTTTCATGATTCATCTGTAATCTTGAATCTTGGAATACCCCAGATTCCTACATTCAGTTAATATAATCCATTCTAAGCAACCTCATTCAGTAACTTTCGTGGTACTCAATATAATAACCGAAACTGAATAATACGAATCAAATACAAGAACATTACGAGAATATAGATTTTCTGATATGTGGAAAACAATGTAGGCGTTTTTTCAGGTTCACAAAATACCCAACTCACGAGAATATATTCAAGTAAGGATTCTATATGAAGATTGTTTTCATTCAATGAAATAAACAAATTAATTTTTTTTTGCTTGAGACGATAGCGGAAGTTTGGTGTCCTTTTGTTGAATCTTGTATGATAATTTGTTTGAGTGATTTGTGTATAACATTGTAAAAGTACCTTTTCGGAAATGGTGAAATATCGCAATATTTCAGTGGAGTCCCGAATAAATCTTGACGTAATCGCAGTAATATAAATTAGGAATCAATGAGAAAAGTATTTGCCAGGCTCATTCAAAATATTTGGGAGGCAATTGCAGCTTCCACAATTTATTTCGTTCGTGCCGGAAAGAATACATGTTTCTTGATGACAATCTAAAATGAATGTTATTTGTGTGCATCCCCTGTGTTGCCAAATTGGGGGAAGCCCAGTGACCTTCGAAAGTATACGTTTCAAACACTATAACATAAACAAAGTATATAAGCAGCGCACTTCAGCGGCGAGGGGCTGCACTAAATTTTAAATGGCTATCAAAAATCGGGCAACTTGGACTCCTCCATATTTTTGTGGTAAAGTGTTTGTTACTATGTTACATGTCGTATGCGACATTTTTAAAGGGTGGTTACCGGGCGTCCGTATATCGGAGGCTCGGTGACATCGGAGTCTCAGTGAACCTCAAAATTAACAAGGCCGGAGGCCCACTTATACCGTATATATATATATATATATATATATATATATATATATATATATATATATATATATATATATATATATATATATATATAAAAGTAATATTTGAATAAAAGTGACAAAAAAAATTAAAAAGCTAATTTCCATGGAACATGGAGTTTTTCCTGAAAAAATTAAAGTTGTACTAGTTGAGAAAGATGACCCCAATAATTATGAAAATTACAGAGGGGTTAGTCTGCTTTCTAGTATATCCAAGGGGTTTGAGCTCAACATGAAAAATCAGTTATTATGAAGATAACCAATTAGGGGTGGTCTCCGACTCAACAACAAAAAAGCTTGTTCTCACTTTGGATCATAAACTCACTTGATACACTGTGCGACAAACTGCGGAAAAACTGTTATACCTTGAGATTCATGTCGAATCTCCGTGGAAAGGAAGTTCTGATAAACCTGTATCATGCAACTATTGACTGACACCTAAGTTAGGGAATCCTAAGCTGGGGTATAAGCTCTTCTGCTGAAAGGGTTTTCTTTCTGGAAAAGAATGCAGTTAGAATAATTGCCCAACTCATATGGCGGCAGACATACAGAAATTCAGTCATGGAATTGGAAATACTTACAGTTGCTTGTCTCTCTCTCTCTCTCTCTCTCTCTCTATATATATATATATATATATATATATATATATATATGAACTGTGAAGGTATGTTTTTAAGAATATGTGTAAATTTATGTCAAATCAATATGACCATTCATACTCAACTAGAGCTAGAAGTTAGCTTACACCCAACCCACACCGAACCTCTCTTATCCTTAAGAGTCACTTATACTTCTTACCCAAACTATTCAACTTGAAAATTTCTATTAAGAATTCACTCAATATTTAAGTCAAGCTTGAAATAATATCTGCTACACCTTTAATGAGTTTTGATTAAACTATTCTAACCCCCTTTTTTATAATATAAGGTTTTACGCCTTTTTTATTCATTTTTTTTTTGTAGTTTCCCTTCATTCTATTTTTACACTGACATATACCTTGTTATTTGGACCAAAGAAGTCAAAAAGTTTGTATCAAAACAAATGGTTCAAACTACCCGTCAAGTTATAAAAAATTGCTTATGGTGTACCACAGGGCAGCGTGCTTGGTCGAATTCTATTTTTACTTTATGTCAACGACTTACAACATTATTTGAATGTTTTCATTACAACTTATGCAGACGAAACCAATATACTTATCTATGGAAAAACATATGAGGTGCTCAAGGCTAAAGCTGAAACAGTATACCAAAAGTGGTTTCTTAAAAATTCCTCAGTTCTGAATCCTAAGAAAACTAATTGCATCTTATTTAGACATAGTAGAAATAAAAACAATTGTCCAAATGATATTGACTTGATCAATGTGAATCTAACATTTTCGGAAAGTTTGAAATTCCTGGGAGTCTTCGTTAATGAACATATGAATTGGAAGAATCACATGGACAAGCTATGTGGTAAACTTAGCTCAGTATGTTATTCATAAAGAGAACTAAGGAAGGTGGTAGTTACACTTTTGAAATCATACTACGGGCATTTTTATTCTTTAATGTCGTATGGAATGATTTTATGGGACGGTTCACACATACATGAAGTCTTTTTAGTCCAAAAAAAAAAAGAATAAGAATTTTGAATCATTTGAAAATTAGTGAGTCATGTCAGGGTACTTCAAAAAATGAATCTTTTAACTGCTCCGCAATGTATATTTATCAATGTCTCATTTTTGTATATAAGCACAAGCATCTTTTTTCTGATAATGTTAAAGAACATCAGTATGAAACTAGACACAGAAATGATTTTTTCTACCCATTGTATAGAACTAGTGTTTTTGAAAAAGGTTGTTTCTATAAGTGTCTGCAACTATACAATGTATTACCTATATGTATAAAAAATACTCCCTCGTTGGGTAATTTTAAACAAACAGTGAGAACTGCTTTAGTAAGTGAAATGAGTGACATTTAGTGATACATTCTTTAATATTAGTATTTTTCATTATATTAGTAACATACATTTTTGTTTCTCAAAATACTAACAATAAATTTAAAATATTGTGGATCTGTTTTAGACATAAAAATTAACCATTTCTGTCGCTGGTACTCAATAAATTATTATTATTGTACTTTTCAACATGTGAAATAAATATTATGTACATTCATCTCAATCACTTTTGTTTAATTGCTTTGGTGAAATGGGGATTTCTTAAAATTGTCCAATCCTCTATTAAAAGAGTTGTGGCCACAGAATGTTGAAATATCAAATAATGATGATAGAAGCATGTACATACATTTTCAGAATTGAGTATGACACTTGTATAAGGAAAAACACTAAAAAAATTTCTCATAAGCAACTGGGTGTTCCATAAATTTTGATCATGCTTGTATTATAAAAGTTGCAGATGTGTCTATGTATTTTCAATAATTTTTTTCTTAGTTTTATCCAGAAATGTATGGTGGAAGATCAGGGTCCATTGCCTCCTTTTCCTTTCGTCTTTTGCTTTCCGAACTACCAATGCACTGCGGGAAACCCAAGGAATCCATCACGAGATTATTCAGTATGCTAGCAATAGTACGGCAGATTTTGAAAAATCTGAAAAAAGGCCTTTGCGAAGATGGCAACCCTATGGAACTGAGTGAAACTGATAAAAACTATTCTTCGAGGTTGTGGAATGGGCGAGAGACCAGGGTCATGCACTCTATCATCAATTGTGGCCTCATACTGAAAGATTATGAATTGGCTATGGATTTGTTGGGGCAACTTTCTGAAAGGTTAGTTACTATTTGAAAAAAGTATTTTTTTTTTGAAATTTGAAAATATAACTTTCAGTTAGTATTAAGTCCTTGTGTAAAGTTTGTTTTATTAATCAACTTCAAAAAAAGGTCTATATTGGACCTTTATGTCTGTATATATGTATGTCCGCGATTTCCCCAAAAACTGCCCAACCAATTTGAATACAACTTGTTTGTCTGGATTATGTCACTGATTCATCAAACCAGACCAGACCATTTGGCATGTTCCTTATTTCATGTGTTTTATTCTAGATGATATGCCTTTCGGTTTTCATTTCTGTATGTCATGTTTTTTTCCATATAACTATCTTTTCCATAGAATTATCTTATCATCACATCAAGTAAACTATTCCTTTCTCGGGATCAAAATTTGAAATTATATTTTCAGATATTCTCTTGAAATTTGGTGAATGTGAATTATTGATATTATTCAGTACCTCATCTAAGGCCTGGATTTCATTGCTAAAAAAATATTCACCTTTCTTTCCGTATTTTTATCAGAGTCATCCCACACAATAATTGTTTTACAATGCAGTATTATTTTTGACGGAGGGAAATAATTTGCGAATTAGTATTCTCTGATTAATTATAAACTGTTTTTTCTGCAAGCCGTTTCTTAAGTGTATGTAACACAATCTTGAGATTTTTCCAATATTTCATGCTTATAAACATGCCGAATCATCTTTTTGGGCGCATGTCGTAATGTCCCTTTCTTGGCCTTTTCTTGGGAGGCCTTTCTTGGCCTTTTTTTGTGGAAGACATTGAAAAAAATCGCTATACCCTACTAGTCAGTCATATGTTTTATCTTAGTGCTTTAACAAAACAACAAAAAAACAGGAACTGTTACTCCTGTCATGAGAGTGCTTGTTAAGGATTGATAGTTGTATTCTTGCTTTTGAATTATTTTAATGTGGACTGTAACTTTACATAAACGAAAATTGTTGACAGTTTTCTTGACAACATCAAAAACACAAGTCTCTCAGATTCTAAAAATAAATAAACTCATTAACAAATCATCTCATACATGCCCCCCACCTTGAAAGGATTGATCTTTCAAAACAAAACAATTGAATTATTCTAGTTACACAACTCAATATTGCTGGTTGAATTTGTTCAACACCATGTTAATATTCACTTGCAAATTTTGGAGAATGCTCGCTTGAGGAGACCTTGTGTAGTGTTGATTGTCGCCACTCTCGCTGTACCATCGATGCAAGGGATGAAGTGTGGTTATTCTTCCCAGTAACCATTTCAAAGGTGGTGCTCGATCATCCTTGATCAGAACTAACGCCCCTGGTTTTAAGACATGGTGATTGTCTCGCCATTTTGTTCTTGTTTGTAGCTCTGCTATGTACTCTTGAGACCACCGCAATTAGAAATGTTGTTTTAATTGTTGAATGCGTTAAAAATAGGACAGACGAGATACCTTGATTGACGTCAAGTCAGGATCTGGTAAAGAGGTCATCGACTTGCCAATGAGAAAATGTGATGGAGTCAAGGATGTGAAATCATTGGGATCGGAAGAGATGGGAGTAAGGGGTCTCGAATTGAGAACAGCTTCAATCTCTGTAAGAACTGTATAAAAATGTTTGAACGTTAACGGAGCATTACCCAAAACTCTTTTCAAGTGCAATTTACAAGATTTGACTCCTGCTTCCCAAATTCCCCCAAAATGAGGCGAATAAGCTGGTATGAAATGTCAGTTAACCCCATGGTTTGCATTTTTTTTCCATAATATGGGTAGAATGAATGTCTGAAATTCTCCCAGTTCCTTTAACTCATAAAAATTGGTACCGTTATCTAAAAAAATATCAGAAGGTTTTCCTCGTCGAGCTATGCAACGACAAAATGCTGCAAAAAATGCTTTGGTTGTTAGAGCACTTACTAGTTCTAAGTGAACTGCCTTGGTAGCAAAACAGATGAATAATGCTACGTAACATTTCAATGTTTTGCTACCCCTGCCGAGTTTGTCTTTACATCAAAATTAATTTTGTAAAATGGTGTTTTTCTGACAAAAGAGCAGGGTGCTTCTCTTCATAAGAATATGGAGAAAGTTGTAACCTACCCCCGACTCGTAATATTCCGAATGAATCAAGGGTTCACACTGAAGATGCTTGTAGATTTAAGAGATTTATTATTTTTTATTTCAAGCAATTCTTCAGGAAAGCTGTCTTGCTGTGATATTCGTACCAGAACGTTTTAAGAACATTCCAGTTCATTGACTGTTAAGGGACCTCTTGTCTTAACCTTGAGTTTACAATTATTTATGAATCGAAAAAAGTAACCAAGTACCCTTTCTGCCCATTGTAATGAGGAAAATTTGTAGAATGGGAACAATTCAATATGTTCAATTTTCAAAATAAAAATATTTGTTTTCATCTCTGGTACCTCTGTCGGCACTTGAAAAGTACATTCAGGCCAAGTATCACGACTTTGAGATAACCATGATGGTTCCACCCACCATAACTTCGTCTTTTCAAGATATCTGGGGTCTACCCCACGAGATAACAAATCGGCAGGGTTATTGCCTGATCTTACATGATGCCATATTTGTATATCTAGTAACACCTGAATTTTTTAAACCCTATTTCCTACAAATGTTTGCAGTTTATTAGGTGATGTATTTATCCACCAAAGACATATTGTTGAGTCACTCCAGAGAAAATATTCATCCACAGTTAGTGTCATTGACGTTTTAAGTTTGTTTATTATTTTAGATAGAACTAGAGCCGCGCAGAGTTTTAATCTCGGAATAGACACAATTTTCACTGGAGCCACTTTACTCTTTAAAAGACCAGAATATTCCCGTCGTCGTCAATGCTTCGAAGATATGCGCAAGCGCCGCAAGCTTCGATTGAGGTATCTGCGAATCCATGAATTTCCACTCGATTGATATTTAATCCAAGGATACATCGAGGTATTTTCAAATCATTAAGTTTTGCAAGATGAACCTTAAAATGTGTCCATTTTGATTCTAGATCGGACGGTAATGATTCATCCCTGTTGAGCAGGGTTCTTGAGAGAAAGCAAGTTCGGAATTGTGGCAATGATTTAATATAAAGTATAATACCAATACACCATACACAGTAGTACAATAGGGAGATGATGTGACTGACTGTCAGTGGTGACAGCATGTTTTACAATTACATAGAGTGATCTTGCAGTTAGCACACCTACAGGGTTCACATAATTGTACAAAGTTATTTATTCCAACAGTCCCAAGTTGATTTTTTCACCCATAAAGATTTTATCATCATTTTAGCTATTATGATGCATGGACTCAGTAGACCTAAAGGGTAAAAAATTTGACTAATTTCTGAAAGGATAGTTCTCTTGGTTATGGAGGTAGAGCTTGATTTTATGTTGATATTATACATTAATTTATCATCTTGTAACGAACCTAGGCCGGACCTGTCGCCTCACACGTTGCCATCGACAGCGATGAGATCATCCCCGGAGATATTCGAGAACCATCCAGTCGCTCTTCCGCGGAAAACAACGGTCAATATTGGAAACAATTGGAACATGCCGTCGCCAACCGTCCGAATTCGAAACATCGAGAATGCTGTATCGGAGATAAATAGACAGCCCCCAAGAGGGAGTAGACAGTCTGAACGAGCCCATACGATCGAGCTATTCAGTGGTAGTAATATAAATTAAGTTGTAGATTAAGTGTTAAATAAATTAGTTATACCAAGTTAAGTTTATTTACGTTACAATTGGTGTCGGAAGTGAGATTTTTAAAATAAACAAGGTGATGCGTGGAGTGGATAGTCAGAAAAATAAATTTATTGACCATTTTGTACTCCCAATATGGACAGTGGCCGGTTTTGCTAAGTGGACAATTGTGCGTGGGAATATAAACTGATACACTGTTACGTGAAACAGAAAATAGACAGTGGCCGGTTTTCGGAAGTGGACAATTGTGCGTGGGAATATAAACTGATACACTCTTACGTGAAACAGACAATAGACTGGTGGCCCGTGGAAAATAATTCGCGAAGTGAATTTTTAACAAACTGATAAACTTTTAGTGTGAAACAGACTGATACCTCGTCAAAGACAAAATGTGTTCAAGAAAAGTGCGCCTTGCGGATTTGAAGGTAGCGGAATTGAAACAGGAATTGGAGGAAGGGAACTGGAAACAACAGGTAAAAGCAAGTACTCCAGGAAAGACTTGCAGAAAGACTTATACAAGAAGGTGAGGACCCGAAACATTTTTATTGAAATTCCGGAGGTGATTTAAGTTTGGTAATGAATAAACTGGAAGAAAATGCTAGAAATCTGGAAGAGAAGCTTCAAGAAAATTCTATAAATCTGGAAGAGAAGCTTTCTAAAAATCTGGAAGAGAAGCTTCGAGAAAATTCAAGAAGCCTGGAAGAGAAGTTCCTGGAAAACACAGAAGGCCTAAAAAAGAATTGTGTGGTGTGGCTAATTTTCTAGAAGAAAGAATGGGAACCGTTGAGACAGAAATGGACAAAATAAAGGAAAGCGATCAGTAAGCTGGAAAAACAAATTAATAGTCGTCCTCCACAGAGATGGTTAACGAAAATGCAATGCTGGACTTGAGTTTGAACGTGGATAAAGTTCAAGAGGGTATAAAAGATGTCAAGGTCATTTCAGAAATAGGGAAGCTTTCCATGAAGCCGCCTCAGTTCGACGGAAAAACTCCATGGGCAAATTACCGCCGGCAGTTTGAAGCAGCGCCAAAGCAAACGGATGGAATGCGGGGGAAAGAGCTGTAGCATTGACACTTGCATTACGTGGAGAAGCGACAAATATTCTACAAACTCTCACCGCCCAAGAACAGGAGGACTATGATCAGCTGATTAAACATCTAGAATTACGATATGGCCACGCCCATTTGGAACACGTATACCACTCCCAACTGAAAAATCGCTGCCAGAAATCGGGCGAATCCTTACAAGAATTCGAAGCTGACCTTGCCAGCTTGGTTCGTCTCGCATATCCAGCCACACCGGAGAATGTAATGGAGCGATTAGCGGTTCAGGCATTCTTGGATGGACTCCGTGACCAAGAAACCAGACAAGCGTTGACACTAGCTCGTCCAACACATCTCGTAGACGACTGGCACGCCTTTGGAATTTGAGGCAGCAAAGCAATCCTGCAAAACCAAAGTAAAGTTCGAAGTATTGAAGAAGACTCACAGGAGCATGCTGACTTGGAAGCTGCCATAAGAAAAGTGATGAAGGAAGTTTGGCCGGAGAAAAGACAGATAAGATGCTGGAATTGTAAAATTGGACATGTCGTAGCAAATGTCCAACATTCAACACGACTCGATGCAGGAAAACTAAAGAAGGTCGACGAGAAGGGCAATCGTCGGCCTGTGTCCAGCAAGCCCGGTTAACAACGCGATATGTGCTATCCTGAAGCGACAGAACAGAGTTGTTTTCGTAGAGCGGTCTCATCAATAACGAGCCTTGCACCATGCTGCTAGATACAGGTGCGACTAGGACAATTCTCGGACCTTCCTTTGCCAGAACACCGAACGAATTGAACCGACAACTTGGGAAACTACGCACAGCAACAGGGGAGCCAGCTACTGTATATGGCGAGCTACCGATTGAAATAATTTTGGGCAGCACTAAAGTGAAACATCAGGCACTTGTAGCGGACATCGAAGCGATGCAATCATCGGAATGGACATCATGAATTCCAGAGGGTTTGAATTGGATTTCAAAGCGGCGTCCTACGTGTCAACGGAGAAGAGCTGGTACTTCATGGGAGAAGTGAAGAGTTGATCCGTGTGCTGTTGGCTGAAGATGTAAGCGTCGAGAGGGCTGAAACCATCCTGGAGGCTCGCCTGGACGGAGTGCGAGCAGTGGAGACGTGATGATGTTCGAGCCCAAACTTCATGATGAGAAAATTGGACGAGGATTGCCCTAGGAAAACCCTGTTACGTGCTGAAAAATTTGTACCGTAAGGGTCATGAATGTCAATTACTTTCCAGTGACCTTAAAGAAAGGAACAATTTTAGGGCACTGCTCGTCAGTTTCATCTGTGATCCGGGCGCACGAGTGCGATTAGCCAACCCAACAACTTGCCCACAGAACTAGAAAAATTAGTTGCCATCTCTTCCAAAGACATAAAACCAGCTCAACAGCCCAAACTAAGAGATTTAGTCAAAAGTACCAAGACATCTTCGATACCGGACAAGGAAAAGGGGTCGAACTAATGTGGTCCAGCACAAGATTGATACTGGGGTGCCGACCGATCCGGCAATCAGCAAGAAGACTTCCTCTTGCCAAGAAGGAAGAGGCTGACAAAATAGTCAGCGTTATGGGAAAAGAAGGAGTTATCGAACCATCTGACAGTCCCTGGTCCTCTCCAGTCGTACTGGTGAAGAAAAGGATGGATCGACACGCTTTTGTGTAGACTATCGCCAACTTAATAATGTCGAAGAAGGACAGTTACCCTCTCCGAGAATAGATGACACCCTAGACACGTTGGCTGGTTCCACGATTTTCTCGACCCTTGATCTGAAGAGTGGATACTGGCAAGTAGAACTGGCTCAGGAAGATCGAGAAAGACTGCTTTTACCATCGGCTCAGGATTGTGGCAGTTCACCGTTATGCCATTCGGGCTCTGTAATGCTCCGCCACATTCGAAAGATTGATGGAAACAGTACTGAAGGGACTCTCATGGAACACGTGTCTAGTGTATCTCGACGACATAATTGTGGTGGCAGATCGTTTGAGGACCACGTGAAAACTTGGAGGAAGTATTCCTGCGACTGAGGAACTCCGGATTGAAGCTGAGCCCTAAGAAATGCCATCTGTTCCAAAAGAAGTACGATACCTCGCCACGTTGTCTCTGGGGAAGGAGTAGCAGTGGATGACCAGAAGATCAAAGCTGTTAAGGATTGGTCCATCCCAAAGACATTCACCAACTTCGAAGTTTCCTTGGTTTATGCACATACTATCGCCGATATGTGCTGGGATTCGCCAACATCGCTAAACCACTGACCAGGCTCACGGAGGGCAAACAAAGTTCCAGTGGTCCGAAGAATGTCAAGACTCATTCAGGAAGCTGAAAGGAGCTTTGATCAACGCACCTGTACTGAGCTATCCCCTACCCAAAGGAAATTCATTTTGGATACGGACGCCAGCAACGTGGGACTTGGAGCTGTCTATCTCAGATCCAGGAGGGACAGGAGAAGGTCATTGGTTATTTCAGCAAGACGCTTAGCAAACCAGGCGCAATTACTGTGTCACCAGGCGAGGCTGTTAGCTGTTGTAAAGGAGTGGAACACTTCTACAAGTACGTATATGGAAGAAGATTCCTGTTGAGAACTGACCATGCAGCTCTCAAATGGCTCTTACAGTTCAAAAATCCTGAGGGTCAAGTAGCACGTTGGATCGAGACTCCAAGAATTCGATTTCGAGATCGAACATCGAGCGGAACTAGCCATAAGAATGCAGATGCCTTGTCGCGAAGACCATGTCCAGATGATTGCTCACATTGCGGACGAGCAGAAGAGAAAGAAGCAACACTTTGTAGAACCGCGGCAATGGATGACAACTGGAATGACAGCAAGATCCAGAAAGACCAAGAGAGAGCCCGACCTTGGCTTAGTCGTTAGCTGGAAGAAGGGCAATCGAAGACCATCATGGCAGGAAGTCGCAGGTTACTCGCCGGGCTGTCAAGTCCTATTGGGCACAATGGAACTCTCTTATTCTGGACAATGGGATCCTGAAACGTGTGCTGGAGGCCGATATTGGTGGGAAGACAGACGCCAAATAATTGTTCCCAGGAACAGAAGAGAGGAAGTGCTGCGGAAATCCATGATGGAGTCGCGGAGGACATCTGGGAGTGACGAAGACCCTGCAGAAAGTGAGGCAACGGTTTTACTGGGCCAATTGTCAAGCTGACGTCCCGGACTGGTGCAGGAAGTGCGCTGTATGCGCTGCTAGCAATGGACCTCGAATACGACCCAAGGCCCCGATGCGTCAGTACAAGCGTAGGCAGCCCGTTCGAGAGAATCGCCATTGACATCGCCGGCCCGTTTCCGTATCCGACCACGGGAATAAATACATCCTTGTGGCAATGGACTACTTCAGTAAGTGGGCGGAAGCCTATGCCCTGCCCAACCAGGAAGCCATCACCGTCGCCGACGTCTTGGTGAAAGAGTGGATATGTCGATTCGGTATTCCAATGGAGCTGCACTCGGATCAAGGCAGAAATTTCGAATCCAACCTTTTCCAAGAAATATGTCTACTGCTGAACATCCGCAAGACAAGAACCACGGCCCTACATCCGCAGTCCGATGGAATGGTGGAGCGGATGAACAGGACGATCAACCGCCACTTGTCCAAGGTTGTCTCTGACCATCAAAGAGACTGGGACCAGTATCTTCATTTGTTCCTGATGGCCTATCGATCCGCAGTACACGAGTCAACCGGTCAAACTCCTGCTAGTATTATAATGGGCCGAGAACTGCGACTGCCTTGTGACCTGAAGTTTGGGATACCGCCAGGACAAGACACTGCGGGAGAGGACTACGTCAGCAAACTTCGGCAGAGAATGGACGACATCCACGAACGAGTCCGGTTGAACATCCAGAGTGCCAGCGATAAAATGAAGAAGACCTATGACATCAAGGCCGACGCTGGAGGATTTAAGGTTGATGACCTGGTTTGGCTGTACAACCCAAACGTCGTCGTCGTTGCGGAACTCGTGGAAGGCCGTATAAAATCGTGAAAAGGATAAACGACCTTGTGTACCGAATCCATAAGCCACCCGAGGGAAACCAAGGGTCGTCCATTTCAACAGGTTGGCCCTTACGCTGGAAACCATGACCAAGTTCGCACCCTCAAGCCACCGGAGGATGATATGACGTTCGAGAAGTTTATGTCCTTGTATTCAACGGGCAGAAAGTTCTACATGGGGTTACTAGAGAGAGTCACGAGACCTTTTCGAGGTGCCTGCTGACTACGCACTAAGCGCACTGTGTGCAGAAGATCTTCGAATGTCCAGGGGCATCGCCGTAGTGTTCTCAAGAAATTTGGTCAACTCCAAACACTGCGGACCAGAATCCAGAAGTTGGTGGGGTGCTACAGTTGAAGAAAGGCCAGAGAAACATCTACTACCTAGTTACCAAGAGGCATTCCCAAGATAAACCGTCCTATGAAGATGTCTGGAAGAGTCTCACCAAACTAAGAGATACTATGGTGGACCAGAATCTGGTGGATCTAGCAATTCCAAAATTATCCTGTGGTATTGATGGGTTGGACTGGAGAGTCATAAGAAGTATGCTGGAGGCGATATTCAGATCCAGCGGCGTCAAGATTTTGGTTTGCTGTAACCCTCTTCCACGACCGATCATGAAGACCGTGGAGTGTTACTTCCATCGAACTTCACGGTGCAGATATGGGGAGTCATGCAGATATCGTCACACTCCAAGGATGAAATTTCGGGACGAAATGTCTTTAAGAAGGGGGCAATGTAACGAACCTAGGCCGGACCTGTCGCCTCACACGTTGCCATCGACAGCGATGAGATCATCCCCGGAGATATTCGAGAACCATCCAGTCGCTCTTCCGCGGAAAACAACGGTCAATATTGGAAACAATTGGAACATGCCGTCGCCAACCGTCCGAATTCGAAACATCGAGAATGCTGTATCGGAGATAAATAGACAGCCCCCAAGAGGGAGTAGACAGTCTGAACGAGCCCATACGATCGAGCTATTCAGTGGCGTAGTAATATAAATTAAGTTGTAGATTAAGTGTTAAATAAATTAGTTAAACCAAGTTAAGTTTATTTACGTTACAATCTGTACATGACCAGTATAGCCCTAATGTTTTTGTTTTCTCCTTTTAGCAAATTCGCACGAACATTATCAGAAGAAATCGCTCTTAGAATCTCGTCGCTATTTGAACTCCATTTTTGTAGTTCAAATCCTGCAGATTTTAGGAGGGATGTGATATCCTTACAAAGACTTAATGCTTCGCTGACTGTATTTGTTCCCGATAACAAATCGTCCATGTAAAAATCATTCATAATAACCTGAGAGGCCTTTGGATAATTAACTGTATTATTTAAACCTACCTGCCTGAGACAACACATTGCCAGAAAGGTTGCAGACGCGTACCGTATGTAACGGTTTGTAACTCGTAAGTCTGAATTGTTTCCGTAGGTTCCGATCGTCACAAGATTCTTTGTAGTTGTCTTTGTGTTGGTTCGATCAGTATTTGGCGGTACATTTTTGTGATATCCGCGCTTATGACAATATTATATTGCCTGAACCTCAACACCAATGATACCAAATCATCTTGTATATTGGGACCAATATATTGGAGATTTGGCCGTCCCATCGAAAACATTCCCCCATCATGTAAAAAAGGATCAGATTTGTTGAATATCTCTGTTAAAGATTCAGTTTTTTTAAGACCTACAAATGGAACAGAAGTCTTCAGCGTGATTTGATCACTTGAAAATTCAAAAAGTATGGACCCTTACAATATTAGTCCAATAATTATAAAAATTGCTAACGATATGATAACTGAACCCATTGTTCATTTAATAAATGTATGTTTCTCAAATGGAGAATTTCCAGATTTTTTAAAGCTGTGCAGAGCCACACCCATCCACAAACAAGGTGATATAAATGACTGCAATAATTACAGGTTTATTACTATAACCCCTGTATTGTCTAAAATTATCGAAATAATTGTAAAAGAGAGGCTTATAAATTATCTAGAAGGAGGAGGATATATAAGTGAAAGGCAGTATGGTTTTAGAAAGTTACATTCAACCACTCAAGCCGTAACAGACATTATTCATATAGTAGCAAAAAATAAAGATTTGGGTATAGTAACCAGAGCTATGTTATGCGACCTTTCGAAAGCTTTCGATAGCGTATGCCACGACATGCTTCTAAATAAGTTAGAAAAATATGGGATAAGAGGTTCAGCAATAAACTTGTTAAAATCATTCTTAACTGGTAGAAGGCAATATATTGTCTATAACAACACTACCGAATTCAGGACAGTTTTGTAAGAAATGACTATTCTTACAGATAACGCATGTAAGATGAGAGGTATTTACGAAAATTCGTTTGGGGTTTTGATTTTTTACCCAAATTCCGTCTGTTTGGATAACTCTAATGTTTCCAAAAAAATCTGCCCTCTGTTTCAGAAAACGTTTGAAGTCTTCCAAGGATGGTAGTTCATCTTTCTTAAGACTTTTCGGATCGACACCCGAAGCAACCTGACTATTAGTTATATTGCTGTTACCTTTGAATTCGTTTGCCCCCAGACTATTGGTTCTCCACTCTTCCCATTCACGAGCAGTCTTTTTATCTAATTTCTGACTTAAAATGAAAATGAGCAGTGTATCCCAATACTCTGTTGGCTGTTTCAAAGTTTGTGAGCGCACATGTTTCGATATTGTATCTAACATAATAATAATAATAATAATAATAAATGTACTTTATTGAATCAATTTGATCCAAAAGGCTATCGACCGAGGTCCTTCTGCCCATGGTTACAATTTTTCAATAACATTGTATAGTATTTAAGAAAAAGTAAAACAAGGTAAAAATATAAAAAAAAACACAAATAAAAATATACAAAAGTCAAATGAGCATTCGATGAAAGTTGGATTCACTTCTTGTTTGTTTCCTAGGGTTGAGTATGAGATAGTTCCAGTATTTTCTCAAATGTTGACTGGTGTGGATGCCTGATCATGGTTTGGATGTTGGGTTCCCTGTTGAGGCAGTATCTTCTAATAATATCTATATTGCCTTGTTTTAGGCTGAATTTTTTAGCAAGGTCTTGTATCCTCTCGTCTATTGGTGGGATGTTCAAAGTTTGGTATAACAGGCGGTTAGGAGGGTTGTGAAGAGGGTTGTTCGGGTGTCGTATTTTAGATATTTTTCGCAACGATGTTGTTTCAGCTACTTTAAGTTTGTTGATGGCTTGTTTCTTGCAGTTTAAAAGCAATGTGTGTCCATAGTCTATCATGGGTCTGCATAAGGTTTTGTATATGTGGCTTGCCGTATTCATGTCAATGCCCCTTTTTCTGTATTTCAAACTACTGAAGTGTTTGGCACGTGATATCATATTCTTTGATTTGTTGAAAATATAAACAGGATGTTCATAAAATCAGATGTGGAATCATCTTCTTGATTTCAATATGTGCATTAAAGTTCATATGTTGATCGAAAGTGATACCCAAGTATTTGATACTTGGTTTAGGTTTGAGGATATGCTGGTTTATGGTAAGAGTTGGAGAGGAGTTGTTGAGCCGGTGATTGAATATGATGAATTGTGATTTTGTGGGGTTGGGTAGGAGTCGCCATTTTTCGAACCATTGGTTAGTCTTTAGGGTTAAATTTTGAAGGTTGGACATGGTTTGTTCAATAGTTCTGTCATGTGCTATTAGAGCCGTATCATCGGCAAACTGTAGTATGTATCCGGAGTGCTTGAAATATTCGGTGTCTTGTTGTAGATGGTTATATATATCAGAGCAGTATATACAGGGGATAATGGCGATCCCTGTGGAAGGCCTTGTTCTGGGGTGAATTCTTCTGAATGGGTGTCCAATATCTTGACTCTCAGTTTGCGGTCTGACAGAAAGTTCTTAGTTACGTTCAATAAGGGTTTGGGGCAATCTAGTATGTGAAGTTTGAATAGAAGCCCTTGATGCCATACACTGTCGAATGCCTTATTTATGTCAAGGAATAGTGCAGCAGTCTTTTTTCTTGTGAGCTTGGTAACTTCTATGTTATTTGCAATTATACATAATGGGTGTATCGTTGAGTTATTTTTTTTGAATCCGAATTGGTATCCAGGTATTTTGTTCCCCACTGCTTTTTCGATTCGGTTTTTTATAATAGTTTCCAAATTTTTGCCGAGTACTGGTAGTAATGTGATGGGCCTGTAGCTGGATGTTTGAGAGAGATCTGTATTGGGTTTTGGGATGGTTATTATTGTACCTACTTTCCATATACTGGGAATGAACTGTTTTTTCAAGCAAAAGGAGTATATGTCAATTATGTGTAGGTGTATTCTCATATCCAGTTTTCTCACTATATCTTTGGTAATATAATCATAGCCGGGAGATGTACTTTTGCCTTTTTCGACAGCTGCGAAATATTCCTCTTCTTCGATTATGCATTCATCATCAGCACTTTCAGCATCAAAATAATTTGTATTCCATTCAGAAACTGTTTCATAACGTGTTTGGTCGAATTTGTTGTTAGTGCTTTCTTTGTAGGCATTTACAAAGTGCTTCGCAAATATTTGTGCTTTTTCTGGGGGTGTTTCGTATTTTCTTCCGTTATTTACTATAGTGATTTGGTTTTTTGTTTTTGCTTTATACTTTGACAGTTTTTTTATTTCGTGCCAGTAGCTTTTCCCCTTTTTTTCGTTTATCCTTTCACAGGTTTATATCCATTTGTGTGTTTTGAATTCTTCTATAAGTCTCTGAATGTCTTTATTATATTTGTTAATTTCTTTTTTCAATTCAGGGTCTTGTATACTTCTATATTCTCAATACATTTGTCGTTTTTTTTTTATTAGGCTTATTATAAATGGTGGTAGTTCGTGAGAGTGAAAATTATGTTTTGTTTTGGGGGTGTTCTCTAGGATGGTGGCAGTTAAGGTTTCGTTAAAGTTTATTATTGATTGTTCACTTATTTCTGTATTGACCTGTTGTTCTAAGTAGTTGATCATCTGTTCGTTCACTATTTCCATATCGGTTTTTTTGAAGTTATACCGACAAATTTCCTGTTGTTTTGGTATGTTCTGTAAATCTAATGAAATTATGAATCCTAGGTGGTCTGATCCCAGATCCGGAGTTTCTTCTACCGAGTGGATGTTGTTTTGTATGTTCTCGGTGTACAGTATTATATCTGGGGTTGTGTCTCTGTTGTTGGGCATAATGAAGGTTGGAGCTGTTTCCCATTTTTTAAAATTGGAGTTTTTGAGGAAATTGTTCAGTTGTCTTTTTTTCACTCTGTTGTTGATATTGAAATCACCTATTATAAGTGAGTATTTATAGCAGTTGGCCTTGGTAAATATATTTTCTTCAATTCTAGCATAATTGTGTATGTAAACGAGGAATATGTGGAGTTTGTCATCAGAAAAGGGTATGGTAAAATGTAGGCATTCGTTGAGTTGGTGATTGATTGATGGAGGATTTGCTTTTCCCCTTTTTAATTTTGGATGTGTTTGTATTAAAGATCCGCCTCTTGCTTTATTGTGAATTTTGTTTCCATTGAATTGTATTATATCCCAATTCCTATATGAAGTGTTTGTTTCTTTTTTTGTTTTACTTTCCACAAACATTGCACAATGTATATCTTGGTTTTCGATAAGGTGGTTGATTGACAGTTTCTTTCCGGCATACCCATTTATATTGCAGTAGAGGATATTATATTTATGTTGTTGTGACATGTTGGATGTTATAAGTGCTGTCGATTGGTTCTGTAGGCGATATCTGTTCTTCATTATCTAGATCAAAAATAAGTATATAGACTCTATTACCAGAGAATACTGCTACTGAGTCCATGTTGAAATCATTGATGAATCTTTTTCTGAGTTTTTGTATAAGTTCCTCTCTATTTGTTATGTCTGGTCTGTTGAGTTTATTGACATAGGTGTTTATGATTAAATCATGAATTGTGACAGGGTTGTGTACTCTAGACGTTTTCTTTTCTGTTGTGATGTGGTGTGATTTCCTGTTGAGTGATTTAACTTGGATATTTGGTATACCTGGTATTGGGGCCGTAGGTCTTTTGGCACATTTGTGTGACCAAGCTTGGTGATCTTCCTTTCCACATGCGTTGCATTTAGGTGGTAATGTTGATGAGCATTTGGAAAAGTGGTGCGAGCCAAAACATTTAGTGCATTTTGGGGGTGAGGTGCATTTTTCGGTTGAATGTGTAAACAGATGGCATTTGCTGCAAGGTTGGGGAGTGGGATCAGGAGGTTTGCTGGGGTATACTGGGTAGTGTCGATATTTGTAGAATAAGCCATTTTTCAGTAGTGTTTCAAAGGTATTTAATGAGCCACTTATTATTCTGATTAATGTAGTGGGTTGTCTCGTTTGTTTCGAGATAATTCTTTTGCAGAAACGATGTTCTAAATTTGATTTGTTCAGATGTTGGCTAATGAGTGTATCGTCTATTTCAAGTTCCATTGATCCTATGACAACTGAGTAGGTTGCTGTTGGGGTTGATGAGGAGGGCTTGCTATTTGGAGATATTTCCTTGTAGTTTAGGATCTTTTTGAAAGTTTCACAAGAATTTCTATCACTTTGTCTTTTTCTTGGTTAGTTTTCAAAAGTATTCCAGTTTTTGTTCTCAGGATTTCATCGTCTTGATCAGGCCTTAATTTTTCCCATAGTTGGCAGAAATTCATTCTGGTACACCCTGTATCTGTGTTTAAATGAAAGAGATTGTTGAACTTTTTGTGTGGGAATCTTTGTGTAGAGGTTGGGTAGTTTTTTGTTGGGTTGATTTTTTGTGGAGTTGAAGATGAGGACGAGTTTGTAGTTTTTGTTGGGTTGTTGTTTGTTGTGTTTTTATCCTGGTTTTTTTGTTGGTCTGAGCCAGTGGCGATGTTGTTAGTCCGGGAATCTGTGCCTATAATCATGTTGATTTCTTCTTGGGAAAGTTGTTTATTTTTTTTTAGGAATGCTGTCTTGCCTGTTTTTCAGTCTTCGTTTGTGGATCACTCTCTTCCAGTTCCCATCATCACACATTTCCATCTCGCTATATTCTCCATCACTTGATGATGACATATTTGTTTAAAACTCACAAATTCACTGTTCTATCTGCAGCCGATAAAATACGTGTTTATTCTGTCACAGCTGGGTTAGAACTGAGATCAAGTGTGTGTATCTAACATTTTTCTTAACTCGCTTGCCGATTCGCCGCCTAGAACTGGTAACTCAAAAAGAGATTTGACATGATTGTGCACTAAAATACTTCGGTTGTCATATCGATTGCATAAGGTGTCCCAGGCCAATTCGCAATTTTCAGAGGTGAATTCTATACTTCATATCACCTGAGCCGCCCCTGAAGATAATGCTGCTCTCAAATAATGAAACTTCTGAATTTTTGAAATCCCATCATTCGCATGAATCAATGATTTGAATCCCGGAATTCCAGCCAATTTTCATAGTCACCCGAGAATTTTGGAAGCTCGATTTGTGGCAATTTTATACCTTCTAACGAAGTTTGATTTTGATTGGAGGAATTTAAATGAATATCAGGAGGATCCTGTATTATTGTGGATGCATGATAGGTTTCAACAATGATTTTTGCTTCCGAATTCAAATCGTGATATACATTTTCAAATTCTGATTGCTTGTTAAGAATTTCATCCACGTCGTCAGACATATTTTCGAGGGCATCCTGAAGTTCATTAAATTCCTTCATCAACTCTACATTTCTTTCGAAGCTGCTTTCTAAACCCACAATTTCTTTCCTCTCCATTTTTTCAATGCCTTCAGTCAATATTCGATTTTTGAGATCTAACAAATAGTTCTTGAAAAGAGTTTGGCGTCCTTTTACAAAACCTTGCTTTTTATTTAACGATGTTACTTCCTCCTGACTCATCTATAGTGTATTAGTCTTACAGAGAATGAAAAGGAATAGGTTAGAATAAGACATTTGTACGAACACAGATGGGAAATTGGAAAGGACTCACATTTATTCTCATAAGTTGTTGCGGGTTACCAGCTGTATTATAATGCTTGTCCTTCCTCTTGACAACGTCAAAAACACAAGTCTCTCAGATTCTAAAAATAATTAAACTCATTAACAAATCATCTCATACAGTGCTGGTCGAACGAATCAATAGATCATTTGAAACTGGGGAGAAAATAGATGACCCTACGAGCTATAGATCAATCTCTCTAGGGCTTACCTTGCTAAGATGATCGAAAAACTGAATAATTTGATCTTTCTCAGAAACAAATCGTATATACAGCGGCGGTATTCAGTGATTTATCCAATGCATTTGACTGTGTAAATGACAGAATACTGCTTGGATTGGATCATACCTAACAAACCGGAACCAGACAATCAAAACAACTGAATACTCCGAAAGTAAGCAAATCTCATATGGGGTACCCCAAGGATCAGTACTGTGCCAGTCCTTTTCCTAATTTATGTGAATGATATTACAAAAACGGCGATAAATGGAAATATGACGCTGTTTGCAGATGACACAACAATATTGTGGCATAAGTATGTAGACACTCTCTATGAAACAATCACACAGACATTGCCAAAATTAAATCTTTGTTCTCGAAACAGTTTTCCTTATCCCTAAGAATAAAAATAATCTTGAGACTACACCCACTCATTACGTAACATGTCACAGTAATAATCACAATATCAAATTACCCATACCTACACCTACATTGACGAAAGACTCCATCATATAAAATTGTATTAAGCTTGGAAAACCATAAATAGAAAAAAGTGGAAATTTGGAAACTGAATATTAAAGGTTGTAAACTTCCCTACTAGTGATGATAGATGAAGAAATCGTCAAAGGTGACCTCACAAGGCCATTGTGACCAATAATTTTAAATGGAACCCTAAGGCGAGCGACACCTCTTTTAAAAGGTATCGAAAAAACATATTCAATGATAGTAATTTTGTTTGTGTTTATGGCAGTTTTGGCAACTCGCTTTAAAAAAACGCAAAGCTGTGATGAATTAAATTAGTTAATACTAAAATTCCAATTCAAGCTCCGCCTCTGGATAGTTGTCAAATAAGCTGATGTTTTTGTTAGTCTCCCTAATTCGACGTTTTTGTAATTGTCCAAGTTTTTGTACGTTTAATAATTTGTGTATTGTTGATCGAACGTTTAACTGTTTTAGCAGCTTTTGGTACTTTTAATATTTTTGTACATTTTAATAATTTGTTAAACTGTTGTGAGCCGAACGTTTAAGTGCTTCAAGAAGCGAAATGGTACGTGCTTTAGGTGATAAAGTAGCAGATATCCTAATTCTTGGACAAAATATTCATGCAGCAGAACGCATTTTTAATGAGAGGTTTCCCGATCGGCCCGTTTTGAGGACTTATTTAAGGGAGCTTCTTCGTAAGTTTGAAACAACGGATAGTATTAATGATGCGAAACAATCTGGCAGACCACAAATTTCTGATGAGAAAAAAATTGATATACTGGCAGAAGTAATAGTTAATCCTACTTCTTCAACAACTCACGTTGCATCTACCTGTGAAGTCAGTCGAAGTACAGTACATAGGGTGTTGGAAAAAAACAAATTTCATCCATACAAATTAAAAATGGTTCATCAACTCTCAGACGACAACCCAGACCGAAGACTATAATTTTGTGAAAATATGGAAACTAAAATTAACCAACAGCCAGACTATGTCAGAACAATTTGTTTTAGTGACGAAAGTAATACTAATAATAATAATAATATTTATTCATTCCTCGTTTAAAAGTACAAAATAAAAAGAAATATGTATATAAGTACAATGACAAGGAAAACGTCAGAGGGTCAGTAAAATTAAGACAATTAAAAACATTTTTATCAGTTAAAATTCATCTAGTGAATAGCAATTTTTTTCCAATAAGGCTTTCTTTAATCTTGCCTTGAAAATGTCTAAATTCGGAGAATTTTTTATCCCATCATCTAACTTGTTGAAAAGTTTAGGTCCGAGATAAAGAAAGCTTTTTTGATATAGATTAGTTCGATGTATGTTTGGCATTAATTGATTTTTGAAACGGGTTGCGTACTGATGTTGCTGAGATAGAAATTTTGATTTGTTTCTGTATACATAGATACATGATTCATAAATATAAAGACCAGTGATAGTAAGTATTCTAAGATTTTTTAATGCATCTCTACAAGATTCTCTCCATCCGATACCGGAGATAATTCTTACTGCACTCTTTTGCAGAATAAAGACTCTTTCAGCAGCTGACCCTGTCCCCCAATTCAGGATTCCGTAGCGCATATGATAGTTTATAGTCGCATAATACAAATTTAGTACTGCAGAAATTGGCCATAAATCTCAGAGCATAACAATTCCTTCTTAATTTATCACAAAGTGTTTCAATGTGAGGGGTCCACGTAAGCTTGTAGTCTAACGTTACACCTAACATTTTAGCAGTTTCACTAGATTCAACTTGCATTGCCTCATTTTCGTAGATACCAAAGCTTTCTGATAAATTTCCAATTGTGAACTTTAACAAGGATGTTTTAGTTATGTTAAGTGTCAGCTGATTTTTTTGTGCCCATATTTGAATTTGTTCATATAAGGTCTCAGTTTTTCCTTTGACTGCTGATATATTCAGATCCTCCACAAGGAAATTTGCATCATCGGCATACGCCACCACGTGGACTGAGGACAGATTGTGGAAAAATTCCATTAAGTCATTCGCGTATATCAAAAATAGTAGTGGTCCTAATATCGAACCTTGAGGGACACCCTGCTTAATGGTCACTGCCTGACCACTAGTATTTCCAACAATGACTTTTTGGGTCCTGCATTCTAAATATAATGTCAGTAATGCTAGACAGACTCCTCTTATTCCGTATCTTTCCAACTTATCAAGTAATAGCTTATGACTAACACAGTCGATAGCTCTTGAAAAGTCTATAAAGAGCCCACAAATGTGTAATTTGCCATCAAGTGCATTTATCACATGCTCATTAAATTCATACAGTGCTGTTTCTGTGCTTTTATGCTTAGTGAACCCATGTTGATTGTTAGAGAGGAGCTTGTTGGCTGAAAAAACGACATTAGCTGATTTTTTATATTAAGTTCAAAAAAAATTTATATACTTGGGAGTAAGCTAATTCCTCTATTATTCTCATAGATATTTCTATCCCCTTTTTTTAAAACCGGAACTACCAATGCCTTTTTTAACAATGGACCTTTACATTTACGAAAAAAAAATTCCAAAACTCATATAGGTCGATTATATTCCATATGAAACGTCCAATTGACTTAGAATGCCATCATATATTTTTTCTTTCGAAAAGATATTGCGTTTCAAAGTGTACCCGTGACGTCACGTTCATCGAAAACTACCCCCTCCATAATCCACGTTCAGAAACACGCATTACTGTTCTTGTCAAAAATATAGCTCACTGCTTGATATACACCATTAATATATAATTGAACACTGTTTATTGATAGACTCATCAACAAAAAAACCCATTTCAACAACGGTTTTCTTTATTTAAAACATTCAAAGTTTCTGAACGGGCCTTCCTTTTGATGAAGAGCGATCATTGGCAACACCGCAAATATTAAAGACAGTTCCCATTAAAATCATATTGACATTTGAGGTTATGTTAAATGTTTATTTTTATCAACTTATTAATTTCTCAATATCATAAACGATTTGGTGTGTTTATAATGAAACAAGGCTTCGTAAAAGCAGGTTCGGAAAATTTGCCAAGGGTGGATTATGAGATGATTGACTCTTTTTATTTATTTTTATGCTTTGTTTATGCAACGTTCCCAAGAACTAAGTGAACTAATAACTAAGGATTCAACACTAGCAAATCAATGAGCGCGTTATGGAACCCCTAGTACAAGAACTAAGAACCATGACTAGAAAGTTGCCCAACTTTTAACTAAGAACTTTGGTTCTTAGTTAAAACTTTCGTGATTGTTTAGATATAATCAATCATAAATGCATTATACTGTGAATATATATGTAGGCTTTGTCTGTTTGTATTATAATATAAATAAATTCATATTCGGTACATGTTAGTGTTTCCTTCATGTGATGAGTCAAATATTTATTAAGTTTGAACTACTGAAAATATAATTAATAATTTAGAATGAATAGACTTGAAGTATGTTCATACAAATTTCGTAAATTTTTTGCAAAATTATTTACTTATTTCACACCAATTCTTTGTTGAGGGATACTAATCTATTTTTTACAAATACAGGCTTACATTTTCTATGGTAAAAATTTTCCCTATGGTTACAAAACTATGGAAAAAAAAAATTTCTGAAGATATTGGCATTCATGAAGAGAATGTGACAACAAACCTTAGGAAACTTTGACATAATACTGCACATTCTAGTTATTCAAAGTATTTATGAATTTCAATCAATCAAAATATGATAAATTATTCTTATTGACAAAGTTGTTGAAGAATTCGTCCACCGTATGCTCCTGAAATGATTTGTATTGTGCCATTTGGAGTAGCAGATATTAAAATTTTTACAGTATTGCATTTTTTCTATTCTGACCAAGTCATGGACAGACGAACAGGATCAGAGGGTTTTTCAATTTCCAGACAATAATTGAATTAACTTTCTTATAGCGAGCTCTGAAAGGGATCGGCAAATTTCTTTCAATTTCAGATATGTCAGGCCAATATATAAGCTCTTATAAACAATTTGCCATCATAGGCACAGCTTTTGTGAAAATCTTGTGAACACTTGATTTACTCATATCAAAGTCATCAGCCAATCGAGTCTATACCTCCCCAACCCTTATCTTTTTAAACTCATCAGAACATCCATATATTTAATTTACTCAATTTTGGTAATGTATTTCACAATGTGGTAAACATTTTCAGGGAGCCCCAAATAATATTACTCTTCTTTTCTATAAGTGCAATAGATAAGCGCTGGCGCTGCTGTCCTTCGATATTTTCACAATCAGGATCGGATGAAGACTGACTAGGAATATATTTTTTTTGGTGGTGTTATTTTGGTGAATCGGATAATGTACTAGCTTGGCTACTGCTAGGAGAAGAACTATTCGAAACTCTTGAGTAAATATTTCCCATGGATGTAATGTCACACAACACAGTTTTACTAGCTGAAGGAGTGATGTTTTCATTTGGTTTGGGTTTCTTCATCGTTGGTAGGTCATATACTTATGATGAAACATTGTCAGACCAATGTCATTTCAGGTTGATATGTGGACAGACATCTTGCTTCAACATAAATTTGGATCCCCTTGTTCTAGCATATTCCTAATTCGTAGTATCTTCTTTCAGCTGGAACCAAAGAACAATATGTTTATAGGACTGGATATAAAATACAGTACTGATCGATGATTTTGCAAAATTGCATTGAGTGGAATTAAAGATCGTTCCTTGATGTACTCACCTGGAAATGTTCTGCACAAAAGCATATATTTCCGCTTTTTACAAAAGTTTGATTCACTTTCACTGGTGTTCAGACAACCGTGCACATAGCACTTTTTAGACATTTTCATAGTTATTAAAATTAGAAAATAATTTCCGAAATTTTTCAATACCAAACATTCATGGCGAGCTTGTTCATTTGCAGCAGTTCTCTGCATATCTCGTGTCTCGTATCAGTCGTATCAGATATATGCAAGAAAAAGAGCTGAAGAGAGAAAAACGATTGATAATATTCTATTCCGTGAAGCAAACGAACGAACCTATCAAAGTATCAAATAACAAATGTCATTACGTCACAATTCCATGATTCGCAACTCATACAACGATGCCAAATCAACTTTTAGTGAACGTGACGTCACGAAACCACTTTTTTCCGGATTATGGAGAAACTACCCATCAGAAAAATAAAATAAAAAATCCCAAGTGATATTAGCACATATACTTTCTAATTACAGTGTTTTCACATAGTGCATAAAAAGGTCCATTCCGGGAAAACTCCCTGTTCGGTAGACATATTTATAATATATTTTAAGGGCCTGCACAATTCATTTGCACATTTCTTCAGGAGGTTATTTGAAATTTCATCATGGCCACTGGCATTACTTGCTTGCTTGCTTGTTTTATGGCACTGCTCCTTAGGGGCACTCTGCCAGTTTTCAGTGATTTTCTCAATCACCCTTCTTTAGGCATTCTGGTCGTCTCACTCGAAGTGATACCATAAATGCCCGTATTTTCTTTGTCCTGCTTGATGCTGTAACTTGATATATTTGTTCTAAAAACTCTAAAAATAACTCAAAACTTTCCAAGTATAAGTGTCAAGATAATTACTAGATGTAGAGGAGGTTATAAGACAGATAGCACAACAAAGGAATAGACTTTTCTCGCTCCGGGGCAACGGCGGAGCATTACACAAACCCGAAATGTTGCCTCGGTTTTAGAAGCACCCAGGTCATAGAAAGAGTAAGGATCTGTAAAAAAAAACAAATTTGGTTTTTATAACTTCGTTTTGTTATGATTTAAAAATTTAATTAGGAGTAGCATTGATTTCAAGCTCATGGTATATAGTATGCTTTGAATAGATAATGGTGTTGGTACACCTAAATTTTGAAATTCTTGGTATAAGTTCACATTCGGTATTTGGTTTATTGGACATTCTAAAATCATATGGTTGAGGTCTTCAACTTTTCCACATTCGCACAGTGGAGATTCTCTACATCCAATTCTATATAGATGGGAGCCAGTTAGACAGTGCCCTGTCCTCATTCTGATAATCGTCGTGATGTGTCGCCTGTCAATAAATGGGAATTTTTTGTACCATGGTATATGTGGAAAATTTTCCTGTATCTGCGAGTACCATTTTCCCTTGTCGTGGGTTGTTCTTTTCCAATAATTGCAAAATCTGGTTTTAATCTGTCTCCTAAGAGTAGGTAATATATCTTCTTTACCGAGTTTAATTTTATGAGGAACATTCAAATTTCTACCAATTGAGGCCAGTGTATCGGCTTTTTCGTTTCCCTTTATGTTGGAGTGTCCGGGTATCCATGAATGGATTAGGGATCTGTAGCTAGGTGATAGTCCATCCCATTTTCATTGGATTCGAAAATCATTTGCTTGGTGGTAAGAGAAATTAAATCATTGGATGTTTGAACCTTGTTTTGTTTTAATTTGTAAACAAGTTCCGATGCCTGAATTAATTGCTGCGATTTCTGCATTGCAAATATTGAGAAGATCTGGTACCCGGGAAGAAAAAGAATAATTGATTTCAGGTATGTATACTCCAATCCCTGTTTTTTCTTCTGTATTGCCAATGTTGTTTTTGGATGCGTCTGTATATACGAAAGTGTAGGAGTCTGAAAAATTTTGGGTAACCTGTTTAAACACAAGTTCGTTATGCTGGTTTTGTTTTTTCATATTAAGATTGATACAAGGCACCGACCATAGCTGTAAGTCATAACCGAATTCAAAACATGGTAATTTTTCGCTGTGATAAATATCATTTTTGTATGGGTTCAACATATTGATTGCCTCTACTAGGTAAGGAGTGGCTTTCCAGTACCAGTATCCCGAGTTTTGTTGACAGTGTAGTTTTAGAGTTGTTAGGTTGTTAATAAGTGAGTGATTGTCGTATGAAAAATTCGTCGTTATAAATTTACATGCCAACCATTGTCTCCTGTGTTCAAGAGAAATTTCTGAAGTTTCTGCTAATAGTGCATTGGTTGGTGTTGATCTCATGCATCCAGTAATCACCCGGAGGGCCTGATATTGTACTGTATCCAGTTGTTTTAGGTTATTTATCGGGGAAGGTTTAAGGAATATTGATCCATAATCTAAGTGAGATTTAACGAGTCCATTATAAGCCATTTGTAGGGTAGCTGGATCTGCCCCCCACCACACTCGGCAAAAAGATCTCATAATGTTAATTCCTTTGAGCGCTTTGGATTTGATGTGATCTATGTGCATGCCCCAGTTTAAATTTTGAGTGATGTAGAACCCAAGGTACTTAACATGATTTTTATATGGAATATTTTGGTCCTTGTAAAATAACGGTAAAGGAGGAATTGCATTTCGTGATCTGTTGTCTTTGGTGAGCCAAATGCTTTCGCTTTTTTCCACAGATATTTCAAAATTATGTTTTTGCATCCATATTGCTATTTTGTTGAGGGTTTCATTCATTACTTCGCTCATACTTTGAATATTCTTACCCTTAACAAGAAGTGTGAGGTCATCCGCATAGGACAGTAGAATGAAATCGTCTGGTATGGCTTCGTACAATGATCTTATGTATATATTGAACATTAGTGGGCTCAATGGGGATCCTTGTGGGATACCCGTTGTTAGAAGCCTAGGGCCCCAGATGTTTTCATCACTGTCTTTAATGAATGTTTGTCTATTCCCGAGTAACCTAACAATAAGATTGGCTAATTTTGTGGTTTCCATTTCTCTGAGATACTTATATAATATACTAATATTAACGTGATCGTAAGCAGCTTTGATGTCTAAAAATACCGCCAATACCTCTTCCTTATTACTAAATGCTAGTTGTGTGTACGTGACTAATTGTGCAACATTATTATAGGTGCTCATTCCTTTTCTGAAACCCGTTTGGTCTGGGGAGAATGTTTGTCTATTTTCCGCAAACCATTCCAGTCTATTCTTTATCATGTTTTCTAGCACCTTGCCTATACATGAAGCTAAAACAATGGCTCTGTAGCTATTTACTAAAAGTGGGTCTCTGTTAGGTTTGACGAATGCAACAATTAGATATTCCCTCCATTGGTGAGGAATTTCTCCCCCCTCTAAGCAGTTGTTGAAAATTTCAAGCATTTTGTATTTAACCGAAAGTGGTAGGTTTGTTATCATGTTATAGGTTATGTTGTCTATACCTGGTGCTGACTGTTTTCTATTTGTTAGGACATTACTTAGTTCGTTGATATTAAATGGTTTTGAGTCTTCATTCGCTACTGTTAGGTGAAATTCCGGGTCAATATGGCATACTGATAAGTCATCCAAAATATTTAGACATATATTTCGATCTGGGAGGGTCTTAATAGGTTTTCCTTGATGAATTGAACTGAATTTTCTAACAGTCCTCCACACATGTGAAGGATTAGATTCCCTGTTCAAGGACGAACAAAAACTCATAAACTTTGATTTCTTTTTTTGTTTCAGATATTTTCTGCTTACTGCAATTGTTCTCTTAGCAAGTAGATAATTTTCAATTGTGGGGTTGATTTTGAACAAATTTATTGCGTTTTTGCGTTCTTTGATTTTATTTGAGCACTCTGCATCCCACCAGGGCATTCTACTTTTTTGAATAATTTATTCCTATTTATTTTTTGTGGTATTTATCATATTTTTTCTTTGAAATTAATTTTATTGTTGATCACACCAACCAATGCACCATAGTTCATGCTATCTAAGTTATCCTGACATGACAGTATTATTTCCTATGATATAATTCCCAGTCAGCTTTATTGTACAATCGTTTGACTATTGTATTATTATTTGTGTTTGTTTGTGAAACCGTATACCTCCGTTGAGTTGGCAAACTGTAGGAAAATGATCGCTGTTGGCACAGTCTTTCAGTACATCCCATGATGTTCTGTGCGCTAATTGACTAGACACTAATGTTAAGTCAAGAGGACTGGGGTTTTCATTCGGATTTGATAAACGTGTTGGCGTTCCATCATTTAGTATAACAAGATTGTGATTTGAAATCATTTCGATTATTGTCTTCCCGTTTCTGTCACAGTGAGAGCTTCCCCATAAAAGATGATGGGAGTTGAAATCTCCCATTAAGATCGAAGGGCCTTCAAGATTTTTCATAATTTGGTCAAAACATTGGGTAGATAATTTATTCTGAGGCGTTGAATAAATATTCATAATGTTTATGTTATTATATTTCACAATGATGATCTGAAAGTCTTTTGTTTGATATCTCATAGGTACGTGGACCTGTTCGAATTTTATGTCCCTCCTGACAAGGGTTGCTATACCTCCGCCATGATTTTTATTGGTGTTCTCCAACATATCTTGTCTATCCATGCGTACAATATTGTGATTTTTTATAAAAAATGTATAGTTGGGTTTCAGAAAAGTTTCGTTTAGTAAGATAATATGTGGTTGTTCATCTCGAATTAAATTTATAAGATTGCTTCTATTAGAATTAACGCTTCTATGTTCCATTGTATAATTTTAAAATTTTAGCATTTTTTTTAAGATTGCTTCTATTAGAATTAACGCTTCTGATTTTCCCTTACTTATTATTAGTATGTATTAGTGGTTTGATGTACTATTTACGTTAAGTTTGAACCTACACTATCAATATCAGGAGGTAGCTTAGAAAGATGGTAGCTTGTGTTTATCAACTCTCTAAGCTTTAACCTGAAATCTTCTGGAAATTGCATAAAGTTATTGTAAAATTCTTTTACTCTGTCGTCATTTGATCTATTATACGAGGCACTATTATTAGGCTGATTATATGTTTGCGATGCACTAAAAGGCTTTGATAAAATTGTTCCTTGTCTAGTTATGGAGTGTGGGGCTGTGAAAGAAAACTGTAGATTGACCTGGGTTTGTCATTAGATTGTTTGGATGTTGAAGGGGATGTGTTTATTTCTTGAGAAGTGGATTCAAAACCTCTAAAACCTGATTCTGACATTAATCTTTTCTTTGGGGTGGATTTGGCCACCTCCCTATAAGACCTTTTGGTTTGTACATTACGATTCTCTGCTACCGAGCGTTTTGTTGAATTAGTAGCATTTTAGGGGATGTGTTTATTTCTTGAGAAGTGGATTCCCTATCGATTGTCGGAATATTCCTTAATCTAGGAAATCCTGGGGGACCACTGTGATATTAGATTCAAACTTTGATCTGGATTCGTGAGCTTGCGGTGCTTCCTCGATTCCAGCATCATACGTTTTCGTACCAACTCTTTTGCATCAAAATAACTAATGTTTTCATATGCCATTATGCGTTTGATCTCTTTTTGTCTTTCGTATTCGGGACATTTTTTGTATAGTGAGTTGTGTTCACTACTATGGCAAAATTTACATTTTTTGGTGCAAATCACCTCACTTTCGTGGGCAGTACTACAATTGTGACATTTAGAATTAGTGCTTCGGCATTGACGTTTGGTGTGCCCAAATTCAAGGCAGGAGAAACATTGCATAACTGGTTGGATATAAGGTATGACTGGCATGGACAAGTAACTCATTGTCACATATCTTGGGAGAATAACCCCCTTCAAATGTTACAAGCAAAGTGGAGGTAGTTACATATTCTACTGTTTTGTCTTCTTTTACTACTCTTCTATTTAAACGTTTTGCATCCAAAATCTGAAAAGGGCTCTGAGTTACAGCCTTGATTCTATCAATTGACAAGTACTTAGACACATTTCTGATTATACCTTTGCAAGTGACATAATTTTGTGGAATATACATGATATACCCTCTATTTTTCAGACTCTCGTTATTCACAAATTTGTTTGCTGATTCTGGAGTACAAAATTCTACCCCAAGTTTGTTGATTCCCTTAATTTTTACTTTTTTAATGTCTCTCAATTGAAGGTCAAAAATTTCCGTAGCGATTTTTAAATGATCATATCTACCCACCTGGACTGTCTCCGCTTTAGCTTCAATCATTACCAAAAAAGGTCCAATATCAGTGTTTTTATAAAAACGTTGTTCGAAAGTTTTTTGTCTAGGCACATCACTAGGTTTTTCAATATCATTTACCTGGTTTGTTGTTTTTTGCACGTCCGTTTCAAGGTTATCGTCGTCCATTTGCTTATCCAAAACTTTTTCGTCGGGGGTTCGCCCCCCCCCTAAACCAAACATATTCCTTCGCTCTTTATGCTACCCCTAATTTGTTTTTTTAACTCACCAAAAGTAGGAAAGGGGATTATTTAACACAGGAGTCGTTAGTAATCACTGATCCTAATCGAAGTTTGCTTTTTTTTTTGTTTTCGCCGATTGCTGACACACGTCCGAACTAGTCAAACATCAAGCATCGAATCCCACTGGCATTAGAATTTTTTAGGTTCTTGACTAATTCAATTAATTCACACTCATTTATTGGATGTATAAAGATGGAATTCGGGCATCTTTTAACATTTCTTCTCATATTCTCAAGATCAAAATCTTCTTGCTTTGAATCAGTAGAAAATAGTATATTGAAGTTATTGGCCATGTCAGCCTCTGGTACTTCTCTATCATTTTCATACATTTTAATTTCATTTGACTTGTACCCTTTTTTTTGAATTTTGTTTACCATTTGCCACATGGACTTTGATTTATTTGTTGAATTAGATATTTTATTTTCTACATACTGTTTGTATCCAGTGTTTAATTCTATACGTCAGTATCACTTGTCTACTTATTTCCTTGTACTGTTCACTTACTTTCGCGCATTCTGAATATAGGGATACTTGGTTTTTTAATTCATAGAGTTCTAAATGTAAATACACAGAATGTGAGGTATTGGAGTGACGCAAATCCTCACCTGTTTCGTGAAACACATACCCAATTTCCCCAGAAGGTGAATGTTTGGGCAGGTATCCTGGGAAACCACATCGTTGGGCCTCTTTTTTTAATTACTAATTTAACTGGTGAGGTTTATCTGGAGCTGTTGCAAAACGCAATAGAACCGTTAATTCTTGAAATGTTGGAAGATAATCCAGATGAATTCGGCAATTTGGAAATAATATTCCAACAGGATGGTGCTCCTCCACACTATTACGGTGTAGTAAGACGGTATTTGGATGAGGAGTATTGTGGTAGATGGATTGGACGACGAGGTTCAACGGAATGGCCAGCTCGATCACCGGACCTCACACCTTTGGATTTTTTTCTGTGGGGGTACCTTAAATCGAAGGTTTACGCCCCTGAACCTGACAATATTGACGTTTTAAAACAACGTATTGTTGCAGAATGTGAGGCTGTTTCCGCAGACACATTTGCAAAAGTACGAGAAGAGTTTGAAAATAGGATATTTCACTGTCGGGAAGTAAATGGAGGTCACTTCGAGCAATTTCTTTAAGTAGTTACTGATTCTTAAATCTGTAATTAATATCATACTGCATGGAATTTAAATTTTATTGTTTACTAATGAGCCATTAAAACTGCCATAAACACAAACAAAATTAGTATCATTGAATAGGTTTTTTCGATACCTTTTAAAAGAGGTGTCGCTTGCCGTAGGGTTCCATTTAAAATTATTCGTCACAATGGCCTTGTGACGTCATCTTTGACGATTTCGTCATCTATCATCACTAGTAGGGAAGTTTACAACCTTTAATATTCAGTTTCCAAATTTCACTTTTTATGTATAATCGTTCCAAAAATAAGAGGGGGGAGGGGACTTTTGAGAAGCACTGTATAAATGATCCCTTTAATGAAACCATGGAGTAATCCTTTATGTTATCATTCTTGAGATATCAGAAAAAAAATTACTACGTCCATTCTAGGTTTAGAGACTTTATGACAAAAGTCAACATTCTGTGATTTGTGTAGCTTATTTTAGTGTGCATGTTCTATATTTTACATTTGTATATTATAAAATTAATTTTGATTTAAACTTTATCACCGAGATATTCATCTTTGGGCACCTTTAAGATATGAGATTTTATGATCAATCGGCCAATAGCGAACGTGTAGTTGGGGTGGTCACAAGACCAGCATGTAATTATATTGTTTAGATCGTGGATATTTGTAGAATGAACAGAGTTTAGAAACAGTTTTGAGAACTCTTTGCTATTTCTAAAGGTATACAGCATTGCTCGTTTAAAAATAGACACATATAACAGTTTGATATTTGAAACAAAACAGCATAAGAATGTAAATAACTGTTTATGGGAGAAAAGGTCCTGTTTTCTTCAATATAAAATAAATTTTCAAATGTTATTCTTTCAATATAATTATAATATAGCATTGTTCGTTTAAAAATAGACACATATAACAGTTCGATATTTGAAACAAAACTGGATAAGAATGTAAATAATTGTTATTAATTGATAAACAGTTGTTGTTTGCTTCAATATAAATCTTTCAATATAATTATAATGGAATATATTTGGCCATAGCTATTGAGAGTATATTATGTTTCTTAAAAATATTCAGTTAGTCAATAAATAAATTATATGAATTTGCCTACCCAAGAGTGATCTTCAAGTATCATAATCATAGTTATTCCGAAATACATAAATTTTATTGAGTAGTAAGTTGGATACAAAACTTTTTTCTTTGGGGCACATTGAAAATTACAAATTTCTTTTGTACCAAGTGTTCAAATTTAATAGGTAACAGGTAATATATTTTGAAAAAATTGAAAATATTAAATTTTATAAGCAAATTTTTGGACTGGAATAACAATCCCACAATGCAACTGAAAAAAATGTGTTGAACCACAACATAATTTATTGAGAATTGATGAAAAATATATGATATTGAGTTTGATAAATGGAAAAATGTAAATATTCGAAACTCCTACAGTAACTCTTGATCTTTTGTAATAATATTTCAGAGATGGTGCCCCTCGACACGCCCTACTCTCGGCTCTTGGTCGACTGCATTTACAGTTGGGTGATGTTTCCGGAGCTGAAGCGTGCTTCAATGAAGCTGCCGAAATCAAGGGAACACCACCGGGGGTCAGAGAACTTGTTGACAGAGGACTGCTATCCATAGCACAGAGTGCATTCGATGAAGCCTATGTATTTTTCCAGCAAGCTAGTGTTTTGGAACCTTCTAATATTATGGTAAGTGTATTTCTGAAAACACAATTTTGTTACACTTTACGACAAATAAAAACCAATCAAACAACTTTAACATCTACATAATATATCGTAACAGAGAGATGGTTTCTTTGCAAGTGTAGAAGAATACTCAAATTAATTTGCCCCGATTAGTTACTGTGTTTTCCAAATGACAATTTTATCAAGCAATTGGTTTCATTTGTCAGTAACTTGCTGTATTCTGGATTTGCCTTTCCATTTCCCAAAACTTACTAAAATTCACCCAATTGTTTTTTAAGCTTTGGAAGAAGTTTTGAGAACAGAACAGATAGAGTCCATCAAATAATTGCCTAGAGAGGTTATCATTCACTTCATTTTTAGTTTATATTTCTGAAAGGAAAATACAAAATATGACAAGAAATCAATTACTTGAATAGTTATTTGGTGAGCACACTAAGTTATTGGGTCAAATTAAATTGCCCTCCTACACTTGTACAGATGTTCTTGATCAATTTAATTTTCAAATTGTGAAAGGTTAGAAACACAAAACACCATGTTGAGCAATGTAGGGTTTAGCATTCTACCTATAGATTGATTCTGACCATGATTACGTGAAGCTTTCTTCCTGATAAGTCAGATAAGAACCAAATGGAATATTTCCCATAGTTCTTTTTGGTAAGAACATGTCAAAAAAGAATAAAGTACTATATTACAGAAAATATAAATCCTCCCGAGTGATTTTTCTGATAGCGAGTTATACCAATCTTTAGCTTTGAAGAAGGCGTCAATAACGCCAAAATCTTTAAAGTACAATGGAATTCATGTGCAAGCTAGGTTTTTCCTAAAGAGTTCCAAAAATATTATAATTTGTATTTTTATTTTTATTGGAAGTGGAGGAAATCCATTACGTACAAAGTAGGGGACTCCCTGACACAGGATTATCTACTAAAACCTCCACCCTGTAGGCTCGTTAGGCTGTGGCCTCCGACGACACTTAAGCCCTCTGGCCCATTGTATCTTACCTGGTCCGATTTTTTTCACCATGGTTCCCGATTAAGTTCCGCTTTGAGTTCCCTCCTAGCGACTGCATGTACTGCCGAGGCTACCTTGCGGTGCTGGAGGTTCATCTGGGCGGTTCCTGTCGTTTGCTCAACACCCTGAAGAGTCCTCTTTCGATCTAGGAAAACGCTCGGAATCATAACCTCTTCAGTGTCCTGAAAGAAACCGAGAAGGCCAAGAGTTGTCCTCATTCCCTTTCGGTGTTTCGTCTCGTGGTCATTTGTACCCCCAAGTGAGTGAACGGGAAGGGGTTGGTCCGGCCCTGTGGTGCCCCCTACACAGAGCTAAGGCTGATTACTCCGAGATTTCGCTCTGTTTCTCGGAGGCTCCGTTGCGGCACCGTTTGATTTAAGATCCCGGTGTCATACATCCATCGCCACGGCGCTCACTGTTGAGTTTACCGCTAGATGAACGAAACAAAAACACAAATTAAATAATTACGATTAATCGAAAAATACTCTGTGCGGCATTCTCAAGAGGGTCTGATTTATGAACTGTAATAAACACTTCTGGCCCTCCATAAGCCCCCATATGCTAGAGATGCTTTTAGGAATAATATACACAAAGTTAGTCGGTATTGAACTGTTGTAAGAATCGTAGATACGTTTGCAATAGACGATTCAAACGAATTCTGTATTTCATTTAATTCCCTAACCTACTAAATTCAATAGGTTATGAGCCCAGATTAAAATAAAAAAAAAAAATCAAGTCCATGGTTTATGTCCAACTTAAAACTAAGAAAACAAAATTTGACGAAAAGTCATTTAAAGAAATCTTAGTGGGATATGCTCCCAATGGATGAAGTGTGGTATGTGGAAATGGAAAGTTCTCTCGTAGCTCGTGACGTAATTGTCAGCAAGGCGAATTTGAAAAATCACTAGATCTGTAGAAAGTGATTCCGATGCAACTTCGGAGCCTAAAACTAAGAAAACCGACTCAAACTCGGAAAAATTATTAAAAATCACTAGATCTGTAGAAAGTGATACCGAAGCAACTTCGGATCCTAAAACTAAGAAAACCGACCAAATGGAAAAAATTAGTTAATTCTGAATACAACAATATTCCAATGTATACACATCACAAGACGACTCAAACTAAAAAAAAAAGGGGTTAAAATCACTAAATCTGTAAAAAAGTGATCCGAAGCAACTTCGGAGCATAAAACAAAGAAAACCGACTCAAACTCGGAAAAATTAGTTAAAAATCACTAGATCTGTGAAAAGTGATACCGAAGCAACTTCGGAGCATAAAACTAAGAAGACCGACTTAAATAAAAAAAAAAAATTGTAATTCTGAGTACAATAGTATTCCAACGAATACACACACATCACAAGAATTAAATCCTTCCAATTCAAGAAGTGAGAGAAACAAAAATCGTTGTTTGCCCTACTATACTGATCAAGATTTAAATATTATATTTTTAGTAGTTTACTTTGTGCACGTACTCTCGTGAGTGCAATACCAAAGACCCACAAAGAAATTAAAACAAGGGACAATTGAGATCAGTGGAAGCAATCCAAAAATGATGAAGTCAATTCACTCACCTCTTAATAATAATTGGTCGTTAGTAAATAAACACACTGACAAAAATTTTGTCAATTCCAAGTGAGTGTTTACTATAAAAACATGGAAACATTCATACCTTAAAAATTTATTTTAGCCTTCTCCAATTAATAGATTTATGTGTCCATCACATGAACGTAAAGACTACATTTCTGAATGGCTTTTTGCAAGAGGAAATTTACATGAAAATTCCTGAGAGAATAAATGCAGACAAGGAAAAATAAAGTGCACACTGCATAAATCAATTTGTGATTTAAAAACAATCAAGATGCTGGTATGAGCATTTTGACAAAACAATTAAAGAGTTTAACTTTAAAAGTTCTTCAACTGATCCATGTTTGTATACACGAGACAGAAGGAAAATAAACAAGAATATTTACCTTATCCTTTATGTTGATGATATTTTAATTTGTAGAGGAGACTAAGAGGCAATGTCAGGATTCAAAGAATCGATTGAAAATGAAAGAAAGATTTACAGGATGTTAAACCGTTTCTAGGCATACGCATTTAAAGATCCGAAAATATGGTAACTCTGTATCAAAGCTACTGTTTAAACATAGTTCTGAACAAATATAATATGTCCGAATGTAACCTGTAAAAACGCCTCTTGAAAACAAATTAAATTATTACGAATTAGATAGTGATGAAATTCTGAATTTTCCTTGTATGGACTCGCCAGATCTATGTATCCATTTTAAGCAGATACCGAAGTAAAACTAGTAAATAACTTTGGCAGGTACCAAAGTAAAACTAGTAAAAGATCTGAACATACCTGGAAAGGGTTTTGAGATAAATTTAATGATCTATTGACCTCAAATTAACTTATAAACGCAACAATAATTATGTAAATATTATTGAAGATTGTGTATTCTGACTGAGGTAATAATGAAGTGGATAGAAAAAGTACAACAGGATACCTATCCAAAGCCTTTGAAAACTGTACGATTTCTTGGAACTCAAAAAGGCAAACCCAGTAGCAGCGTCCTCAAAGGAAGCAGAATATAGGGAATATTCAGAGACAATAATGGCTGCCTTTTGAAAGCAAAAATTCCAACAAATGATAAAAGAACCAAACATATTGCTATAAAATATCTTTTTAACGTATACAAATATTACAAAATAAAGTAATACTAAACAATTGGCTGATGCCCTCACAAAGCCACTACCTATTTTTACTCACAAGGACAATGGGATTGAATTGGTTTTTCGATTCATATTTCTTTTGGTTTTGTTTTTGAGTGGGAGTGAGTTTACCGCTAGATGAACGAGACAAAAACACAAATCAAATAATTACGATTCATCGAAAAATACTCTGTACGGCATTCTCAAGAGGGTCTGATTTATGAACTGTAATAAACACTTCTGGCCCTTCATAAGCCCGAATATGCTAGAAATGCTTTTAGGAATAATATACACAAAGTTAGTCGGTATTGAACTGTTGTAAGAATCGTAGATACGTTTGCAATAGACGATTCAAACGAATTCTGTATTTCATTTAATTCCCTAACCTACTAAATTCAATACCCACATCTTGGATTTAGGTCTGTTCGCCAGAGCCTCGTTAGTCAAGTCACGGCCACGCATGTGCCAAAGCAAATGTCCACAAGCTGCCCCATCAACCGCGCGGCCGCGGCCTGTTCACCCCATACCACGTGAAGGTGAGGTTGGACTTTAAGGAGCAACAATGGAATTCATGTGCAAGCTAGGTTTTCCTACGGAGTTCCAAAAATATTATAATTTTTCTAATGATACACAAACTCAGTAGTTTTGGTATATCAGAGGCTTTCCCAAACTGGATTCAAGACTACCTCCATCAGAGAACACAAGTCATAAGAGTAAAAAATTTCATATCCAACGAAATTGTTGTAGCATCGGGTGTTCCTCGGGGTTCTCACTTGGGCCCCCTGCTTTTCAACATTTTTATTAACGATATAACGTCAGGCATCTCAAATGGAACAACCCTCTTATTCTGATGATCTCAAAATATTTTCCAAGATTGCTTGTCCCAGCAATGCCCAAAATCTTCAAACCGATCTTGTCCGCATTGCCGACTGGTCCCGCTCAAATGGTATGGTTATAAATGTCAACAAATGCCACCTGATGAGATTCTACCGTTGCAAAAAACCAATCACTTTCGATTACCAGATTATCAATATAGTTTTGGATGCAGTCCATAACATCAAAGACCTAGGAGTAATCCTTGATCCAACTTTAATTTACAATTTCCATTTTTGCTCTACAGTAAACAAAGCACTGAAACTACTTGGGTTTATAAAAAGGATAACATCGGACTTCACAAACATAATCCCTTTACCTCTGCTTTAGTTAGACTACAACTCTCCAAATATTGAACATGTTCAGCATAGATTTCTAAATTATGTCAACTTTAAACTTCACATTTTCCTCCTATTTTTGAGGAGAAAACCGAGATTTGGTATTTCTTCACAAAATCATAAGTAGTGAATTAAAATGTCCCCATATTTTATCAAAGATACATTTTCTAGTACCCTCACGCACCACTAGACTTCAGCAATCTTTTTACATCCCGTTTCATCACTCGAACTACGGTTACAACAGCTGTCTATCCCGAATCCAAAGACTCGCAAATGAGTATGATCAATTAGATTTCTTCACCTCCTCGTTGCCCAAGTTCAAAACTTGGCTCATCCTACATATTGTCTCGTAAATGGTTATTCAACTTTCTAACTTTCTTTTTGAGTTTTATCCTAATGTGAAACCTTATTTTATAATTCCTATTTAATGTCAATCTCTTGACTATTGTATAAGTGTAGTAACATACTAGTCTATTTTACTATTTTTTACAAGCTTTTATTCAGTTTCACCTGTCCCGATGTTTGTCATCAAATCTTGCAAATTAAATTTGATCCACTTCCAGTTGCCCGATTAACGTGAAATTTGGCAGGTATTCATAGTTCCCGTATCAATGCATTATGGAATTTTTGAGAAAAAAATAAAAAAAATGGCGGCTCTAAGATGGCGGACGAGATTTGTGTTTATTGTCCGATTCGACTCAAAATTAGTATGTGGGGGTTTTTGGGGTCGGAGATTATGAATTTTCTTTCAAAATTCACAAATTCAAGATGGCGGCTCTAAGATGGCGAACGAGTTTTGTAATTATGGTCCGATTCTATTAAACATTGGAATGTGGAGGTTTTCGGGGTCAAAGACTATGAATTTATTCTCAAAATTCATAAATTCAAGATGGCGGCTCCACATGATTGTGATAATGGAACCTTTCTATTCAAAATTGGTATGTCAGTGTTTTTGGGGTCAGAGATTATGAATTTAGGCGAAGATTATTTTCTTTGTCAGAATTCATAAATTGAAGATGGCGTAGGAGTTAATCTTCAGATGTTCTCCTCATTGAAGAACTAGATAGCTCAGAACTCACAGGAAAAAGGCCTCATAATGACTATGCATTAACAAAAATGCATAGATTAAGGTGTACTTACTAAAAAGCACAAAATAAAGTAATTAATAAAAAAACCTTTTTAAAGACAAGCTTTTATTCAAATGCGCTAAAAAGTAAAAAATAATTGAAATTATTTATTGAAATAGGAATCCTAATATACATACATTTTTACAAGTCCTAAATTAAACATAACTATGAATAATTACGAACAAAGTGAATTGTCTAGTAACATTTATTCCTCTATAAACAGAATTGTTTATTTGGAAACAATAAGTAGAAACATAATAAATAAACAAATAAACCATATAGGTGAGACGGTGTGACCCCGGGTCTTGTTAGATTACATAAATCCCTAGAGCTCGGTGGGTAGGGGGAGTGTTCTTTTCATAAACAAAAAAAGAAACTAGCGTTATGAAGTCAACTATGGAAAACATCAGAGCATCGTCTGAGGATGGAATATCATTCAGAAGAAGCACATCCCAAGCAGGTAGTTAGCATCATCATCTGTACTTACAAGAAAAGGGTTTCCAATGACAAGAATCTAGCAGAAAGTAAGTAAAATTCCTTCGATGGTTTCTTTCACTCTCCTGCAACTGAAGTTATGGAATTGTACGACAACTGATAACAAGTCTAAGATTGTATGAAGAGAACAAGGTGAGTATGAATCACTATATAGGTATGAGGTCCATACACTTTTTAGGTAACGTGGTATGTACTTCCTACGATGCAACTTCAGCACTACGCTGCCATCTCCCAATCACATTTTCCTAACAATTTGTCATCTAGAATTGAAATACACACTCCATTGATGAATCTGAGCTACAAATATCAATCTTAGGAACAGCAAGGACCAATCTGGGAACATTATAGAGATGAGGGTATTCAACTCAACTTCAACAATACCCTGTATTGTTACAATAATATTTCTCTGCTGAAATGACTTCCTAAATCATAGAATACACTTTATTAATCAAGCTGATCAATATAATATTAACTTTGCAGGTAGAAAAAACGAATCTTGGAACTTTATAAGCATGTAGGAGTGTCCGTCAACTTCTACGCTACCCTGCAAATTTTCAATAATGTCTATCTACTTATTTCACACCTCAAATGGAAGAATATACTTTCTTGATAAAGCTGATAGAAAGAACAGTATCTTTAGAGTTAGTAAAACCAAATCTAGGAAATATTAAAACCAAATCTAGGAAATATTATGAACATGTAGGATGACATTTCAACTTCTACACTACCCTGTCGTCTTCCAGAATATTTCTCTACTAATCCAATATATCAAATGAAAGAATGCACTTTTCTCATCAAGCTGATATACTTTTTACCCACCTTACTGAGCTTGAGAGTTGAAAATAGAGTTCCAAAGTAAAATTTGTCCTGTAGCTTGAGTTATCAACAAGACGTCAAAGACGAAAGTTTATGGCTAAAATTTGGTAAATGCCGTATTTATTCAGGAGAGCAACCTTGTTCCAATTGTAGAACAGATATCTTAGACCACTTTCATACAAGTTTCAGATTGCAAATCCATTCGGTAAATTCGAATATTGGCAAATTCCAGTCGGAAAATTGGGAATTCTTAGAAACAAAATACGTCTCCCTGGATACGATCCTTTTCCTATAAAAGTGAGCACCAAATCGATCAGAAATCACTTCCACTTGGGTCCTGGTCCTGACAACATCTCCTGCTATGGAATTACATTTAGGTAAGGTGACTTGAATCATTTTTAATCCATTTTTATTGAAACTGAAATTGTATTTATGAATTGAACTTTTATTATGAATTATGACAGTTGACATGGTGAAGTAGTTCAAACTGAAGCGGTCGACTGTAAGTTGTATTTTCACGGCGAGTTTTCCGATAGGGGTGTTTTAACGAGTGCTTCTTTATCGTTTATTTAGATAAATGATGAGATTGGTATAATCCGATTATTTTACAGGTGATTGTTTGCACATATGTACATGCGTATTGTTTTACTAATATTTTATGGTTATTTCTTCCTTTAGGTAAACATAATGGTTTGATATGTTGAATAAATTTCACAGGTTATGACTTATACATATGATACATATATATTGTTTTACTTATGTTCGTTTATTAATTTTGTCTTTAGCGTAAAATTATTATATTGGTATATTTTATTTATATTATAGCTAGATATATCGTTCTTCCCTAACACTTATTTGCAATCATTTATTTCAGGACTTAAGTATATATTTTAATGTGTTTATTTTATTACAGGTAATTATTCCCCATATTATATTTTCCTCTTGTGATCACTAATACCCGATATTAATCCTCTATTCCGATGATATTATGCTTTGGTATATTTTATTGAATTTTCCTGGTTATTGTTTATACATACGATCTATACATTTGGTTTTCACATTTTACTCATTATAAACATCACCTACACCCCTCCGGAATAAACCCCGTCGAGGCACAACATCACTCACACCCTCCGAATAAACCCGCGAGGCACCACATCACCCACACCTCCGGAATAAACCCCGTCGAGTACCCCATCACACACACTCTTCCGGAATAAACCCCGTCAAGGCACCACACTCACTTCGCTCCTCAGTAATCCACTCAGTGGAGTCCCATACTCAACTATTTTGATTTGGAATGTGTTTAGTGAATCCACAAGGCCTATGTGGATTGACTGATCTCAAGTATATGGCGTAAGTTCCAGGTGTAGGGGTATGTTTCACTACTAATTTGGGAATTTTTTATCTTCCGATTGAGGTATTAAAGATTGACCCTCCTAGACCAATAAAATCGTGGGGCAAATGATTAACACATATTTATATATTGAGAAGTGCTAATATAGTTCTCTTCCTTAGGTACTGGGAAGAAGAGGACGGATCCAAATGGAGTTTACTAGTACAACACGAGTACCTTCGGGAAGTCCAGGTCCGTAATGAATAGAAAGAATAACTATCTTCAATTATTCAGAATTTTCTACTCATTCCCTTTATTTGATATTCTCCATTCATTATCACAAACCAGTCAACTCAGTTAAATTATAGAGTCAGTATTTTTTCGGCCACGATTAGTCTGAGTCTTACTTATAACAGCGAGTAAAATAGAGAGTTTTAGCACGACTGTGAAATAGTGGAACTGAATATGTTTATCATTGTCTCATTGTTGCTTCTTGCCATAATAAATCCTGGTTTTACGCAACATTAGTAATACTAAAAAGTGACCGAGGATAGTAACGGGTTTGTGGGTAGGGGTGCACTCCAAAACATTCATATCCATCAGCGGACGCTGTCCCTGCAAACTTCTTGATGTGTGGCGAGGTAAATATATTAGTGGACTATTCTCACACATTGTCGGGAGTAAATTCTATAGGAATTTGGGTAAGATATCAGACTAATGAATTTTTAGACAGTCTCACAAATTTGTATTTTGAATACCTTAATAAACAACAGTCTGTCCTCCTGGACCTCAAAGAATATTGTAAAGATAGGAAAATTGAAATTTGATAATTGTTCCTGGTTTGAATCTAGAATACTTAACGGTGGAATATATCTAGGTCATATTAGTCGAAGCCTATCAGTACCACTTTAAATCCTCAAGTTATAGATATATTGGTCTAGAATTGATTTTAGTACTTGACTACGGCTCAATACGACAGTTTAATAGCTAAATTGAGAAATGTTGGAATGAGTATGTTTGTAGTGCTACAATGTTACTCTCTGCTAAGCATGGATCCCGGCTTTACGCCTAAAAACTCTATATAAAAATAGAACGTACTGTAAAGAGTGGCCGAGGTTGGTAACGGGTTGTCTAGTATGGGTGCACACAAAACAATCTCGGACCGGTCACTAGTCCTGTGAGTCTAGCAACTCCTTGGTTGCGTGCTGGAAATGTACTATAGTCTTCATTCTCTCAATTGGCGATAATCAATCTATGAATATACCCGTGAAAACACCAGCAAGGTGTTTTGGGCATGAAACAATGTTACAACTACAGATATATTCCGATCACCTTAATATAATCCAATTTTCATCACTTCAGAAACACTTTACATAGCAGTATCTACTCAGATTCGAAACCAGAGACGATTTTTTATAAGCTGAACTCTTATAATTTGCAATAGTATCTTGTGGAAAATGTAAAGCCTTTAATCGTTGAATTGTTTTCAAACAAGTGGAGATTGTAACTCTTGGCTTTAATATATGTATTTATTTAAGTTTGTCTATTATTTCTCTTCAGCTGAACAGAACTTTGTATCCTAAAGAACACAAAAAAAAAATTAAACAACGTGGGAAAATTGAGGGTCTCTCCTTTCAAGGGTCTCTCTATATAAGGCTGTGTGCCGACAAAAAAAAATGCTATACAGGCTATCTTCTGAGAGTAGATGGATTGCAGATCCTGCTACCTGAGAAGTGGCGCTGACTGTCTAGACGATCACAACAACAAAAAAAGAAGAAGGAAAAAAAAAACAAAGGTTGAAAAAAATTGAAAGTCGACCAGAAAATTTAACAACCATATAAGACCGGGGTGGGTTCGGTTACATAGGTATAAATAAAATAATAATAATATATAATAGATTTGTATGTGCGACGTAGGTTATTCCGTGAGTTATAGATTCAAAAGCGCGACAAGGCAAAGTTTTCAGTTCGAATACAGAAGCGACAAGCTTTTGAATCTATAACTCACGGAATAACCTACGTCGCACATCCAAAGCTATTATTTTTACTTTTTACCGCATTTGAATGAAAGCTTGTCTTTAAAAAGGTTTTTTCATTAATTATTTTTTATCATATTACTTGTGAAATGTACAACCAGTTATGTAACCTCTACTGTTTCAAAACTATTGTTTTACTTGTCATCTGTCTTGATTGTCGCTACTTACTTACAATTATCGAATATCCTGTACTGGGCTTGTCCCGTAGAATATATAAATAAAAATAAAATCAATGAATTATTGACTTTGAAAATCATAAAATATACCTAGTTTCTAGAAAAAAAACACAAAAAACAAACAAAAAATATTTTTTCCAAATTCTAGTCCATTAATTTTATTTTACTAGGTATTCTTTCAAAAGAACCATACATTTTCTATACCTTATTTTATTGTTCTTCTGTTTTCAGATACTAAACAACATGGGTGTCTGTCTTCTCTATGGAGGACATTTGAAAGAGGCCATACAGGTTCTGGAATCGGCCATTTCTTCCAATCCTGTTCACGCACTGCACGAATCCCTCCTTTTGAACTTATGCACTTTGTACGATATGGAATCTTCGAAGGGTAGGATGAAAAAATTCGCCCTTCTGAGACAGATTTCACGTTTTCATGCTGATGCATCCACTGCCATACTTGAAAAGTTGTATGGCTGAATGAAATCAACGAAGTTCAAAGATGTTTACTCTTTCTGTGATGCTTTCTTGCAACAAATGAACATAGAAACAATGTTTAGCTTTTATGTTTGCAGTAATATTTTTCATAGTATTTCAAATATTCTGTTATAGATTTTATTTTGAAATAGAAAAGTTGAAGTACTCCCAAATTAACATACCTTTAGAAATCATCCGATTACGATTTTACTATCAAAATAATGAAATGTTTGCATATATTTGTTGTCGCATTAAATACATTGAATTTTAATACAGTGTGTCCAGTTTTTTTGGAACTACCCCTGTATCTCAAATACCTGTTGTTCAATTCGTTTTGTATTTTTGTATGTTCTGCATTGCATTAGGGAAAATATTCTACGTTGTTATACTTCAAATTCGACAGTGGCATGCCTAGTTATAATTTTCCAAAAAGGCTCATGGCAACTCAGCTCTAATAAAAAACCGACCAAAGAAGTTATTCCCGTAATTCAAAACGAATGGGATAAATGAAATAATTAATAAAAAAACCTTTTTAAAGACAAGCTTTTATTCAAATGCGCTAAAAAGTAAAAAATAATAGCTTTGGATGTGCGAAGTAGGTTATTCCGTGAGTTATAGGTTCGAAAGCTTGTCGCTTTTGTACTCGAACTGAAAACTTTGTGCGACAAGCTTTTGAATCTATAACTCACGGAATAACGTATGTCGCACATCCAAAGCTATTATTTTTAACTTTTTAGCGCTTTTGAATAAAAGCTTGTCTTTAAAAAGGTTTTTTATTAATTATTTTATTTTGTGCTTTTTAGTAAGTACACCTTAATCTATGCATTTTTGTTAATGCATAGACATTATGAGGCCTTTTTCCTGTGAGTTCTGAGCTATCTAGTTCTTCAATGAGGAGACCATCTGGAAATTAACTCCTACGCCATCTTCAATTTATGAATTCTGACAAAAAAACAATAATCTGCGACTAAATTCATAATCTCTGACCCCAAAAACCACGACATATCAATTTTGAATAGAAACATCCCATTATCACAACCATGTGGAGCCTCCATCTTAAATTTATGAATTATGAGGATAAATTCATAGTCTTTGACCCTGAAAACCTCCACATACCAATTTTTAATAGAATCGGACCATAATTACAAAACTCGTTCGCCATCTTAGAGCCGCCATCTTGAATTTGTGAATTTTGAAAGAAAATTCATAATCTCTGACCCCGAAAACCCCACATACCAATTTTATGAATCGGACCATAAACAACTCGTTCGCCATCTTAGAGCCGCCATCTTGAATTTGTGAATTTTGAAAGAAAATTCATAATCTCCGACCCCGAAAACCCCCACATACCAATTTTTAATAGAATCGGACCATAATTACACATCTCGTCCGCCATCTTAGAGCCGCCATCTTGAATTTGTGAATTTTGAAAAAAAATTCATAATCTCCGGCCCCGAAAACCCCCACATACTAATTTTGAGTCGAATCGGACCATAAACACAAATCTCGTCCGCCATCTTAGAGCCCCCATCTTGAATTTGTGAATTTTGAAAGGAAATTCATAATCTCCGACCCCGAAAACCCCCACATACTAATTTTGAGTCGAATCGGACCATAAACACAAATCTCGTCCGCCATCTTAGAGCCGCCATTTTGTTTGGTTTTTCTCAAAAATTCCATAATGCATTGTCACGGGAACTATGAACACCTGCCAAATTTCATGTTAATCGGGCAACTGGAAGTGGATCAAATTTAATTTGCAAGATTTGATGACAAACATCGGGACAGGTGAAATTAAATAAAAGCTTGTAATAAAAACTTAAAAAGCATTCTATGTATTCAGTCAAAGAATTCGGAAAAAAGTCGGGGTGGGTAGTATCGCTACACTACCTTTTTTTTGCATGAAAATGTCTTTCTTGGACCATCAGGTATAATTTAAGAGGAAAGTAATTATTTCAGCCATCCTCCTCTATACTGATCAACAGCGCCCAATGCTTCAAGTCTTCGGCGCTCACGAAGGCACCTCACTTGTTCTGTTGATAAGTTTTGGCGCTCGTTTGATTTGGTATGAACCGGCCTGAGCGCTCGAGCCCTTTCCCGCTGCTCTGGCGCTGAATACTTCTGTAATTGCGCCTGAAACAAGCAATTTTAGAACGTTTTGTAAACTATCACACGGCACAATTTTTTACTCGACTATTTTTTTTCTGCTTAGCTAACCTTTTAGAGCACCTCAATATTCACACGGCGACGCACCCACCCTTTCCGCTGCGGAGTTATGACTAATTCTTTAGTCGTGCAGAGTGAATTTCGAGGCAACGTCTCCTCGTCTATTTTCAGAATATATACAACACTTGGCGATACAACTCTTGAGTCACAAGATATAGTAAAATTGTTGGCAACAACAAAAGCATTTCATTACTAACTGTGGCGGGACCTCAGTCTGGAAGCCTTTTCATGTTAAAACTGGGTACACAGGATGTTCTCTAAATTTTGGGGGAATTCTTTGGTCAATGGAATCGTGCGACTGAGGGAGTTGTCGGTTGCTAGTACTTACAAATTTTCATCTCCTGAACATGGAGTTGAGATGTGGCCGTGTCAAGTAATTTCGGTGATATGGCCTTTCAAAGATCATATGTGTTATTAAAGAGAGAGAGAGATCCCAAGTAGCATTTTAAGTGCACGGAACGTGACGGCCACGATTCTGGAAAACTTTGAAGTGTTTGACCACTGCCACGTAATATTCACGGTTCTATCACGCGGCGGCTACCAAAAAGAGGGAACACTTTTTTGGTGGCTGCTACGTTCCGATCTACGTTCCTGGATCTCAGATAGCCACATTCCAACCACGTTGTGGTCCCCTGTAAAAACGTGGATATGTAGTGGCCGACACTAGGCACGTTAAACAATTGACTGTTTATGTAAATAATATGTAGCTCTATCTCTGTTCGGCAATATATTTTGGTGATAAATGTTCCTCATTCTTTCATTTTGCCTGACTCATTTCTAACACTCGATCAACTATGAAAATATATAACATACAAACGCGTAAGTAAGTATATTGAATTTTGATACTTCTGATCGGGATAAAATTAAAATGATTGAAAGTTTTATGTGAAATATGGGTGTTGTAGCTCGATTGTGAGCACGCGCCATCTGAATTCACTTTATTTAAGGAAACCATTATAATTTTGGAAATAACTCGCCTCTGAAATTATGTACTTAAATCCCTCAAACATTGTTTTAACAATCTTGGTTAGTTGAAACAAATCCTTACGTAACAAATTACTACGTTTGATGCAGTGTTGATGACAAATAAATCTTTATTGAATAATTCGATCATTTCTCTAATAATGGCGACCCAGCATATTCCTGTAAATATGGCGGCTTTTGGAGAATATAACTTTGAAGTGGCAGAAAGTGTAAATATACCACTCTAAAGCTCCTCCCATCATAAAGTGCCCAGTGGAACTAAATTATTAACTTTTCGACCACTGGAAAGTGGCACACACGTCGCAGGCCCATGACTCACCACTTCAAAGTTATAACCTAAAAATTACAATAGGTCTTATACCCTTGAAAGAGGCGAATACGTCGGGCTATTATAACCTGCCACTTCAAAGTTATAACCTCGAAATTGCGGGTACATGTTCATTAATTGTTAAAAAGGACATGTAGCAAGTATAGTGGATTTATGCAGCTCCAATCAACAATTATCAAGTAACAATCATCAATTAACAAGTAATGGAAATGATTGCATTTATGCAAACCGAATTAACAATTAAAGTATAAATATTAAGCAGGAGCACAAGTCAGAGATCCGATCTATTTAAATTAACCTTTTTATACAAAATCAAGAAAAATTGTCTATTGAAAACGCATAACTCATTTTATTTTGAATGAATATCAGTCACGTTTCACGTAAAAGGTATTTCGAATTTTTTGTAAGCCACAATAAAATAATTTGAGAAAAGTTAGGTTAGTTTTCGTCATCGCACTGACCAATCCACAGCCACCTCAAAATTAAGGAAAATTGTCTATTGAAAACGCATAACCCATTTCATATTGAATGAATATCATTCACGTAACAGATAAAACGAATTTTTTGTAAGCCACAATAAAATAATTTCAGAAAAGTTAGGTTAGTCTTCGTCATCGCGCTGACCAATCCACGGTCACTTCAAAATCAAGGAAAATTGTCTATTGAAAACGCATAACCCATTTCTTATTGAATAAAATCATTCATGTTTCACGTAACAGGTTAAAACAACTTTTTGTAAGCCACAATTAAATAATTTGAGATAACTTAGGTTAGCTTTCGTCATCGCGCGGAATGGTGAATTTTGAAGGTTATTGTAATTTGTAGTGACTTTTATTCAATGCGAACTGTGGTTATCACTTATGGAGATAGCAAGAACGTGGCAACCATCACCACATATCACAATCAAGTGCCTGCCACATTGAAGGTTTTATGGAAGTTACCAAAACGTCACCGAAACTATCATACTCTCTTGAAAATGACTGTGACTTCTAAGTGTTATTTGAGTGGTACAGGATGATTACCGCAACGGTTATTTTCCACTTTTAAGTTTGAAAACCTTTTAAGTGATTTGCTCAGTGGCCATAATGTTTCAAACACCTCAAATGACACTAATAAGTTATAGAACTGTGGAGTGGCTACCATAGATGGGAATTACGTGACTACAACCATACACATATAAAATTTCAGTTATTCTTACTGTATAGTGGTAGATTTAGTGGTGATTACGTGATAACCGCCGAGTCGAAGTTGCAGTATCAGTTTCCGTCACTATAATGCTGCTTGGGATATGTGTTTATTGTCCGAAGAAATAAAATCTCATTGACAAATATTTTCCTTAAAAATAATTTAGTCCACATTATATTGAAATAAAGTCTAAGCCACAAAAATATGAAAAGTATCAGGAGTCAGACTAACAATCTCTTATAAATATATAAAATACAGAAGTAACACATTAAAATAATAAATAAATGTTATTATAGAAACCTTTTTGTTGCCTTAGCAATTATAGGTGTACCAAGAGTTTCAAATAATTAACTAAAAAATCTCTAAAATCAAGAAAACAATATACAAAAAAATTAACTGTTTAAAATGACATTATAAAATTCTGCCAAATCATAATAGGATTTAACAATAAAAATATCTTTAAATATATTCCTGAATATGCTTATTGAAGGCACGTTTTTAAGGTTTGTAGGGAGTTTGTCTTGATCTTGATCTTGATTCTGTTGTATATCAATGAATCTTTTACAAAGTTAGTAGTTGGAATGGGAAGTCTTATTGTGTTAGTTTGTCGAGTGTTATAGTTTGACAGTGCTGTAGTATCCAAAAGCGAGATATTTTTATGAACCAAACTAACTGTTTCAAGTATAAAAAGTGAAGACACAGTGAAAATGCGATGTTATGTTTGCACTACTAACATGAATAGGCAAATTCGGTATATTATAATTATAATAATGAAACAGAGACGTTCGGGATTTGGGTTTATTTCATACTGCTCGTTCCATACAAGCTACTTCACGAGAACATCAATGATATAAAAAGTGTTGGTGTTTTAATATCTTTCTTGCGTTCGGCCGCCGTAGGCGGGGAACTTCTCATATTGTTCACTGCATACATTACACTTAATAAAAAGGGGTCTGCAAGAGTCTCTCATTTTCACCCCGCCCATATACCGAATGTCCCCTTTTTGGAGAACAAATACACTTTGCAGCATTTGTTTGGTGCAAACTCGCCAGAAACGAATCCCATACCTTATATGTGCATCAATGAAAGCAAAATAGACTGTTCTTGCAAAACTTGTACCTAATTCTTTTGAAACTGTCCTGATGGCATAACACCCAGTTGCCATTTGCTTATTCAGATGGAATATATGTTCTTCAAATTTTACTTTATTGTCAATGTGCAACCCCAAAAATTTTGTTGTCAGTTTTGTATAAATGTCATTGTTATTTAGTCTGATGACTGATATATCGCACTTGAATGACACACTGTTTTCTTAAAATTTAAGAAGAAGTGGTTTGAATCACACCAAAGTTTCACTTTCTGCATTTTATATTGTGTAGGTTGGTTGGTTGAAAGCTGACGAGCCAGAGACAGGGTTGGCACTTAGCTTCCCTTGACACTGAGACCAGCTGGGGTCTATTGTATCACTCTGTCGTCAGTGGTTCCTCATCCAAACAGGTTTGTGCCTTTAATTAGGTTTAGAAGCCTGTTGATAAGGTTCTTCGGATTCATGCCTGTTTCCGGGCTGATCTCTCCAAAGGTTCTGTGTCTCCTACTACTTAGGGCGTCACAGTCAAAGATAATATGAGAGGCTGTTTCCTCCTCTTCATCACATAGCCTACACTCCACGGTTTCCCTGCGTACTCCCATGGTGTTTAGGTGTTTTCGTAGGCCGCAGTGTCCAGTCAACAGACCTATTATTATACAAGCCTTCGTTCTGTTCAGGTTCAGAAGGTCAGCCGTCAGGGTCCGGTTTGGATGTCCTATCATGACTTTGCTGTGTATTTGCCCGACAGTTTGATCCCAATATTGTTGGTGTCTTCTTTTTATCCACTCGTCGATCAGGGTCCTGCATCGGTTTTTGCTAATCCCATGTGCAGGTTCTGGCCCTGTGAATAGCGTTTCAGATGCTTGTCTAGCTAGCTGGTCCTCTTTGACGTTGCCTTCAATGCCTCTATGACCTGGCACCCACATCAAGGTGACCTTGTTGTGTTTTGCCAGCTCGATGAGGTTCTGGAGGCAGTCCCAGACCAGTTTGGACTTTATCTGTATAGAGTTGAGTGCTTTGATAGCACTTTGACAGTCAGATAGAATGTAGATGTGTTTTTTCCTATAACCACTTTCTAGATTCTTCTGAATGCATACCATGATAGCATGTGTTTCAGCTTGGAATATCGTGGAGCATTTGCCAAGTGGTATTATGTAATCCCTTCTTGGCCTTACCCCATGTATTCCTGCTCCCGTTCCTTCAACTGTCTTTGAACCGTCTGTATACCAGACTATGTCCGCAGTTGATTGTGATTCTATACTCGGAGCCCATCCAGATCCATCATTCGTGTTTCGAAGGTTTTTCGAAGAGTAGGGGTTAGTAAAATTTTTTTCTTTTTTGGTTGTTCGGTTCTCCAGTTTTTTGTTTTTTGTATCGAGTCCATCTGTTAGCAGGGGGTTCGAGGTTTAGGATGATTTCCATTGCAGCTGTTGGAGTGCTATTCATTGCACCCGTGATACAGAGACAGGCAAGCCTCTGGATTTTCCCAAGGTTGGTTTTTGCCTGTCTTTGATTTGTTTTTGGCCACCATAAGAGTGAGCCATAAGTTATTCTTGGTCTTATTACGGCTGTGTAAAGCCAGTGCATGGCTTTCGGTTTAAGCCCCCAGGTTTTTCCAAAAGCTCTCCTGCACATCATGAAGGTTATCTTGCTTTTATTGGTTACATGTTGAAGATGCGGGTTCCAAGTTAGTTTCTTGTCAAGAATCAGCCCTAGATATTTCACCTGTTCTACTACTTGTAATGTTTCACCGAATAGTCTGGGAGGTATGAGATCTCCCATGTTTCTTCTCCGAGTGAAGGGAATTAGTGTTGTTTTGTTCGGATTTGCCCTTAGGCTCTCTCTGTTACGCCATTCCTCTACTGTCCTCAGTGCATTTTGCGTTAGCTCTGAGGTTGTTCGAGTATTCTTTCCCTTGATGAGGATGACCAAGTCATCTGCATACTCTTGAGAGTAATACCCTTGGTTATTCAGAGAAATTAGCAGTTCATCTACAACCATGGCCCACAGAAGGGGGGAGAGTATGCCCCCCTGTGGGGTACCTCTGGAAATTTCAACCTGCTCTGTTTCCTCGAACATGTTGGCTTGGACCAGTCTATTGTGAAGCATTGAGTGTATCCACCTGCAGGTGGTTTCGTCAATGCCTCTTCGAGTGGCCGCAGAGACCATACTTTCAAAGGAGGTGTTGTCGAGGCTCCTTCGATGTCTAGAAAAGTGCATAGTGCAATTTCTTTGTTTGCTAGAGACTCGTCAAGCCTTGAAACAAGCTGATGAAGTGCTGTCTCGCATGATTTTCCTGTTAGATAGGCATGTTGGTTTTGATGTAAAGGCCGTTCTACAAGAGCGGTTTCCTTTATGTCTCTATCTTTCAGTTTTTCTAAGCCTTCCAGAAGAAATGACGATAGGCTTATTGGTCTGTATGCCTTTGCCTGGTCGTATGAGTCCCGTCCAGGTTTTGGAATAAAGACCACTTTTACAGTTTTCCAGGTTTGAGGTAGCCATCCCAATGCTAGGCTCAGCCTGTACAGTCTGCACAGTTCTGGTGCTAGATATTCAACTCCGCTCTGAAGTAGTATGGGAAATACTCCATCTGGGCCCGGAGACTTGTAAGGCTTGAAGGAGTTTATGCCCACACTACTTTTGAATTTACCGTTCGTTTAGCCACTTCCCAGTCTGCCCTTTTTGCCCTCAAATGAAGGTTTGCAGGGATTTCATATCTGGGGTTTTGTTTGTGGTTACAGTGGATCCTGGGAATGTGTATGGAGCGAGAGTTCTATAGTTTCCTTCCCAGTGTTGGTGTGATTGCCGTTGGGTTTTTTGAGAGTCCCCAACGGATTAATGGGGTCTTTGGAAACGATGCGGTGGAGTCTTGCTCTTTCTGAGGTTTGTTCTATGTCCTCACAGAACTTCCATGACTTTCTTTGTTCCCCTCTGATTTTTTTGTTGTATTCTGTGAGAGTTTTGGAATAATCCTCCCAATCACCAGTTTTTTTCGCACGATTAAATAGTTTACGCGTCTATTGTGTAACTCTACAAGATCTTCTCCTTGCCATAATAGCGTCGTTTCATCTGCAAAAGGTGTAATTTTGGCACTGATGTTCAACTGATACCATTGACGAAAAGAAGAAATAAAATCGGTCCTAAAATGGAACCTTGAAGGACTCCCATTTCTATTTTTCCAGTTTTTGAGTCGGTTGATAGTCTTACAAACTGTGTTCTGTGCATCAGATATGAGTCAATCCATTTGACACTCATGTTACTGAAACCATACCAATGGAGCTTCCACATCAGAATTCCATGATCTACATAGTCAAATGCTTTCGTAAAATCACAGAAAATAGCTGCTGTAAAAATGTCATTATTCGTATTTCAATTTTTTTGGAGAACCAAAATTGAAACCACCACACGTTTTCAGCCTTTTTTAACAAAAAAACAAATTCACCCCTCTTTAAAATGCAAACAAAACAGCCCACTTTGACTAATAAAAATTAAATGTTTTTACAAGTTACAAGCTTTTATTTAGTTTCACCTGTCCCGATGTTTGTCATCAAATCTTGCAAGTTAAATTTGACCCACTTCTAGTTGTTCGATTAACGTGAAATTTGGCAGGTGCTCATAGTTCCCGTGACAATGCATTATGCATTTGTTAGAGAAAAAAAAATGGCGGCTCCAAGGTGGCGGACGAGATTTGTGTTTATGGTCCGATTCGATTCAAAATTGGTATGTGGGGTTTTCAGGGTTTTGACAAATTCATGAAATCAAAATGGCGGCTTCAAGATGTCCGACGATTTCTGTGATTATGGTCCGATTCTATTCAAAATTGGTATGTGGGGGTTTTCAGGGTCGGATATTATGAATTTTTTGACAAAATTCACAAATTCAAGATGGCAGCTCCAAGATGGCGAACGAGTTTTGTAATTATGGTCCGGTTCGATTCAAAATTGGTATTTGGGTGTTAGGGGTACTTACTAAAAAGCACAAAATAAAAAAAATTAATAAAAAAAACCTTTTAAAAAACAAGCTTTTATTCAAATACCCTAAAAAGTACAAAATAATTGCTTTGGATGTATGACGTAGGTTATTCCATGAGTTATAGATTCAAAAGCTTGTCGCATCTGTATTCGAAATGAAAACATTGCACGACAAGCTCTTGAATTTGGAACTCACGGAATAACCTACGTCACACATCCAAAGCAATTATTTTGTACTTTTCAGGGTATTTGAATGAAAGCTTGTTTTTAAAAAGGTTTTAATGAAGAACACCTTTAGGTGACTTTCTTTGGTTAAAGCAAGATATTTTTTTATATTACGAGCTGTGGCCCAACTACATTATAGGAACATTAGATATAACAAAAGAGTCTTGTACACAAAATATATAAGAATGAAATAAAAAAAAATACATTTATTGTCTAAACAGGATAAATCCCAATTACAAGGCAGATTAATATTACAAGTTGAGGAAAACAGATACAGATAGCTCTGGATAATTAGTATACAGTATCGGAAAGTATTTATTTTGGGTTTGGTGGTTTCATGGGAGCGTAAAGAATAGCTTGCTATATATTGAAAGAGCATTACAATTTCTCCTCGACTCGCTCGAGGAAGGGATATCGACGTCACGACACAGAGATAGGAGAGTCAGGGCGGTTAGCTCAGGACGTCAGTATCATACCAGCAGCAGTCGGGAGAATGTGTGCGCTGCAATGAAGAAGAATTATTGACGATCATTTCACATCAGATAATTTGAACAAATTAAACTGAATCATTGATTCAATTTAATCTGTCGGACGACAGGTAGATCAAAATATCTTTGGTGCCATGGTGGCCGCGAAAACAATAGAAAATTCTTAAACATAAACAAAAGCAAACGATATTTCTGTGAGACAATAAAAACAAAAAACTTATTTCTAACAGAAAAACAATTATTTCTTGAATGGAGAGAAAAAAAATATTTACAAGAAAAGACAAACCAAATTAAATATTTTGTGTAAGGTATTATTTTATTAAATGTTTGAACAAACCACCATTTTGGGCCAAACAATAGCCGAATCTATTGTACAATTCTGTTCTGGTAGCCGCAAGGGTAACTGGTGTTACTTGAGCAAACAACTAAATAATTTTTGCCCTCAGTTCATCTAAATTGGTGGCACGTTCGAACTCATGCCGATATACCTCCTATTTTAGCATGCCCCAGAAATAAAAATAGAGAGGTGCTACATCTGGTGATCGAGGTGGCCAGTTGATTGTACCTCGCGTACAAATAAACTGGTCGGGAAATAATTGATTCAAAAATGTAACCACCGTGCCTGCATTGTGGGCAGGACCACCATCTTGTTGAAACCATACGTCGTTAAAGTAAATCGAAAGAGCGCGAACTGCAGGAATAATTTGATTTTGCAAAAGTTGCAAATATTTTGCTGCATTTAAACTCCCTTCAATAAAAAATGGGCCTATGACGTGATCGCCTAAAAGTCCCGTCCACACATTTAATTTGCTTGGGTACTGTGTCCTCACAGCAATAATCAAATGTTTATTTTACGAGACCAATAACGTTCTACGGATAGGTTGTGTTTTCGATGAATTGAGAAGGACGATTCATCGGTAAATAACACCTTTTATAGAAAGTCATCATTTACACAAAATGCCCTATTGCATTTTTCGACCATCGTTTCACAAAACTCCATACGTCTGAAATGGTCTCCAGGCAAAAGTTCTTGTGTGGTCTTGACTTTGAAACAATTATAACCGTTTCTCTTCAAAATAGTCCTTACAGTTCTTTCATTCAAATTCACTTCGTCGGCGATCTGTCTACTCGAACAAGGTGTCGTTTCTGCACACTTGTGTTTCTCTTATTTCCCCATTCCTCGGGTATTGTCTAGGATGCGGTGGTGGATTTGTGGGACAACATGTTTTGCAATGTGCTGCCACACACTAAAAATTCTGAAATGTATTAATAATTGAAAGGACAGTCGCTTCCGTAGGCACAGGTCTATCTGCAAAAGCCACTATGAATAGATTTCTAGTATCTTGTACAGAATTACCCTCAAAGTACCACTTAACGATCTGTACTTTCTCTGCGGTTGTGCAAATAGGCGGCATGTTTCAAAAGGTAATAATTGTCACGGTCTTTTGTTTTCGAAACCACGCCTCGGCAAGAATGAGTCGAGTCTCTGTGCGCTGTGTCGCATTGCCACGTGGTCAGTTAATGCGTCGGGTGGGGTAACAGGAATGGCGCACAGCAGTGCGTCTCTCTTGTTTATGTGGTATTATCATATTGCGTTCCTTGTTGCTCGTGTAGATTTCTGTCTATACCCCAGATAAATTGTTTCCGATACTGTATATATAAATACAAGATAGTTCGGAAGTTACAGTTGGAGAATACATATTCAGATAAATACAGATAATACAGAGGGATGCAAATGTAGTATTAAGAACAGGTAGTTGATTGTTTTAAATACAGTTTTTGTTTAACTTTGTTTTTGAAAGAACCTATAGGTTAATTAAGAATATCGATTCCAGAACAGATTTAATTAGCAATTTTACTTATTGCATACATCGGTGATTTTAAAAGTATGTTGGTGTTAGGTTTAGGTAGGTGAAAGGAAGTTTTGTATCTACAATTGCTACGAGGGACTTGAAAGTTGATTTGTGCTAATAAATCAGGGCAGTCAGTTAGATTATTTATTAATTTGTAGAGGAATAAGCAAGCACAGTATGATCTACGATTTTCTAGTGATATACATGAAAATCTATTGAGTAGTAAATTGTTATCGTAACCTTGAGGGGGGTAGGTCCCATCCAGCTTGAAGGACACATATTTCATGAAGAATCTTTGAACTGATTCAAGTTGGTCAATGTGACATTTGTATAAGGGGGACCATATCAGGGAGCAGTATTCCAATCTAGATTTCACGAATGCGTTATAAAGGGCCATGAAGCAGTCCTTGTTTTGAAAGTCTTTGCACGTACGGAAAATCAGTCCGGTCATTCTCTTAGCGGCAGAATATGTTTTTGTAATGATTGGAAAAGTTAAGTTTGGGGTCGAATTCGATACCAAGGTCCTTTATTTGTTGGCAGTGCTCTAATGTGATATTGTTGATAGAGAAGAAAACTCAATTGGCGATTTTTTTAAGGAGTATGTATTGGATTTGCATTTTTTTATATTGAGAGGAAGTTTATTTTCGATACACCAAAGGTGGAGGTTTTGGACATCATTTTGTAATATATGGCAATCATCAATTGATTCAATTCTTCTGAACAATTTTTAGTCATCTGCGAATAGCAGCAAATTGATGTTGTTCCCAATATCATTGATGAAGATAGAAAATAATAGGGGGGCTAGGTTGCTACCTTGTGGGGCTCCGCTTGAAGCTATGAAATGGTGGGATTCGTGACCTCTAAATTCCACAAATAGTATACGATTTTGTAAGTAAGTTTGAAATAAATTAATTAGATTTGTGTTGAAACCATACAGGTTGAGTTTGCTCAAGATTATTTGATGATCTAGCTTGTCAAATGCCTTCGAAAAATCGGTGTAGATGGGTCCATTTGAGAGTGATTGTCGAGGGCGTTACTCACTGATAGGGTGAAACACATAAGATTCGTGACGGTAGATCGTTTGCTCATGAAACCGTGTTGCTCGAGAGTAATTATGTTCTTTAAGTTGGGGTATATAATGTGGTGAAGACACATCTCAAAGCCCTTTGCAAAATTGGAGAGCAGCGTGATTGGTCGGTAATTTTCAACTATATTAATTGCCCCAGATTTGAAAATTGGGCATATTTTGGCGATTTTTGATCTTTCTGGGAAGCATCCCGTTTTCAAGGCAAGGTTAAAGATGGACTGAAGTGGTTTGGCTAAGATTGAGGCGCAATCTTTCACAAGAAAGCTTGGGATTGAATCATGTCCGGATGTGTGTTTGGCTTTCAGTTTCTTCAAACAGTTCAGCACCTCTATTTCAGAGAAGTAGTTAATAAATATAGTTGGATAATTAGTCGGTGTGATTGGTACATTGGCTACAGGTACTGGGATAGGGGAATAGACACTTTCGAAAAACTCGGCAAAAGCATTTACTATGTTAGATGGATCGCTCAATTCCGTATCGTTAAAATAAACAACACCAGCAATTCTAGAGGTTCCCTTCTTATTTTGAAAGTATGACCAAAAATTGGATGGGTCAGCCTTGATTAAGTTCTCTGCTGCTGATCTGTACTGATCATATGCAATTGATATTTTAGATTTAACAGATTTTCGAAGATTTTTTAATTGCTGTTTTGTCATATTTGGAGTGGTTTTTTTTCATATTTTTAAATAGTTTGTGTTTTTGTTTTATTTCGTTTATGATTTCTTTGTTAAACCAGGGAGGGCATTTATTTGTGAAGTTGGATCGCGTGGGGACCCATAGGTCAAGTATTGAGTAAAAGGCTTCCAAAGCCAAGTTAACATCTGTGTACTGGTCTAAACAAGACCAGTTGGCGTTGATGATGGCGGAGTATAATTCGGGAAAGTTGTAATTTATTCTATTATTGTTGAATGATATTGCAGCATTGGTTTTGGGATATGAATGAAAATGCAAATTTTCAATTTCAGATTTTTTCTTATGAGTTAGGGTCTTTTCAGAATATCTATCAGATGTGGTTCAATGTCCGCCGGGGAAGTAGTTGTTTTCTGTTAGACATTCCCAAAAAATAACTTCATTTTTATCGTTTATTTTTCAACTCACAGAAAAATATTCAATTGAGAATGTTCCCCTTTTCAACATGAATACCCCACAAGAGGTTATCTTGACGATGGAAGATAGTGACTAAAGTTTATCTTTCAGTCGCAGATTATTCCACATCTGATTTTATGAACATCCTGTTCATATTTTCAACAAATCAAGTTATGAATGTAGTTTGAATATTGAAACATTGGAATATTGAGTCAAAAAAATACAAGACAAGGAAGAAGATAATGCCAATAAAAAGGTAAAATTTCTAGAAATCAGCCCAAAGGGATTCGTTCTTCTAAGAATGAATGGGTATGCAGAAATTGGTCATGGTTGTTGACCACTTCCTTACTTTAGAGTCCACCCCCTTCCACTGCAACCTTCTCAGATCTATTGTGGCTCGATCTTAATTAAATTAGAGTTCACCTTCAAGTCCCGTGCTTCTGACGAAGTCGATGATGAAGTTTGGTGATACCTTTCCGCCCAGGCTGCCCATAATCCACAAGGTAGAATCTTGTTCGTTCCAGACCTTTGCATCTGCACAAGATGTGCTCTGCTGTTTCTTCCTCATCTTGGCAATAGCAACAGTCTGCGCTCTCCACAAGTCCGATTTCTTTAAGATGTTTTTGCAGTCTACAGTGGCCTGTTAGTTTTATAGTACATACAGAGATAACTTGGTATGGTATGTGAGGCAGTAGTAGAATGAAATAATTACTGCAACGAGGTAAATATACTTAATATATTTATAAATATATACCTTCATTCTAATTTATTTATTGGCCTGTATGAAGGGAACTGGAGGAAATATTACTAAATCTGGCAGAAGGGGGTAGATTGTAGAAGTTGATAAATCCAAGTTTGGAAAGAGGAAGCATAATCAAGGAAGAATTGTTCAAAGGCAGTGGTTGTTTAGGGGAATTGGAGAGAGGTACCAAAAAAGTATTTTTAGTTGCTGTTGAAGGCTGAATGGCAAGAATTCCCTAGTACCACTGTCATCAGTGATGGCTAGTGTGCATCTTACGCTTAAGATACCACGCTGTAGTGTGTGGAAGAAGTACTTTTAGAGATATTTCTTAATGTTACAAGGAAAATGATCAGAATAATGTCTTCCATACATTCAATTGTCTAAAATTTCATGTTTTGTTTGTTATATTCCTTGCATGAAACAAGTTTTCTTTATTGAGTTTTATTGATAATTCTAACAATACGTTAAAGATGTTAAATGTAAATCGATTTTGTACAGTGGCACCATAAAACACAAAAATCAATTCATGTTTTCTTCAATTTGGTCACTTCCGTTTTTTAGAATTTCCGTCAGGATCTTAATGAATTTTATGTAGAATTTTTTATTTATTTAGCTTATGGCGTGTACAAACATACATCAAGAAACAAGATGTAGAATACATTTGCTGAAATGATTACTTCTTCATTCAAAGCCAAGTTTCTCATGATGCCAATAATTATATAACTTTGTGATTGTTAGTATTTTTTGTGGAGAAATACTCATTCTTGGCACTTTTTTGGGAAATATTAACCTTTCATAATCGGAAAACAAAACTAAATGAATCAGGGAATCTGTACAAGTGTAGAAGGGCTAAGAAGTTACTTTGTATCGATAAATTATTGTGTACACCAAATTATTTTCCACCAAAGGAAAAATATTCAATTAATCAGTAACTTGTCGTATTCTAAGTTTTACATATCATAAAAAATATTGAATCAAAAGATACTTCACTATATACTCTTGACGTTTCGGGAACTGTATCCATTACCGTTTCCAAAAATCTTGTAAATATCAATTGCATTTCTTAGTTCTCACTGTATTTCCCGCAAAGTTTTCATTATTCAAAAAACAGCATGCTCAGAAAATATTGCGAGAAATTCAGCGGGAACTAAGAAACTTAATTGGTATTGAAAGGAGACCCTTTTGTTTTCAAAAATCTTCCGAATATCAATTCAGTTTCTTAGTTCTCGCAATATTTTCTGAACGTGATGTTTTTTTACTAATGAAAATATTGCAAGAAATGCAGAAAGAACTAAGAATTTCAATTGAAATTCGCGAGATTTTTAAAAACTGGCACAAATCCATTTCCAACCTTTTGATATATCTTAACGTATTCAATGATTCTATTATGTAGTTTAGCTACCGCTTGTAATATCAACCAAAGAGGGTCATCTAAAAAAGGTTTTTCAATTAAAAAGAACTATATAACGGTAATTTTGTTTTTAGATAAATTTGTCTAGAATTTGATGAACAAAGTACTGAAGTATATTATTATAAAAGTTATCAAGAAAATCGTATTTCATTTATAATTGAATTGAAATAATTTGCGAAGCCTGTCATAACTACCAACACCGTGAAAACGAACATTTAGTGTTTATTATCAAAGTTGTGTGTTTTATTTACATTCTGAATAGGGGGAATTTTTTGTGCTAAAAACATGTAAATGAAAGCCTGTTTGGAGTTTTGATTGAAATAAAGACGAATTTTTTTGTGTTCTTGATTGCATTATTCGGTGCTTCAACCTTTGAAGAGCCGAAAAAGTGAAACAAAAAATATTCAAGATACAGGGGTTATTCTAAAAAGTGGAACTCTTATGTAATTTTAAAGAAAAAATCCCAACAGATAGTTCTGGATTTTTCAAAACTCTCTAAACATTATTTGCACTGGTCCCACTTCATTGTGCAATAAAAAAGGATATATTGACACATTATTGATCCATCTTTGCCATGTTTTGTTTCGTCCTCAAATTGCTGTGTTTTTATAAATATCCTCAGCGCTACTAGTTTGATGAACACAATTCGTACCAGTTGAGATTCAAGAATAGACTCCTTGATCTGATGTTTTTTATATCTTGCAAATAATTTAACTTCAGTAGCCTTAGTCTGCCAGTATCCCGTCAAGGTCAAATATCTATATTGGAACATTTTATTCAAAAAGCAGAAGTTTTGTTGGAGTTTTGGAGATCATTTATTTTAGAACACAGAATATCCTTAAGTGTAAAAATATTGTGTTCATAGTCATTTTGCTGTTATATCTTTTTTTTTTGTTCACATGCGTGAACATAAATTGTTGAAGTGGACCAGCAAAAACAGATAGTGTATATTTGTACATAATGTTCATTCAATTTTCAGTTAGTGTTTAGTTGCTACAATTTTTTATTCGTTTACTACTCAATAATTTCAAATATAATCATATTCGAAAATATTTCAGTTGGAATGAGGATACCCCATTTGAATATTTGCAATCAAGTTAGTTTAAAATGTATTAGCTCATTTATTATTAATCCATTGTTGTCTATTTCCAATATTTATACTTTGTTATTGTATTGTAACATATGTGTGCACTAGTGTTATTTATTAATCGCATTTATTTTATTAAAAATATATTTAACGTGCTTTGAACTTTGAATAAAAATTCTCAAGTGATGGAAAATATTAATGAACTTCAGTCAGTGATAGATTTATACAGGGTGTTACCAAATAAGTGCGAAAGTTTTTAGGGGGTGATTCCTTGTCGAAAATTAAAGGGGGTCTTTCATGTAAACAAAAGCTCTTAGGCCTTTCCTTGAAAAGTTACACACTTCCAAAAATGATTTTTTTTTCTTGAAATTGCTGAAGCGTTGAAAAATTGCATTTTGTGGGCATGTTCTGCCAATAAAAAGGCTACCTATGAATATTTTTTTAATTTTGTTGTGATCTTTTAAAGAGGTGAAATATGCAACCCCTATGGATTTCTCACCAGAACTTTTTAACGAAACAAATTTTCTCAATTTATGTGTTGAAAAGAACGATTCATTGCAAAACTTTTTTAACTCTTGTGTTGTGTCCGTAAAAGCAATAGTTTCCTGAAAAAAAAAATACAACATTGTGCATGAACGGATCTTCTGTAAATGGAATAGAAAAAATCGAGTAGTATTTTATTCCGCTTTATTTAACTTTTAATGTAGGCATGTACCAGTACCATGTTTTGTTTTAATAGAATATCAAATTAAACATACAACCAAAACAAAATTATGTGTATTAAAACGGAGTTATAAAAACTGCTCGAAATGACCACCTCCAACGATTAGACAGGAATCAAGTCTTCGTCTCATAGACTAGCGCAAATGATGAAATATTCCTGGTGTGTTTTGGATTGTCTCGCAGGCTGCAATGATGCAATTCCTTAAATCATTCACACATTCAATGGTGATCGTATAAACCAAGGACTTCAGGTGACTCCAGGGGGTTTAAGTCTGGAGATCTGAGAGGCCAAGGTTGAGGTCCTGCTCTGCCTATCCAACGATTTGGATTTTTTTAAAGTATTTTTTTCCAAGAAAAATTTTCAAAGAAATGTTCCTGTTTGAAAATTGCGGAAACCGCATAGTCTGAACATTAAACAAGTTTGACAACTATCGACTACCAGAAAAATAACTAGAATTGATTTATTAGTGAGAGCATGTGAGCTAGAAAATTATGGCAACTGTCGACCAGCGTTGCCAGGTAGAAAAAAAATTCGATTAAAATGTACTAAATTTTGCCTCAGCGTACCACGTTTTAATATCCTATTATATATGAAAGGAAAAACACATTGTTTATTATATATATATATATATATATATATATATATATATGTATATATATACATATATATATAATATTAGGTTTAAGCTTCGCCACACAGATTATAGGTGTCACTATCTATAATTTGATGCTTTTCATATATATATATATATATATATATATATATATATCATCCACTAGCCAATTAGAAAAAAGTATTCAAATGTCATATATCATTCCTTAAGCAACTTTCAGTTCTTTGGCTGAATGCACGGAATAGGAGCAAAAGTCAAATAACTTGAGAAAGAGAGATAGAAAGATAACTTTCAGTTCGTACGGTTTTAAAATCAACCGCTAGAGGAACGGGTCGACACTTACGAATTTGGAAGTGTAAAACATTATGGTGAAACTGTTCGAAATTAACTGGAGAAAAAGAAGGAATTAGTTAAAGTTCGGGGTTCAACAGAAATTAATGAAATAATCCATAAAAAAGTTGATATTTCTCATTGAACCCAGAAACTAATTTGGGTACCACATTTATCAAAGGAGTACCACCGTACTTTTTGACAACAGCATGTGGTACTATAGTACCACTCTGGCAACGCTGCTGTCGACTCGATTCATTCTTAGGTTATCACCAGAATGAAGTTTTACAGTATTGCCAAGCGTTATTCATAATAATGACATAGCCTTCGGTATTGGGAATTCAAAATTAGGTGCCAGCGCCAGAGTGGCGAAAATTCAAACCAGACATACTTACATTGTGTTTTCTCAGAGGTTATACACTTGTGTTGGGAGTTTTTCTGAAAATATTTCCATTTGGTATAATTTTCCAGTTTTTTTGTGTAGTGTTATTTATTTCAAGAATCTAGTGAAGTGGTGTATATAAATCTCAAGACAATATCATTTGCGAAAACTCTCTTTGAAGGAGACAGAGTATGCTCTAAATTGCTTGCAAAAAAAATCTTTCTCGAAGTTTTTGGACTCTGGAAAGCTTAGTGAAGTCAGGAATTATTTTGAAGAAATGTTACACATTATTATTTGTGAATGTTCGAATTGAAAATAAAACTAATCAAAACAGTTTTTTTATTTCATTTAAAACAAACAAGATGGTGTGAAAATGTGTCCATATCACCTAAATACACATATATAGTCACTCTTTTTCCATACTGTATGAATAATCTTCGGTATGTCGAATAATATCTCTTTTTTCTCTTCTTAAGTCTTTTTTTTTCTTCTCAACTCTCTTCAAAGGTTCTCTTTTTCACTTATTTCTTGGCCACACACGATACAGGAACATTTTGGGATGGAACTGTATTCTTCTTCAAGAGCCCGTCGTCTGTCTATAGACTCACTCAATCCTAGATTAGTCTGCACCAGTAAGTGGGTTACATTCATTTTCTCACGGAAAATGATAAAAACTCATTCCAGTACAACGGGATCGTTTTGTCCAAGAGTCACATTGATGTACACAACAATAATGATTTGAACTAGAATCACTCATTTTTTCACTCGAGGACGTACAATAGTCAACAGAATATTCACCAGGTAAACCAGAATTTCATTGAATGTCAACAATCACAAGATATTTGACAAGTTTTAAGTGTACAATGGCTAAAATCATATAAACATTAATGTTTCGAAAAGTAAAACAATGTGTCCTTATCACTTATCATATATAGTCACTCTTTTTCCATACTGTATGAATAATTTTAGGTATGTTGAATAATATCTCTTTTTTCTCTTCTTAACTCTCTTTTCTTTCCTCACAACTATCTTTGAAGGTTCTCTTTTTCACTTTCATCTTGGCCACAGACGATACAGGAGGATTTTGGGAAGGGACTGCTGGATTCTTCTTCAAGAGCCCATCGTCTGTCTATAAACTCGCTCAATCCTAGGTTAGTCTGCACCAGAACGTTACGTTCATTTTCTCATGGAAAATGATGAAAACTTATTCCAGTACAACGGGATCGTTTTGCCCAAGAGTCACATTGAGGTACACAACAATAACGATTTAAACTTGAATTACTAATTTTTTTCACTCGAGGACAAACAATAGTCAACAGGTAAACAAGAATTTCAATAAATATCAACAATCACAAGAGATTCGACAAGTTTTAGGTATACAATGGCTAAAATCATATAAACATATGTTTGGAAAAGTAAACAATGTAAGTATGTATACATTCATGAAAGATCAGTGGTTGAGTAAACATCATAATAGAGTTGAACCCATCCTGATTACCTTTCCTGGAAGTTATTAAAGCCGATATAACCATAAAAGTAAGTGATTGATCAGATTAGTAAGGAAGTAGTCATAACAAAAAGTGATTGCTATTTAACATCGAGATAATCGAAGATTTATTTTGGTTGAACAGACGCCATTGTAGCGTCTCTCTATCCTAGTGGAAACAATTAGGAGGTAGAGAGTCCTCAATTATGGGGACCGAATCCCCCGGGGATCCCGGGGGAAATTTCTTGAAAGAAAATAATATTACCGAATATAGAAATCTAATAATCAATTCTACCAAACAGGCAGTGGAGAATTTACTTAATTTTGCTGGACTCCATGAGTATAACCCCAAAATATTCAATGATTTAGTATCTGGTATGGATATTAAAGATAATATAATAACAGAATTTGAGGAAACCATCAAAGATGGTTATTTCCTGAACAGTACAAATGATATGAAAATTCAATTACCTAATAAAATTAATATTATTGCTGACATAGTCTTGAAGAAAGCTGGGAAAAAGGAGGAAACGGTTAAGATTAGTGATAACTCTCAATATAATTTAATAGACAAAGATGATAATAATTATAAAAGAATAAAAATACAGCAGGAGTCTAAATCTGATAGTATGAGGATGGAAGTGACGAATGCTGAAGAAAAGAAACCTATTTACAATGTCGATTTCAAATATGAAGCAAACGAGATAGGACCTTATAGTATATACATAGAATCCTTGGATAAAAACATTGGATCTATTTCAAATCTTAGGGTAGGGGAACTTTTTCATAGTAATAAAAATTATAATCCTGATATAATTGAAAAACGGGGTAGGAACCGTTTATTATTGACTTTTAAAAAATTGGAAGAAGCCAATAAGCTTCTAGATGATGAACATTTTCTAAAAAGTAACAATTTTAAAGGATCTATTCCTTATAATGCTATTACTTCAAAAGTTATCATTAAGGACATAGAAACTACCTTTTCGGAAGAAGAATTAAAAGATAATATTAAAACAATAGGAAACAAGAAGGTAATTCATGTAAGAAGGTTAAAAAAAAAATCGACCCCTTCAGGAGATGAGGGAGGAATACAGTATATTGATATTCCCGTAATTTTAGTTACTTTCAGAGGTAAATTTGCACCAGAGAAAGTGTTCATTTATTCATGTGCCTTTGAGACGCAGAACTATTACTCGCCTGTCATACAGTGTCATAACTGTATGAGATACGGTCATACGAAGGCCCAGTGTAAAGGGTCTGTAAGATGTCCTGTCTGTGCGGAAAATCATTCAAAGGAAAAGTGCCTTATTACTAAGTTATCATGCCTTTTTTGTAAAGGTAATCACCTACTAATGAACCAAATGTAAATTTCAGAGCAAGAGTATGTCCGGAGTTTTTGAGACAAAAAAGGATAAAAGAAATCATAGGTGAAAGAAATATATCCTTTTTCGATGCAGCTAATATGCTAGATCCTAAAAATAAAGGTGATAAAGGAGATGGAAAGACGCAATATCAATTTAATATAAATAATTACCCCCCTTTGACAGAAAACAAAAATGGCAGTAACCCTTTCGGTGTCCCAAAGGGAGAGGTATAGCCCGAAAGCTAATTCTCTTCAGAATTACAACAAAATAGTAAGAAAAACTCAGGAAGAACGTATAAAGAGTACTCCGACAGTTATTAGGAACGATTACCGCACCCCTAAAAGGGGATACGACGAGAAACATAATGAATGTTTAATTTTTCAAGAGGGGCATATTAGGGATCCTTTCCCCTAGAGCGTCTTGTTACAATTTCAATTTAGGTAGTCCCCCTCCGGAGGATTTTACTAGGAAAAAAATGAGGGAAGACATAAATAGTCTGTTTAAAAAATTTCCGGACATATTTCTTGAACTAATAAAGGAATTTATTCCTAAATATAATGACATTACTTTTTCAGACGAAGAACCGACCTTATGATACAGGGGTCAATATTAAATTGGAATATTAGAAGCTATCATGCCAATAAAGGTAATCTATTTAACATTATAGAAAATTATAACCCAATTATAATCTGTTTAACTGAGACATGGGTAAAACCTGATGCAGAAATGCATTTAAGAGGGTATAACTCGGTGTCGCACAATAGAGATGATGGAAGGGGGGAATCAGGGATCCTGATAAAAAAGGGCATTGAATTCAAGATATTAAAACTCAATTTTAATCTTCCGGAGAGAGTCAATATTGTGGGTATCAAAATAGATGACATTGAGATTTTTTCAGTATATATACCTCCAGACATTATAGTTGATGAACATTTTTGGAAAAACTTAACTAACTGTGAGAAATTCATTATAAGTGGAGATTTCAATTGTCGACACACATCGTGGGGAAATTCATCAAACAACAGAGGGGGAATCATTTTAAATAATTTGGTAGAGGAGGAAAATATAATCATCAATAATGACAATCAACAAACTGTTCTGGCTCTACATTCAAAAAGCATTATTGACTTATTCATGTCATCTGCTAATCTTTATAACAAGATTGTGGGTTGCAAAACCCTGGATGACACTTTTGGGTCAGATCATTTTCCGGTAATTTTGGAGTTACTAGACAACACTTTAGATAATGGTAGGTGTGGTGGGAATCAGGATGATAACATTGAGAGTAGGGATAATTATAATATGAACTATAATTATAAAAAGACAGATTGGATAAAATTTTGAAATATTGTAGATTCAATGGAAATTACTTCATATAATGATTTAGTATTTGCCATATTACATGGTATCAAGCGAAGTACGCCTATGTTTAAAAGGACAAACAATCATGTTAATTTAACTAAACCACCATGGTGGGATGAAGAATGTATGGAAGTTATTAAAAAAAGAAAATTGAAATTCAGAGAGTACAAATTAAATTCTAATCAATCTAACTTCATAGAGCTGAAGAAAGAAATTGCGAAATCCAGAAGGATTTTTAAAAAGAAAAAGGAAAAAAGCATTTCAAAACTTTACAGAAGAGTTGTCTAGGGACTCGAATATTTCCCAGGTGTGGAAGAACATTAAAAGATTCTCTACTCCTTTTTATAAGAAAAATGACAGGGATTTGCAGGATAGTGATGACCTATTTTCATTTGAAAACTTGCTGGTTAATATGTTTCCAATGGACATTCAGAGAGCTCCTTTTAACCTGGACAATGCAGGAAAGGAGGAAGTAAACGATTTTGTTTTTACTGAGGCAGAGGTAAGATATATCTTAGATAAAAGGAAGGATACAAGCCCAGGAATAGATAATATATCATATAAAATGATTAAGAATTTACCTAAAAGGGTTTTTAGTTGGCTCGTATGTTTTTATAACGACATCATGAATAACAAAAGTAATATTCCTCCTGAATGGAGTAAGATCATTATAGTACCTATATTAAAAGCGGGAAAATCTCCTTTTCATCTAAACAGTTACAGACCTATTGCTCTTTCATCGTGTTTAAAAAAGATTTTTGAGCTTTTAATTAAATTACGATTAGAATGGTGGATAGAGCACCACAATATTCTTCCGGCAAATCAGTACGGTTTCAGGAGGGGTAAGGGTACGTCTGAAGCGCTCTTCAATTTCTACCTGGATATCAAGTCCGCTAATATCAAGAAAGAGAAAACCATTGCACTTTTTTTAGATATTCAGGCTGCGTATGATAATGTAATTTTAGAAATTCTGATGCAAGTATTAATTGATTTGGGTGTACAAAAGTACATAGTAAAAATTATTTTCGAGCTTATCTCAGAAAAAGAAATTTTCTTGAGAGATAAAAACCAAAAAATCTGGGGACCTAGAAAAAGTTACAAGGGGCTATTACAAGGGTCTGCTCTAAGCCCATTGCTTTTTAATTTATATACTATTTCACTTAGGGAAGCTATTTCTCCTCATGCACACTATATACAGTATGCAGATGATATTACTATTTATAAATCTCACAGTAAATCAAGAATTGCAAAACACCATATAGAACGAGCCATTGTTTCGCTACAGGAATGGATAGATTTTCATGGGCTTACTATAGCGCCTGAAAAATCCAAATGTATAATATTTTCAAATGATCATTTGCAGGAGAACGTAAATATTAAAATTTCAAATAATGTAATTTCACAGGTGGAATCTCATAAAATTCTAGGGCTAATTTTTGACAGGAAGTTATCATGGAAAAATCATGTTAGGGAGGTTTGCTCAAAATGCAATAAGGTAATCAATATCCTAAAATATTTAACTAAGGTAAATTGGGGTGCAGATCCTAAAATTATGTTGAATTTACACAATGCACTTATCAACTCAAGAATTGAGTATTGTTTGATAATTTATGGAAATACCAGCAAAAAAAATTTTAAGATAATTTCCAATGTACAATTTAAATCTCTTAGAACATGTTTGGGTCTAATGAAATCAACCCCTACCAATGTCATCTTAGTGGAATCAAATCAGCTGCCTTTAGAGATAAAGCAATATAGCTTATCACTATTGTTTGTTATAAAGCAATTTGCTATAAAAGGGAATCCTACAGTAAAAAAAAAAAAAAGTTTTGAGATTTTAGTGTTGCAAGAAAAGTCCAGTAAAACAAGATCTTCTGGACTTTACTTAGCAATTCGGGATTCTATGGTCCCCCCTTTCAATCATATTGAAGCAGTGGAAGATAATTATATTTTCAAGCTTCCTTTGGATATACAATTTTTTCATTTGAATATAATAGAAAATATGGGATTAAATAAAAATGACATGTTGGGAATGGGAAATAATCACATTCTATTAGATATAATAGAAAGAAAGTGGCCGGATTTTAAGTTAATTTTCACGGATGGGTCGAAATCATCAGACAGGACATCTTTCGGAATATTCATTCCTCATAAGGACATTTCCAAAGGAGGTAGGATTCATCCGAATTCTTCCATTTTAACAGCGGAACTTACCGCAATATATTTTGCTCTGATTATGATTTATAATGAACCTGACAACTACCTTATACTAACGGATTCGAGAAGTGCGGTAATGGGGCTAAAGCATAATAACTGGGGGAATAAATCAAACTGTATGTTTTTTAAAATAAAAAACCTGTGGTATGAAATGTTACAACAAAATTTCAATATCGCTCTGGGATGGATTCCAGGACATAGGGATATTGAGGGAAATGACAAGGCGGATTTAATGGCAAAAAGGGCTACTTTGTCATATAAAATTAATAGGATTCAATATGTGGAACTGATCCCATTGGTCAAAGAAAAAATTAAAATTCAATTCAAAAGTTTCTGGCAGACTACATCTGCAACAAAAGGTCATAAATATAAACAAATCCAGGATGATATTAAAAAAAAAGCTTGGTTTCTGGACTGCCAATGCATTGCTAGAAGATCCTTTACTTCCATCATCAGACTCAGATGTGGGCATTGCTGCACCCCAGAGCATCTTTTCAAGATTAAGGTTAGAGACAATAACTTATGTGATTGTGGGGAAATTGGTAATATCAACCATATTTTATTTGAATGTGCTAATAACAAACAAAATATAGATATTTTATATTCGCAATTAATCAAAATGGGTGTGCTCCCTCCGATATCAAGTCAAATGATCCTGGGGGATTTGACTCCAAGAAAGATTGGAATTCTGAATAAATTTATAGAAGCTAGTAAGCTGCAATTATAGAGATAAAAGGATGTTAAATGGCATTAATTAAATTCTTGCTGGTCTGGTTGGTCATTTATGTTTTTTTTTTAACCCCCCTTTTTGTTTTCTTTTCCTTTTGTATTTAATTTTTTTTTTTTTTTCTTATTAACACAATCCTTTTATTAATTCCTATCAACTTGCATATACTTCAATTTGTATGAAACTAAGAATTACCTGATCTGGTGAAATTGACACCGGAAGGAGTCAGAAAACCAAGAAAACAAAGAAGAAGAAGAAGAAGTATGTATAGTTTCCAAAATCGCCACCAGAGGAAGTATCCCTTATTTTGAATTCCCAATTGTTGGTGGACCTGGTAGGCAAACTGGTGGTAAAATGTTTTTCAATTAATCAAGCTATCTTTTATTAAATGTTACCATTTTGTTTCTTACAAAAAAGTAGTTTTTGAAAACGATTCAAGAAAATGGAAAATGATTATATAAAATCTTTAAATAAAATAAAATCAACCATAAACGAAAATGATCAAATCGTTTTGGCATGCCAGGTATCAACACTTTTTTATGTGGTGTTTCGTAAATACTCAATGTTATTGTTGAATGGCTGATTTTGTAATATTTCACGAAAATTCATTTTTGTAGATACTCATTTGCAATGTATGATTAATTTACAATAATTGATTAATATAATAAGAGTTTTGATAATTCATCAAGAACTTTTATGAGCAGTAATGTTAAGAAGAATGCCCAAACATGTTATTACTGATAGAAGTTGATTTTTTGTGAAGAAATACTTATTCTGAACATGTTTAGTGTTAATATAGGAATATTTTAAATACTTTATCCACAATCTGAAAAACTATGCCCTAGTATAAAAGGCGCCCACCAATTTATTTTTCATTGTCTGAATTCTGTACCTATATCAGAAAAATGGAAAATATTTTCGAAAAATACTCCATGAAATGGTGATAAATGTATATAGTTATATAGTCCACTCTCCTGCTCCCTGAAAATAGCTGAAAGACTTTTATTATGTATTTTTGCCTCCTGAACCCGAATCTGGAAGTTAAAGCTCCTTTTTTGTTCTAGAACGTAATTTTCAAGCACCGTTTTCTCGCGCAAAAATTACTCAAAATTCCTCTTTCTCTCAAACGGCATAAACTACTTACTATAAGTCACTCATTATCGGTCAAATTGGGCATAAAATACAGCCGGTACTATCGAAAAAATCCTTCTTCAACACATACATCCTAATCTCTTACATCTGGCTCAGATTGAGGTTAGATTGTTGCTTGTTGAGGATGCCATGGACGTATATATTTATACGTCCATGGATGATGCGAGGAGAGGTTGGATGTACGCGTTGAAGGAGGAATTTTTCGGTAGAACCGGCTGTATTTTGACTATTTTGTGCCGAATTTTGCCGAAAATGAGTTACCTAGTATTCGTAGTTTATCCTGTTTGAAAGAAGAAAACATTCTGAGTGATTTTTGCGCGAGAAAATGGTGCTTGAAAAGTACGTTCTATATCAAAATATGGTCTCTAACTTCAAAACGGTATGAGACTGTCGAGTTTTCCTTTCGGATTCGTGTTCAGCAGGCACAAACACGTAAGGAAATTATTTCCGCTATTTTCAGGAAGCATGGTGGACTGATTAGATATTCATTTACCCCATGTTAATTGCATCAGGGTTGATACGATTTAAATACATGATTTAAATCACATTCTTTTTTCCATTTAAATCATGATTAGAATCCAAATTTCTGATAAGTTAAAACTAAAATTTCTGATAAATTATAATTAAGAGAAAATAAAAACTTTGAGTTTTAATTAATGGTTTATTATATCAAAAAAATTATACCACTGTATATGTTTATTCTAGTTAATTGTGCGTGTACAAAAAAACTAATTCTGCAGCTTTTTTCGTTCCTAATCGATTTCTGAGTTTGGAATGGACTAAACCAAATGTTGAGAAAATTCTCTCGGCTGGTGGGGAAGAAGCAGCAGCACAAAATAATTGTCTAATTATGAAAAACTCTTTTTGATAACGGGTATATTTTATTGTGACTTCCACCTATCTATGGTTTTACATTCTGAAGAATATCATCCATGGAACATAATATCAGTGAGTGGTCGTAGTAAACCACTATTTGGATGCAATTCTTTAACAGCTTTTAAATCAATGTTTTTTCACTATCTGTTAGTGTTTGCCGAGTTTTTGTTGGGTCAAGAAGATATGCCAACAAATTATATGGGGTTATACACTGTTCATAACACCTCTTAGATAGATAGATACTTTATTAATCATGCTATGTACACAAAATACATTTATGACAGGTCACAGTTACAAAAATGGTAAAATTGTAGTTCACAAGTAGTAAAAAAGTTTTTGTCAAAATATGTGTAAATAAATAAATAAAATAAAATGAATATAATAGAGTAATACATTAATATGTTATTCCAGACATAATGGACATCACATACAAGAACTTGAGCATAAGTCGATCAATCATATCATCAATTATTTAAAATAATTGAAAAGTCATTGACAAGTCATGATTCCCTGAGCATAGTTACACCTTGCCTTACACATTTAACATATTCCTCAAGAGAGTAGAAGGGGTTTTCGAGCAAAAATAATTTTATTGTTTTATTGAAAGCAAATGTTCCTAATTTTCTAACTTCCCCTGGAAGAATGTTGTAGACGTTCAAATTCAGTGAATTATTTTGGGATTTACTGAGCCTATGTCTAGGTCCTCTTATTATATCTGCACCTCTGGTGTTGTGTTGGTGAATGTCTGATTGTGTTATTAATGTGGGAATTCTTTTGTGAATTTCTATCAAAGTATTCCAAATGTAAATGGAAGGAAGAGTCATGATTTTTAAATTTTTAAACAGTGGTCGGCAGGTTTCTCCATATTTTGCATTGCATAGAATTCTAATAGCTTTTTTTTGTTGTCGGAAAACGCTAGAAACTGCAGATGAGTTTCCCTAAACTACAATGCCATAATTAAGATGAGAATGGAATAAAGAAAAATAAACTGATCTCAGGGTGTTTATATTTGTGCAATGTCTGAGTTGTCGAATACAGAAAAGAGAGCGCGACAGTTTCAAATTAAGTTGCCTGACGTGCTCGGTCCAGATTAGCTTATCGTCCAAAATGAATCCTAGTAGCTTCACATTTTTATCCTCTGGGATGGGTTTCCTGGTAGAGATTATCAAGTTTTGTGATTTATTGTTGTTTAATTTCAGCTTGTTAGCTATGAACCACTGTTCAGCTTTCTCTTCAATTTCTTCCGATACGCTTTCTAGGGAATTATATTCCTCATGAGAATAAATTAAAGTAGTGTCATCTGCATATAGAACACTTTCGTTTGGGGCCAAGAAGGAAGGAAGATCATTAATATAAATTACAAACAACAGTGGGCCCAGGACCGAACCCTGTGGGACACCAAATTTAACGTCTCTAAAACTGGACAATTCGTTATTGAAAAATACAGCTTGGAAACGATTTGTCAAATACGATTCAATAAATTTTTGTAGATAAATTATGTCAGTTTTGTCAAAATGGGTTATCTGGAACGCCAGTGACTAAAGTTTATCTTTCAGTCGCAGATGATTCCGCATCTGATTTTATGAACATCCTGTTCATATTTTCAAACAAATCAGGGTTTCTAATATTTTAAATTCTGAAAATACTGGCACTGTTTCTTTGTAGTCTATCTTATTGCGATAGAGATAGGATTAAGTATTGTTAGGTAATCTACGACAAATCTTTTTGAGTGAATGTTTGAAATTTTTCCTCTTATAATATTGTCAATTTCGTTTTGGTTCTCCTCAGCAATTTTGAAAAGTATAGACCATGACTCAACGAAACCTTCTAAACAGTCGGCAAGCGAATTCCATCCGACATGATTTGGCAAAACTAGTTTTTTGTCTGCTTCTTTGGCATATGCTACAGAGGCAAAATGGTTGTTATGGAAGTATTTGCCAATGTAAACATGTTCTTTAATATTAGCGATTTTCCAATCTTTATATAGTAAATTTAAAATATGTGCAGCACAACCATATGTAATAAGGTTCAATTCAGTAGATGTTTTTTTATGTCGCATTGCAGCCATTACTGCATTATCTGTGACAAAACTACATACTGTCATATTCGATTTTAAGCTTATTTATGAGTGCTGTTGCAATTTCTGTTAAATTTACAGAAGTATGTGGATTCCCAGACGAATCTAGAGTATCTACTAAGAAAGTAGATTCATTTTCTGTTGTAACCGTGCACAGATTATCGGTTCATTATGCACATTGGACCATCCGTCAAGTGACAGACAAGCACAAATGTTCCCGACAAGTTTTTAAGTATTTGATTTTTTCTTCATTATAAATTTCATCAAGCCATTTATTAGAAACATCATTTAGAGAGGGTGGTATATATCTAGTTTCACTACACTTTTGCCTATGAACTTTCATCAGTTCAACAAGACCTTGCATATAGGTCTATTCCCAGATTTTTCTTCAGTTTTATTAGATTTTTCTATAAAATGTATCCAGGATAGGGTCTTTTTTCCTTCCACTTATATGGAGAGTTGACATTGTTACACTATTTGCAGATTTTTAGGTAACCTTTAGAAATTTAAAGCAGGACGCATCTTTATATACACAGTGGAGGGTATCGAACTTGTTCTGACAGGAATTTGCAGGACTGAGCGTTTTTTGACAGGAACTATCTTCATTAAAATTTGCAGAACGGAGGGAAAAAATCAAAAATATGTTGAAAATAGCAACTTATCTTATTTATAAGAAAAAAATCTATGAAAATAGAAAACAAAAACATCTAAAAAAATCGAGATTTTTTATGTTTTTCAAAAAAATTATGATTTTTTTCAACCCTGTATTGCACCAGATTAACTTTGGGACAGACTTTTCACTTTTACACTTTATTAATATTGTAACGAACCTAGGCCGGACCTGTCGCCTCACGTGTTGCCATCGACAGCGATGAGATCACCCCCGGAGATATTCGAGAACCATCCGGTCGCTCTGCCGCGAAAAACAACGGTCAATATTGGAAACAATTGGAATATGCTAGTCGCCAACCGTCCGAATTCGAAACATCGAGAATGCTGTATCGGAGATAAATAGACAGCCCTCAAGAGGGAGTACACAGTCTGAACGAGCCCATACCATCGAGCTACACAGTGGCGTAGTAATATAAATTAAGTTGTAGATTAAGTGTTAAATAAATTAGTTAAACCAAGTTAAGTTTATTTACGTTACAATTGGTGTCGGAAGTGAGATTTTGAAAATAAACAAGTGATCGTGGAGTGGATAGTCAGAAAAATAAATTGCCCAAAATAGACAGTGGCCCGGTTTTCGCGAAGTGGACAATTGTGCGTGGGAATATAAACTGATACACTCTTCGCGTGAAACAGACAATAGACTGGTGGCCCGTGGAAAAGAATTCGCGAAGTGAATTTTTAACAAACTGATAAACTTTTCGTGTAAAACTGACTGATACCTCGTCAAAGACAAAATGTGTTCAAGAAAAGTGCGCCTTGCGGATTTGAAGGTAGCGGAATTGAAACAGGAATTGGAGGAAAGGGAACTGGAAACAACAGGTAAAAAGCAAGTACTCCAGGAAAGACTTGCAGAAGGCCTAAAAAAAGAATTGTGTGGTGTGGCTAAATTTCTAGAAGAAAGAATGGGAACCGTTGAGACAGAGATAGATAAAATTAGGGAGCAAATGAACACGGAGGTAGATAAAATAAAGGAAACGATCAGTAAGCTGGAAAAACGAATTAATAGTGCGCCCCCACAGAGATGGTTAACGAAAATGCAATGCTGGACTTGAGTTTGAACTTGGATAAAGTTCAAGAGGGTATAAAAGATGTCAAGGTCATTTCTGAAATAGGAAGCTTTCCATGAAGCCGCCTCAATTCGACGGAAAAACTCCATGGGAAAATTACCGCCGACAGTTTGAAGCAGCGGCCAAAGCAAATGGATGGAATGCAGGGGAAAGAGCTGTAGCACTAACACTTGCATTACGTGGAGAAGCGACGAATATTCTACAAACTCTTACCGCCCAAGAACAGGAGGACTATGATCAGCTGATTAAACATCTAGAATTACGATATGGCCAGGCCCATTTGGAACACGTATACCACTCCCAACTGAAAAATCGCTGCCAGAAATCGGGCGAATCCTTACAAGAATTCGAAGCTGACATTGCACGCTTGGTTCGTCTCGCATATCCAGCCACACCGGAAAATGTAATGGAGCGATTAGCGGTTCAGGCATTCTTGGATGGACTCCGTGACCAAGAAACCAGACAAGCGTTGACACTAGCTCGTCCAACACATCTCGTAGACGCACTGGCACGCGCTTTGGAATTCGAAGCAGCAAAACAATGCTGCAAAAGCCAAAGTAAAGTTCAAACGATTGAGGAAGACTCACAGGAGCATGCTAACTTGGAAGCTGCCATAAGAAAAGTGATGAAGGAAGTGTTGCCTGAGAAAAGACAGATAAGATGCCGGAATTGTGGCAAAATTGGACATGTGCGTAGCAAATGTCCAACATTCATCGACTCCGATGCAGGAAAACTAAAAAGGTCGACGAGAAGGGGCAATCGTCGGCATGTGTCCGGCAAGCCCCGGTTAACAACGCATATGTCGCTATCCTTCAACGACAGAACAAAGGTGTCTTCGTAGACGGTCTCATCAATAACGAGCCTTGCACCATGCTGCTAGATACAGGTGCGACTAGGACAATTCTCAGGCCTTCCTTTGCCAGAACACCGGAACGGATTGAACCGACAACTTGGAAGCTACGCACAGCAACAGGGGAGCCAGCTACTGTATATGGCGAGCTACCGATTGAAATAATTTTGGGCAGCACTAAAGTGAAACATCAGGCACTTGTAGCGGACATCGAAGACGATGCAATCATCGGAATGGACATCATGAATTCCAGAGGGTTTGAATTGGATTTCAAAGACGGCGTCCTACGTGTCAACGGAGAAGAGCTGGTGCTTCATGGGAGAAGTGAGGGGTTGATCCGTGTGTTGTTGGCTGAAGATGTAAGCGTACCTGAGAGGGCTGAAACCATTCTGGAGGCTCGCCTGGACGGGAGTACGAGCAGTGGAAACGTGGTGATGTTCGAGCCCAAACTTCATGATGAGAAAATTGGACGAGGGATTGCACTAGGGAAGACCTTGTTGCGTGCTGACAAATTTGTGCCCGTAAGGGTCATGAATGTCAATTATTTTCCAGTGACCTTGAAGAAAGGAACAATATTGGGGCACTGCTCGTCAGTTTCCTCAGTGATCCGGAGTGTACGAGGTACGATTAGCCAACCCAACAACTTGCCCACAGAACTAGAAAATTAGTTGTCATCTCTTCCAAAGATATAAAACCAGCTCAACAGCCCAAACTAAGAGATTTAGTTAAGAAGTACCAAGACATCTTCGATACCGGACAAGGAAAAGGAGGTCGAACTAATGTGGTCCAGCACAAGATTGATACTGGGGGTGCCCGACCGATTCGGCAATCAGCAAGAAGACTTCCTCTTGCCAAGAAGGAAGAGGCTGACAAAATAGTCAGCGATATGGGAAAAGAAGGAGTTATCGAACCATCTGACAGTCCCTGGTCCTCTCCAGTCGTACTGGTGAAGAAAAAGGATGGATCGACACGCTTTTGTGTAGACTATCGCCAACTTAATAATGTCACGAAGAAGGACAGTTACCCTCTCCCGAGAATAGATGACACCCTAGACACATTGGCTGGTTCCACGATTTTCTCGACCCTTGATCTGAAGAGTGGATACTGGCAAGTAGAACTGGCTCAGGAAGATCGAGAAAAGACTGCTTTTACCATCGGCTCAGGATTGTGGCAGTTCACCGTTATGCCATTCGGGCTCTGTAATGCTCCCGCCACATTCGAAAGATTGATGGAGACAGTGCTGAAGGGACTCTCATGGAACACGTGTCTAGTGTATCTCGACGACATAATTGTGGTCGGCAGATCGTTCGAGGACCACGTGAAAAACTTGGAGGAAGTATTCCTGCGACTGAGGAACTCCGGATTGAAGCTGAGCCCTAAGAAATGCCATCTGTTCCAAAAGAATACGATACCTCGGCCACGTTGTCTCTGGGAAGGAGTAGCAGTGGATGACCAGAAGATCAAAGCTGTTAAGGATTGGCCCATCCCAAAAGACATTCACCAACTTCGAAGTTTCCTTGGTTTATGCACATACTATCGCCGATATGTGCTGGGATTCGCCAACATCGCTAAACCACTGACCAGGCTCACGGAGGGCCAAACGAAGTTCCAGTGGTCCGAAGAATGTCAAGACTCATTCAGGAAGCTGAAAGGAGCTTTGATCAACGCACCTGTACTGAGCTATCCCCTACCCAAAGGGAAATTCATTTTGGATACGGACGCCAGCAACGTGGGACTTGGAGCTGTCCTATCTCAGATCCAGGAGGGACAGGAGAAGGTCATTGGTTATTTCAGCAAGACGCTTAGCAAACCAGAGCGCAATTACTGTGTCACCAGGCGAGAGCTGTTAGCTGTTGTAAAGGGAGTGGAGCACTTCTACAAGTACGTGTATGGAAGAAGATTCCTGTTGAGAACTGACCATGCAGCTCTCAAATGGCTCTTACAGTTCAAAAATCCTGCGGGTCAAGTAGCACGTTGGATCGAGAGACTCCAAGAATTCGATTTCGAGATCGAACATCGAGCCGGAACTAGCCATAAGAATGCAGATGCCTTGTCGCGAAGACCATGTCCAGATGATTGCTCTCATTGCCGACGAGCAGAAGAGAAAGAAGCAACACTTTGTAGAACCGCGGCAATGGATGACAACTGGAATGACAGCAAGATCCAGAAAGACCAAGAGAGAGACCCCGACCTTGGCTTAGTCGTCAGCTGGAAGAAGGGCAATCGAAGACCATCATGGCAGGAAGTCGCAGGTTACTCGCCGGCTGTTGAGTCCTATTGGGCACAATGGAACTCTCTTATTCTGGACAATGGGATCCTGAAACGGGTGTTGGAGGCCGATATTGGTGGGGAAGACAGACGCCAAATAATTGTTCCCAGGAACAGAAGAGAGGAAGTGCTGCGGGAAATCCATGATGGAGTCGCCGGAGGACATCTGGGAGTGACGAAGACCCTACAGAAAGTGAGGCAACGGTTTTACTGGGCCAATTGTCAAGTTGACGTCCAGGACTGGTGCAGAAAGTGCGCTGTATGCGCTGCTAGCAATGGACCTCGAATACGACCCAAGGCCCCGATGCGTCAGTACAACGTAGGCAGCCCGTTCGAGAGAATTGCCATTGACATCGCCGGCCCGTTTCCCGTATCCGACCACGGGAATAAATACATCCTTGTGGCAATGGACTACTTCAGTAAGTGGGCGGAAGCCTATGCCCTGCCCAACCAGGAAGCCATCACCGTCGCCGACGTCTTGGTGAAAGAATGGATATGTCGATTCGGTATTCCAATGGAGCTGCACTCGGATCAAGGCAGAAATTTCGAATCCAACCTTTTCCAAGAAATATGTCTACTGCTGAACATCCGCAAGACAAGAACCACGGCCCTACATCCGCAGTCCGATGGAATGGTGGAACGGATGAACAGGACGATCAACCGCCACTTGTCCAAGGTTGTCTCTGACCATCAAAGAGACTGGGACCAGTATCTTCATTTGTTCCTGATGGCCTATCGATCCGCAGTACACGAGTCAACCGGTCAAACTCCTGCTAGTATCATAATGGGCCGAGAACTGCGACTGCCTTGTGACCTGAAGTTTGGGATACCGCCAGGACAAGACACTGCGGGAGAGGACTACGTCAGCAAACTTCGGCAGAGAATGGACGACATCCACGAACGAGTCCGGTTGAACATCCAGAGTGCCAGCGATAAAATGAAGAAGACCTATGACATCAAGGCCGACGCTGGAGGATTCAAGGTTGATGACCTGGTTTGGCTGTACAACCCCAAACGTCGTCGTGGACTATCACCAAAGTTGCGGAACTCGTGGGAAGGCCCGTATAAAATCGTGAAAAGGATAAACGACCTTGTGTACCGAATCCATAAGCCACCCCGAGGGAAACCAAGGGTCGTCCATTTCAACAGGTTGGCCCCTTACGCTGGAAACCATGACCAAGTTCGCACCCTCAAGCCACCGGAGGATGATATGACGTTCGAGAAGTTTATGTCCTTGTATTCAAACGGGCAGAAAGTTCTACATGGGGTTACTAGAGAGGAGTCACGAGACCTTTTCGAGGTGCCTGCTGACTATGCACTAGCGCACTGTGTGGCAGAAGATCTTCGAATGTCCAGGGGCATCGCCGTAGTGTTCTCCAAGAAATTTGGTCAACTCCAAACACTGCGGGAGCAGAATCCAGAAGTTGGTGGGGTGCTACAGTTGAAGAAAGGCCAGAGAAACATCTACTACCTAGTTACCAAGAGGCATTCCCAAGATAAACCGTCCTATGAAGATGTCTGGAAGAGTCTCACCAAACTAAGAGATACTATGGTGGACCAGAACCTGGTGGATCTAGCAATTCCAAAATTATCCTGTGGTATTGATGGGTTGGACTGGAGAGTCATAAGAAGTATGCTGGAGGCGATATTCAGATCCAGCGGCGTCAAGATTTTGGTTTGCTGTAACCCTCTTCCACGACCGATCATGAAGACCGTGGAGTGTTACTTCCATCGAACTTCACGGTGCAGATATGGGGAGTCATGCAGATATCGTCACACTCCAAGGATGAAATTTCGGGACGAAATGTCTTTAAGAAGGGGGCAATGTAACGAACCTAGGCCGGACCTGTCGCCTCACGTGTTGCCATCGACAGCGATGAGATCACCCCGGAGATATTCGAGAACCATCCGGTCGCTCTGCCGCGAAAAACAACGGTCAATATTGGAAACAATTGGAATATGCTAGTCGCCAACCGTCCGAATTCGAAACATCGAGAATGCTGTATCGGAGATAAATAGACAGCCCTCAAGAGGGAGTACACAGTCTGAACGAGCCCATACCATCGAGCTACACAGTGGCGTAGTAATATAAATTAAGTTGTAGATTAAGTGTTAAATAAATTAGTTAAACCAAGTTAAGTTTATTTACGTTACAATATGGTGTTTTTCTACAGTAAAAGGGGATATTCGCTTTTTATTCACAGTCAATGTAATTGTATTCTCAAACAGTATTATTCAATATTTGTATTTGAATTTCAGCCTACAACAAAGCCATTGAAAAACTGAAATATGAAAGTGAGAGATTAACTAAGGATATTGTAAGAATCGATGGTCAAATTGAAGAATTAAAACCACAAGTTGCCATTTTAGAAAAATGTGTTGAAGCGTATGTGATATTTTTTACTCAACATATATGAGAACCAGAGGTGTACCATAAATCAATTTTTTTTAAATAAAATAAAATCATTTGATTGCCTTTCACATTGCTAATTACATTTTTTTAAACTTAGATCATTTTCGGACAAGCAGAAAAATTTATTTTTGTTTCATGGTTATTTTACATCTCACATATTCTTTTTGCTTAATATAAGTAAATGACAAAAATTCTTTTTTCCTTAAGTTGAATTTTAGAAAAAGTGGAAAGGGTATAATATTTTTTTCTCAACATAGATGAAAACCATATTTTTTATCATATTTTTTAATATAAAGTAAAATCCTTCGATTGTCTTTCACATTGCTAATTACATTTTTCCAACATAGATCATTTTCGGACAAGCAGAAAAATGTATTTTTGATTCATGGTTATTTAACATCTCACATATTATTTGCTTAATATAAGTGAATAATAAATGGTCTATAATACCTCAATCTGCTCAAAATGACAAACATTTTTCAGTCAGAATGAGACCTTTAAGTTGCAATTTTACAAAAATGAGTTAAAGGGTACTGTAGAACGGGGCTAAATTGGAAGTGCGAGGATATTTTAGAATTCATAACTTGTAGCTACATCTTTCAACCCTGTTCAGGTACAACACAATCCCGCGTAAACTACACTGTAATAGTATCGTGCATAACCTTACTTATTCAGACAGCAGATGATTTCAGTATTTGTAAGAGCGTGGTAGTGTCTGTTGGACATTGAAAGCGAGGCGGAAAATCAACCAATATTTGAGCCTGTCAAACTTTCAGTGCTAGTGCGTCGTGGGTGAGAGTTGTAGCAGGTGTTTTATGTAAAAATTGGTGTGGTTGTTAGTATCATTGTGCAATAAAGTTATAAACATTATGCTGCCCCATAATTTTTTACGGACCTTCTTGAAGATCGGGGCTATTCTGGACGACATTTTTATAATTATATCCAAAATATCCCCGGTCTTCTAAAAATTTGTAACGGATGCCCAACATTTTTGTTTGGGCACCTATGAATAAAAAATATATATATATATATATATATATATATATATATATATATATATATATTAATTCCTTTGAAGTTGAAATATTAAATGATGACAACATTCAACCCAGTAGAGAAAACGCCGGAAAGTTGGCTCCTGAAACACCGGAAACTGAATCAACTGAAACCAGCCCAATGTCTATTGGAAATCAGACCTCGCAAAATACCATATTAGACGACGAAGTGGTGGTGAATCCAACAAACGACGAAACAGGATCGAACATTAGTTCTTCTAACCCATCTAGGAAAATATTCATCTATGGTGACCAATATGCAACCGGTTTTCCAAGAGTTGTTACAAAAATCGTAGGTAACTCAAAATATGTTATAAGTGACAAAATCATAAATAATATTGAAATCAGTAAACTCTCAGATAATATATTTTGTGAAACTATTGAATTTGGTCATGATGACACAATTATTGTTATGTTCAATACGAACAATATTAGTAGTAATAAAACCTTGCATGAGTTTTTAAACAATATTCTGGTCTTGGCAAGTTCACCAATTTAATTATCATATCAGAACGTAATACATTTTTTGACAAAAACATCAATAGAATCATTTTAAAAAAAAAACAAAATTTTTAAAAAAAATACAGAATTTGGTATTATTGAAAAAATAAAAAAAATTATCATTCATGTCTCTACGAATCAACCCCAGATTGTTTTAAAAATAGTGCGATCAAATGCACTTCCCACAGATTCTGGGATTAATGTTGATCAATCAGGTATTGAGAATCTGTCAAACATCGACCAAAGCAACTCCAAATCGAACCACAATATTTTTTTAGACCGGACAAATTTTCAGAAAATGAACACATAATCTTAGTCTTTACACTCAATGTCCAATCGATTAGAAACAAAGTTAATGATTTGTATCTTCTCCTTGAAAGCCAAAATTTTCCTCATGTTGTATTACTTACCGAACATTGGTTACAACAAGGAGAACCTATATTCATTCCTAATTACACCATGATATCTAATTTTAGTAGAAGCGAATTCAACTGTGGTGGAACGATGATTCTGGTTCAAAATTCGGCTTTGTTTAACTTGAAACTCACTAATGTCAATAAATATGATGACCTTATAGTGGAAAAACAGTTCGAATTCAATTTAGCTCACTCTAGCTCAGCGAATCTATTTGTGTTATGTATTTACAGATCACCTAGCGCAAATGGTCAAAAATTTCTAGAAAATTTGGAATTACTTTTACTCAAACTACCCACTAAGGCGACTGTTATTTTGGCGGGTGACTTTAACATCAACTACGACGATGACACCTCTCCTTTGACCATTCAACTACAAAATTTGCTCACTTCTTTCAATTTATGTATGCACACAAATAGTCCTACCAGGATAACACCAAATTCGGAAAGCAAAATCGATTACGTGTGTACTAACCTAACTGAAGGAAATGTTATCTGTTCAGTTATACCATCATACATTTCTGATCACGAAGCTATCTGCTGTGAAGTTAAGATTATGTATAGCAGTGTATCCAATAAATTCACATACGGTAGATTATTCAGTGAAAGCAATTTTATTTTTTTTATAATAACTGTCTTGTTGCTAAATGGAATACGGTACAACATGCCGATGATCCCTTCCTTGCTTTTTATATCATATTATCCTATTGCTTTGAAATTTCCTTTCCCATTCAAAAAATAAAAATAAAAAATAGAACTAAAAAATTTTGGCTAACTAAAGGAATTCGCAATTCTGCTAAGAACCTGAGATGTCTTCATCATATAAAAAAATACTGTAATAATACCTGGTTCCATCACTATTATGTCAACTATAGGAAAATTTACAGAAATGTCATTAAGGCTGCAAAAAGAATGTATTATCATAACCGAATCTCAGCTAGTAACAACAAATCCAAGGAAACATGGCGTATTATAAATGATCTTCGCGGTAAAAATCTGGGATCAAACAATATTACCTTGGATCCTAACATTCTCAATGAATTTTATTGCACCATCGCTGAAAGACTGACAGAAAATATTGATGCGGCACCAGATCCTCTCCTCTATATGAGTGATATCCATATCACAGACCCATTTGTATTGTATCCAACGAATCTGACGGAGCTCATGGATACAATAAAACAAGTGAAAAATAAATCCTCCTGCGGAATTGATAATATTTCAATAAATGTACTTGAAAACATGCCCATCTTCGCTCTCGAATTGTTGGTCCAGCTCATTAATGACTCTTTCGCAAAGGGACTCTACCCGAACTTTCTTAAAGGAAGTCTTGTGATTCCCCTTCATAAAGGTGGAAATACAACTGACCCCTCAAATTTTCGACCGATTTCTCTTATTCCGACCCTGGGAAAAATTATAGAAAAGCTAGTCAAAACTAGATTAATGCATTTCATCAAAGTGCATAACATTCTCAATCCTCAGCAATTTGGCTTTCAGCCCCGTAAAAGCACAGGTCATGCTGTCTTCTCTTTCCTGAGAGAACTGTATTGCAAACTGAATCAGTAGGAAGTTTGCGCGGCAGTATTTTGTGACCTTTCAAAAGCTTTTGATTGTGTAAATCACGTAATCCTGTTGCGCACACTCCAACGCTATGGGTTCAGAAATCTAAGCCTCAGTTGGATGGAATCTTACCTGGGAGGGTGTACCCAAATTGTGAGAACTGATACGTTGTCTGATACTGGTTCGGTTAGTCATGGCGTACCACAGAGCTCTGTATTGGGACCTATCCTGTTTTTACTTTATTACAATGATATAGCTAATCTGAAGATTGACGGAAAATTTACTATTTTTGCGGACGACACAACGATCCTCTGGCACGCTATTGAAGTAAAGAACCTGCACACAAAAATTGTCAAGGATATTTCAGCTGTAAAGGGGTGGTGTGACTCGAATTTGCTTTCGTTTAACATAAATAAAACCAGCCTCTTATCGATCAAGTGTAATCTACCAGAGATTCAAATGGGTACTGACATGTTCATTGAACAAAAAAATAATACCAAGTTTCTTGGTATTCAGTTAGATGATAAACTGAATTTTGAAAGTCATGTGAAAACATTGAGAACTAAATTAGCCTCTGGTTGTTATGCCGTGCGGGTAGTGTCTAATGAAGTTGGTGCGGCCACTGCAAAGGTAGTATACCATGCATTGATTGAGTCTCACATTAGATACGGATTACCCTTCTGGGGAATCTGCAATGATCACAATCTTCATCCTACAGAAACGGGCCGTTCGATACCTACTCAATGTTGGACCTAGAGTTTCATGTAAACCTCTTTTCTTGGAACTCAAAATCCTTACCCTTCCAACACTATTTATTCTTGAGACTGTATGTTTAGTCCACAGCAACAAATCGTCATATGATACGGTTGTTAGTTCTACCCGCCAAAATAACAATCTCAGACTTCCCATTCCTTCATCGACTTTAACAAAAAAGTCACTCATTTATAATGCTCTGATATTATATAATCATCTTCCGGCTACCACCAGAAATATTGTCTCTCCTATTCTATTCAGGAGATCTGTGAAAAGACTTCTCATCAAAGAACCATACTACAGTGTTCAAGAGTATCTTGACACAATTGGAATTGTTCGAACTTAGCTTAATCTCATACATTCATATGTTCATTTATTTTTGTTTTGTTTTCTTCGCTTTTGTCTAATTGTAACTATTTTTACTATAAATTTAAACATATTTATTGTTGTTTACCAATCACTTTTTCATTACTGTGGCTATTTTAGCATCAATCCTTTCCATGCTACACACGTTAAAAATCTAGTATTATATTTTATGTTTGTATGTTTTTCTATTAGTTACTATAATGACTATGTCTATGAAAATTATTTCTCCCTCGGACAAAAATATGTTGGTTGTTCAAGATATTGATTTGATTCAACCATTTTAATTGTTCACTTGTATATTAAGCTATATGTATCGTATTCTACTTTTACTTCTATTTCTATGGCATGCTATATTTTAGGACTCTAATATCTATATCTATATTTTACACTTATGACGTGATCAAGTTGTGTTTTGATGTCTAGATGTTTTATGATGTACTAGTTTTTATGATGTACCTGACGATTTGAGTTTTTATCAACACTCATACGCATACCAGTTTTGTAGTTTTATATTTTTAAATGCTTTGTCAATAAGAATCCATTCTTCGGACAATAAAGTATATTTTGATTTGATTTGATATATATTTTCTAATTTAGCCCCACATATGAGGTAACTATAATATATGCGTTATTCTCTCCGATTCTAAAATAACCCCAACCGATGGGGCTATTTTAGACGGGCCAAAAACATTTTTTTTAGGCCCCTTGTGAGAAAGGGGGCCTATTTGTCATAGGATAATATTTGGTTGTACATAAACCTATCCAAAATGATTATCAAAATAGATTATTTTCAATTACTTTTTCTTATATATTAAAAATAATGCAAAAAAAGTCTAGAATAGCCCCGTTCTATGGTATGTAATATTTTTTACTCAATATGCATATATGAGAATCAGAGGTGAACCATAAATCATATATTTTAATATAAAATAAAATTATTTGATTGCCTTTCACATTGCTAATTACATTTTTCCAACATAGATCATTTTTGGACAAGAAGAAAAATGTTAATTTACATCTCACATATTCTTTGCATAACACCTACAAGTAAATAATAACTCTTCTCAAAAAGACAAAAATTCAGTAGTTAATTTTTCAGTCAGAATAAGACCTTCAAGTTGCAATTATAGAAAAATATGTTAAAAGCGTATGTGAGATTTTTTACTCAACATATATGAAAACCAGAGGTGAACCATTAATATAAAATAAAATCATTCGGTTGCCTTTCACATTGCCAATTACATTTTTTCCAACATAGATCATTTTCGGACAAGCAGAAAAGTATAAGTAAATGATAAATGGACTATACTACCTCAATCTTCTCAAAATGACAAAAATTCAATAGTTAATTTTTCAGTCAGAATGAGACCTACAAGTTGAGTCAAGAATCTTTATAGACCCATCGATTATACAGCAAATATCTGGAAGAAAATTTAAAGGAGCACAAGAAAAAAGTTGAAACCATGACTGAAGAATACGGTCTTTATTATCAACAATGCAGAGAAAAACTAGAACAAACTAATCCTGCTTACCAATCTCTCTCTTGCAAAAAAGAATAGAACTCAAGAAATGTTAAATTGATTGTCTAATGTTACAACAAAAGATTATACAACGTAAAAAAATCAATAAACCAAAAATAGACATCAGACGAAAACTGTTTTATGCTAATATTGTATTATTTGCTAAGGCCTGGTTGAAGAGAAGAGACATGTTAGCAGCCATGAAAGAGTTTGAGGAAGTGAAGGAGAAAGAGAAACAATGTATGATTTAATATTTGGAAATGAAAGAGAAGATGAAACAAAAAATTAGTTTTAGCAGAAAATAAACTAAAGTTCCCCAAATTGAGGTAATGTACAACACAAGATATACTGGAATATACAGATTTTATTGTTTTTTTTTTAATTCTTACAGTTTTCTGAAAATCATAAAAATGAAATACCCATAACTGGACGATTATATGAAAATGGTAGGTGTTACTTGATTTTATCTAATTGTATCCTCTTCCAACTAATTTAACCTTAATATTTCCAGAGCCAAAACCGTCTGATAAAAGAATATCCAATCCTTTCTATGAAATAAAAGATTTGCTTGAAGAAAATAATTTTACTCCTCCAGAATCTGTGAAAGTATCAGATTCATATACCGGGACCAAGAATTATTTTTCAAAAGCTATGTTTAACCCAACGTACTCCAAAGTGAGAATTTTGGAAAACAAAACAATAAAACTTCCTGATGAATCTAAAATATCATTGGAAACAACCAGTAAAGAAGAAAGAAGTAAAGCTATTGATGCAAAGCTGCAAAAAGTTATACAAAACTTCAACAGATCTTTATATAAGCAAAATAGTTACAAATCACCAAAAAGGAATAAAGGTAAACTACAAAATAGTCAAAAATCAATTAGTAGTCAAGAAGAGAAATCCAATAAAATAGAGATCAATGAGAACTCTCAGCAAGAAACTGGAGCCTCACAAGAACTGGAAAATCTAAATATCAGCCAAGATGAGAACAATCCCTTACTCGGAGCATATTTGAATTTTTCCAGCTTGGACTGTGAATTTCCAGTAGATTCTTGTGATACACAAGAATCTACTGAAAATTCACAGTCCAAGCTGAAAAAATTCAAATATGCTCCTGAAGAAAATTTGCCGTTTTTGTCAAAGACAGTAACTGACAAAAATGGCTTCCAACCATCTGCATTAAAATCAACTCTACATATGAATAAAGGAGGTGGTCCAAAGAGCCTTCCAAAAGTCTTGAATAGTAATAAGGAAAATTTACAAAAGGCAGCAAATCCTGAATTTAAGAAAGACGAGACAAATTCATTTATCAGAAATAGTCCATTCTCTATGAGTTCAGGTAATAGGTTTTGCCTTTTTTGCCCAACACATTTTCATCATTAAAATCCAAATAAAAAATTATGCTTGCGATTATGAAATTATTAACAACACTGTATAGTGGAACTGATGTCCTTTCTTGATTTTTCACAAAATATTTTTTTAGGAAAAAATACATTTGGTGGTCCTTTCACCGGGGAAAAATCTAAGAATGTTTCAAGTACAACTAATTTTTCAGCATCCACAGGTTGGTTTTCCTGAATTATAGGTATGGAACAATTTTGTTATGATTCTATTTTTTAGTTGCCAATAAATTTCTCAAAGCAAATTCTAACTCGAGTTTCCCCCAAACTTCCAAAAATGACAATAATGTTAATAACATATCAAGAGAGTGGAGTTGTTGCAAACCATGAGAAGAATATATCCAGTATAGGTATATTTGTTCTCCAGAACTATAATTCAAAAAAGTTTAGATGAAGTTCATCAATTGAATTGGGCAACTTATCTATCAAAAACTGTGTGTGAAAGTTCTCCATATCCACATTTGGAAATTACCAGGGTTTATTTTTAATGGGAAACACTCAACCAGAAAAACAATCGCTCTGAAGAATTTGGGGTCATCAGCAAAAAATAGCGCTGACTAAAACTTGGATGTATATCATAAAACGAAATGTTAAATGAGTTCCATATTCCGAAGTAAATTGCATGTTGATCAATACATTTTCCAAAATCAATATTGATCTTTCAATATTAGACCAGGGCTGAAGCCTTTGAAAATGGTAAAAAGTGAAAAAGAAAATAGTAGGATGAAACCCATTGGAAAAGGAAGAGAATATAACAAAAATGAAAGGAAAAATAATTTACGGGCGATCTGAGGTCGGGAAGTGGAAGGGGTGAGTTTTTAAGGGTAAAAAACGGTTTATCTCGATTTCCGGCAAAACTACAAGTCCTATGGAAAAAAGTTAAAGGGCAAAGTTGTAGGTAATAAAAAGATCTACAACTTTGTATTCACACTTTTTTCACATAACCTCAAAATTTATCTGAAAAATTCAAATAACCAAGTTTTTGGTTTTTTATTTTTATCTTCTACAAAAATTTTTTTTTTTCAAGAATATTGGTGAAAATTTTATTTTGACTTAATATCGAAAAAGCACCCTAATTTTCAATCGAAAATTCTCCCGTCAAAATATCAGCTTTTTTAAAAAAGTCGGTGGGCTTTTTGTTCGTTGAAATCTCTACTTTCTGCTGGTATAAAAAAAAGTACATTACTATGGCAGAAAATGCAAAAAACGAAAAAAACTCGAATCCGAATTTAATAAGACATCTACAATATTTTGAGAAAGTTGTAGAATCTTCTTTAAATTATATGCTTAGATGCCTATTTATTGCTATTTTAAGATAACTTATATACCTGAGTGACCTACGGAATTAAGGCGTCAAGCGACCCGTGCCGAAGGATGGATGATACCTGAGCCAGTCAGGTATAAAAAAAACGGAGCCTCTGGGATACATGGCGACCTCCCAGAGTAATCTGCCTTACACCTGCGCAGGGGGCACCGCAGGTGTGGACGACCCTTTCCCCTACACAAACAACCCTGGGGAACTTCCAGTTGAAGAAGACCCAACACCGATAACGGTATGGAAGTCGAGGAGATTCCAGTTGAATCACACTCGGCACCAGAAACCGTAAACCCAACCGAGGAGGGATCAGCAGATGGTCGAACACCTACTGAGAAACTCCCGGAAACAGAGTGGATTCCAAAGCCATTTGGTGAAATGGAAACCAAAAAGATTCTTCAGCTCATCAAAACCCAGGACATGGGGATAGATACTGAAGAATGGCTTGTCATCAAGAGACAAGAGGAGGCCTCGGGTCTAACTCTTGTCTTTCAATCTTCGACTGTGACGCCCTAAGTAGTGGGCGACACAGAATCTTTGGAGGGATCGGCCCGGAAACGGGCATGAATCCGAAGAACCTTATCAACAGGCTTCTAAACCTAATTGAAGGCACAAACCTGTTTGAATGAGGAACCACTGACGACAGAGTGATACAATAGACCCCAGCTGGTCGCAGTGTCAAGGGAAGCTAAGTGCCAACCCTGTCTCTGGCTCGTCAGCCTTAAACCAACCAACCAACCAACCTACGGAAAATTTTAGCCCATCAAAAGGTATTTCATAGAGAAGTGGGGAAGGGGCTAGGAGGGTTTGGGCCTTACTACCTGTTATTTCTTTGCATTTTCTGAGAACATTTACCATAGTAATGTATTTTTTTTTACACCATCAGAAAGTAGCGATTTCAACGAACAAAAAGCCCACCGACTTTTTTGAAAAACCTGATATTTTGACAGGAGAATTTCTGATTGAAAATTAGGGTGCTTTTTCGATATTAACACGTTGACTGCCATGTGCATATAAAAGTATACACGCAAGTTGGGTCCTGTACGCCGCGTGTATAATTTCGTATACACGAACAATAACTTGGTTCTGGCCGTGTGTATGCTACTATATAGGGCACACTTAGGATAGGTTTTTCATGGCGGAATGGTTGGCTTGGCGTGGAGTTACACGTCTAGCAACTTGGCAAAAAAAAAATATATATTTGAAATACAAGGTTTTTATGTGAAAAAGTTCATCATTACAAAAATACAAACATTGTGGTAATATCAAGATCAAAAATTTAAAATCTTATGGTATAGTAACATACAAAACATACAAAATATAAATAAAAAATATATTCTATTTCATGAATGTAATATTATGCGTAGAAAAAACACATTCTAAGCATAGCAATGGCTCATCTGTGCATGCTTGACATCGCGAAGAAACTTGTATCGCTGAGTCACACGGGGGAGGAAGAGGGTAAAATAACAAAAAAAATTAATTTTACATTATAATAGTACAAAATACATCATTCTTTGGAAAATTAATTCCAAAAATTGGTGTGGCCTGAGGGACCTTTCTCAAAAATACCCGCGGCATTCAACGTGTTAAGGCAAAATAAGGTGGAAAAATAAATATTTTAAATCAAAAAAATTACAGTGTTAGTTATTTGAATTTTTCACATACATTTTGAGATTATGTGAAAAAAGTTTGGGTACCAAAGTTGTAGATCTTTTTATTGCCTACAACTTTGCCATTTAACTTTTTTCTATAGGACTTGTAGTTTTGCCGGAAATCGAGATAAACCGTTTTTTACCCTTAAAAACTCATCCACTTCCACTTCCCGACCTCAGATCGCCCGTAAATTATTTTTCCTTTCATTTTTGTTATATTCCCTTCCTTTTCCAATGGGTTTCATCCTATTATTTTTTTTGGTTTCAAAAATTATCGACCCTGGTCTATATTATTGATATTATTTTGAGGGATCACGTGTTCAACTAACAAATTTTACATAGACAATGTTGTCCCATTCATGTGAACTTCACAAAAATGGTAGCTTCCCCTTTTTGCAGGTACTGGAGAAAATATCGCAAACAGTGAAGAAAAAGCTACAGAACATAATGTGTCCATTAATGAAAATAATTTCTTTAGTATGGGAGGCCAATATAATTTTGGGAATATAACACAATTTTCTCAAAATCCTAATGAGTCTGGTAAGTTATTCTGATGGTATATTACACGGCGAGGGTGGTGTAGGTAGGATAGTAATTTTTCTAATAAAGTAAGTAAATTGTTTGTATTTTGAATGTGACCGATTAAGATTAGTAATGAGTGATAAAATCATACTGTGGACATTTAATGTATATATTAAATTCATTATTTCCAATATACACTATTGGGTAACTTTTAATTTTCAATTGGGAATCTTTCAAGTGTGTCACCAACGCTTTCAAAATAAAAATCAACCTGTCGAGAGATTTTTCAGAAACTCAAACTGACGTAAGTTCCTGTGATGAATTCGAAATGTACCAGGATACTATCGCAAAGTTTTGTTGAGAAAGATGGAGAAATAAACTTTTTTTTTCATTATTGAAATTAGATATGTAAACGCATAATTTTTCTGAATGTAAATTGTAATGAAAAGTTTACTTAACTCTATATATTCTATAAAAATGTGTTTGAAATAATAACCACCACAGATATGTCATGAGTGTATCCAAAGACATTTCTGTACTCTGACAAAATCACTGATACAGGAACATATAGTCTTTTTTAAATAATGTCTAGAGTGAATAAACTAAACATGCATTATCATATATCAAATCAATCAGGGAAATTCTATCAACACTTTTATTATTCACAAGGTTTTTTTTACTCTACTTGTGGTTTTTTGTGATACATTGCAATAAAAATTGCACAATTTGAAGTGTGTTTAATATTAATATTTTTGTTCATTCATTCAAAAATGAATGTATTGATTACAAGAATGAACTGACTTAACAGTACTGAGTCTCGTGCACCTAATATACAGGATGTCCCTGGACTTCCTCTTTTCCTCTCGGGAATGTATAGATGGGGTCAAAATATCACCAGTACTTCATATAACTTTTGTTCCTAAAAGCCTTCGTTACGGGCCCTCAAAGTTACAAAATGAAAAGTGTTTGTCTTTGATAACTTTCAAAGTGAATATTCAAAATCATCTAAATTTTGGTGATTGACTAAACAAATGAATTCCTTCAATGAGCTTTCATGCAGGAGTCAGTTGTTTTGCTACAACGTCAGGAACGGACTACCCTCGATGGCCCACACCCCAAAACTTTGAAATGACTGGGATTTGTCAATATGTTTTAACAAAACAAGGTTACCTGGACAATTTCCTGAATAAAAGTACTCGTGTGGAAAATCGATCGGAGCAACGATTTTTGATAAAAATGCATTTTTGTTCGACGACATCCAACCTGAGATGTCTACCATTATTCGAAAAGATTAATTTGTAATGAAAATAGAAATGATAGGTACAATGTTCATAACGAAATTTTATCATGCAAACACGTTTACCTTACAAAACTCATGGTGTAAATAATCAATCGCAAGCCTCAAGAGCAAACATAAATGCAAAATCCGCTACAAAAACTGCTCGATATGACCCCCGTCTCTCTCAATACATTTTCTTAGTCGGTGCAAACACCCTCTCTGCACTTGAAATAGCATGCCAGAGTCGTTTCGTATGGCTTCACAATGTAATGTGATTATATTCAACAAGGCATCTCTGGTGTGAATAGGTGTAGCGTAAACGAGGCTTTTTAGATGCCCCCACAGAAAGAAATCCAATGGATTTCAATCCGGGTACCGCGGTGGCCATGAATATGGCCCACCTCTACCAATCCATCTATTGGGGAAAATCTGGTTCAGATGGTCCTGCACAATCAAACTAAAATGAGGAGGAGCGCCATCATGCATAAACCACATATCTCTTCGGGTTTGCATTGAAACATGTTCCAAAAGTCCATTCAAATCGTTCTGAATGAACTCCAAATAACGTTCTCCATTCAATCGGTCATGTAGAACGAATGGTCCTATAAGATGGTTTCCTATGATACCAGCCCAAACATTCACCTTGAATTTCCGTTGGTGTTTGGTTTGCAATATCCCATGGGGATTTTCTTCGGCTCATATGTGGAGATTATGAGAGTTGATTACTCCATCTCTACTGAAACCTGCTTCATCAGTGAATAAAACTTGAGTAATAAAAGTCATATCCTCTCTTTGCTTATCCAGGAACCAATTGGCATATTCCAGTCTTGCTGGAAAATCTTCAGGTGTCATGGCATGTACCTTCTGGATGTGATATATGGGTGGAGCAGTTGTTCCCTAATTATTCTATGAATAGTGGACTTGGACGTATGGAACTGTTCTGATAGGTTTCTGATGCTCATTGAAGGATCATCAGCGACAGTTTCCAAAATATTTCCTCCAATACAACGGTACCCACAGCCCTAGGAGCGCCCTCACCACCTCGTTTTGGCAAAACTGAACCTACAATAATATCGAAATAAAACAACAGGCTCCAGTTAATTATCCATTAGACATACCTGTCTCCCTCAAGCTGCGATCGACACGCTCGAACGTTTCTCTTGCCGGTAACGTTCGATTGGGAAAATGCTCGGCATACAGACGACGGGCTTCTGCAGCATTACCAAATGCTCGTCCATACAATGCATGCATATCTGCATATTCGTTGAATATCAAAACACTTCAAACTGTCCTATTAGAATATTGACAATACAATGACAACGCACCACTCAACAAAACAAAATCGCATTCCAGTTGTCATTTTTTATCCACACTAATTTTATTTCTATCTACAAGGTGTTTTTGTCAACATCTGTGGAAGAAATGGAACATAAATTTATTCACCGGATATTTTTCACCTATTCATGTGCAGCCGTTTTTGTAGTTTATTCGTTTGCTTTTTATTAGTTATGTCTTCCGATGTGCGTTTTTTCAGCTAAATTTATCTTCGGGTTAAATATTTTCTCCCATGAAATTATACTTATCAGTGAAACTCCTCAACATTTAAGCTGTGAATATGAATTTTGCAACATCCAAATGTTGAGTTTCATGAGATTCAGATAACACAACACAAAACTTGCTTATTCCACGCGTACATACAAAATATGGACTGAATTCGATATTTCATAGTGGAGTGGCTTGTTAGTTCAAAAACACCACGAATCTACATAACTTGATATTTCATTTGAGAAAATATCTACATTGTGAATGAAACTTTCAACTAGGTACTGTACTTTTTGTTTACGACTTTATTTTAGCATATTTTGTATTATCCCTGTTATAAATGTTGTTAAATTAACGTTAGCGTTAGTATTTCTACTGTAAAAAAATTTCATTTAAAAAAATGGTGGACGATCAGGTTTGATGTCGTTGAGTAAAACTGCATTTTTATTAAGAACCGTTGCTCCGATCGACTTTCCACACTAGTACTTTTACTCAGAAAATTGTCTATGTAACCTTATTTTGTTGAAAACTATTGAAAAATTATCTGTCATTTCAAAGTTTTGGGGCGTGGACCATCGGGGGTAGTCCTTTCCTGACTTTGTAGCAAAACAACTGACTCCTGCATGAAAGCTCATCGAAGGAATTCATTTGTTTAGTCAATCACCAAAATTTAAATGATTTTGAATATTCACTTTGAAAGTTATCAAAGAAAAACATTTTTCATTTTGTAACTTTGAGGGCCCGTAACTTGGTAACGAAGGCTTTTAGGAACAAAAGTTATATGAAGTACTGGTGATATTTTGACCCCATCTATACATTCCGGAGAGGAAAAGAGGAAGTCCAGGGACACCCTGTATATATTGATGAATTGAAAATAGATGGAGATTCAATGTCATACCCTTTCTCCTAAACTAATGTAATGGTTTTCACTGTATTAGATTTATGACGTACCAAACCATGACACATGTTTCGTTATATAATAGCTCCATCAGGAGAAGTTACACGTGCAATAATTTGAAATCTTTGTAGAGGGGTGAAGGCGCTAACTAAAAACTCACTCATCAGGGATGTCGTGCTCATCAGCAAGTTCTATCAGAATAGTTTTATCAGAACATGAAAATAGACAAACATAATATTTATTGAATGGTCATCCTTAAGCTATATAACTTGTTGAATTTGTTTTGCTAAATGGATTCACTGGTATTTTTAACTGGTATTTTTAACTGGTATTCCATAACATATCTTATACATTTTCAAATACCGTTTCTTATTACCTATCCTTTATATTTAAAACCAGATTAGGTTGAAGGGGATTTATTCTCATTACATCCTCTCTCCAGTAATATAATAGCAGAATAATAACCGAGTGATAGTGTGAAACAGCAAACTAGAGAGATTCATAATAACACTATGGATATCAAAGATTTTGTGACAAAAAATAAAAGTCTTGCTTGACTACAGAAAAATTAAATTTTCAAACTTTCTGAATATCTTTGGTTTAAAGATGTCACATATATTATTTATGTTTACAAAAAATTCAAGATAATTATAGAAGTGAATATTACCTACTCATCAATGACCTGATTTAGAATAAATTTATGAAAAGGATTCTTTTTTCAGGTGATGACTATGATGTAGCTTGGAGTCCTCCAGTAACTGATTTTGCTGAGACTTCTCCAGTTGAGAATCAATCTTTATTTTCTTTTGGCCAATCTAATGCTGCATTCGGGTTTAAATTCTAAAAATATAATTCAATTATCCATGTATTTATTCAAAACAAATGTTGATTCTTAATCAAGATTATTAAGGATAATGATTTTAAGTTTCTTACAACTGTATTGTTATAAATAAAATGATAGTAAATTAATTTTATTGGTTAATTTTTTCTGTAGATTCAAGATTCTGCTTACTGTTGAAGGGCAAACAATTTTCATGAGTTTCTACACACATGATTTTCGTGCTTGTAGCATGCAACTTGAAATTGCATAACTTTATTCTAGATGGTTTTAGGATTCTCCTTCGATTATTAGAGATAATTTTCAAATTTAAGGAAGATCAAATTGAGTTTTTCCAAATTGGATGGAATACCCTGAATGTTTTTAATTTATCTTGCAAGCTAATATAGACTTATTCTATTATAATTAACTATATAAATGAAGATTGAATAACTACATATTATGCAGTTTAGAGGAGTTGTTTTCGGAGTAGGTGGTCATAACTGTATATCTTATAACGCCATTTGATTAGGTATATGGAATCTGACCTTTTCACAAAAATCTAATTTCACTCAATACGGTATGCCGGCTTTTGGAAATTTCCAGCTAATAGCTTTGATAACAAGTGAGTTATTAGAAATTCCTGACAGATTTTTGAAGAAATATAAACTAGTTATTTATGTGTGGGAAAATAAAAAGCGTAATTTAATAGCAAAATATTTAATAATTAATTAGCACTATCGGTTTGCATTGAGAAAGTTAGGAACTAATACCTAATACAGATAAAGTCCAAACTGGTCTGGGACTGCCTCCAGAACCTCATCGAGCTGGCAAAACACAACAAGGTCACCTTGCCAGGTCATAGAGGCATTGAAGGCAACGTCAAAGCGGACCAGCTAGCTAGACAGGCATCTGAAACGCTATTCACAGGGCCAGAACCTGCACATGGGATTAGCAAAAATCGATGCAGGACCCTGATCGACGAGTGGATAAAAAGAAGACACCAACAATATTGGGATCAAACTGTCGGGCAAATACACAGCAAAGTCATGGTAGGGCATCCAAACCGGACCCTGACGGCTGACCTTTTGAACCTGAACAGAACGAAGGCTCGTATAATAATAGGTCTGTTGACTGGACACTGCGGCCTAAGAAAACACCTAAACACCATGGGAGTACGCAGGGAAACCGTGGAGTGTAGGCTATGTGATGAAGAGGAGGAAACAGCCTCTCATATTATCTTCGACTGTGACGCCCTAAGTAGTAGGCGACACAGAACCTTTGGAGAGATCAACCCGGAAACAGGCATGAATCCGAAGAACCTTATCAACAGGCTTCTAAACCTAATTAAAGGCACAAACCTATTTGAATGAGGAACCACTGACGACAGAGTGATACAATAGACCCCAGCTGGTCGCAGTGTCAAGGGAAGCTAAGTGCCAACCCTGTCTCTGGCTCGTCAGCTTTCAACCAACCAACCAATACCTATGTTAGGAACAATTTAACTCAAACTTTATTTTCTATAAATTGCATTTTCTAGTAATTCTGTAATCCAGTATGCAATAAATATGATTGAAAATAATATAAAATATAATTCAATATCACAGAAAATGGAGTAAAACTGGCGTCAATTTGAACGTCATGTCATGTCACAAAACGATGTAGTAGAATGAAAAATGAGTGCAATAAACATTTTATTGCACTAGTGCAATGAAGAACCAGTTTTTTCACTAAATAATGTTTTGTTTTTTGCATTAACTTAGAAAAACATCTTGTTTTTGTATATTGTAAAAAATTTCATTGGTTAGGTAGGTAGTTTATTTGAAATTATATGGATTTAGTCAATCAAAAAGTTCTAAAGCTGTATTTATCATGCAGTACATACTATTTTTCAGGGGAAATTTTGAATCTCGATAAGTCTTTTTTTCTACGAATGGTCTTAATTTTACTAAGCAACAAATAAAACTTCTTTGGACCATCAAAATGTTGCTGGAAGTTGGCCTGAAATCAATTCCTAACTAATATAGAAAATGAGCTTAAATATATCCGGAACCCAAACTTTGGATTGTTTTTCCCTAATAAACACGCAGACAAATTCAGGAAAATGGATTTTGTCTAGTGGTCATATTGGAGTAGGTAATTACAAAAATGCCAATCAATGGACTTCTAGGAAAAGCTATGCATACAGAATATTTTATCACTGTATTTCAACTATAAGTACATTTCAATCTTTAAGCATTTTTTTTAATTGATGTGGCCGATACTTGTGATCTTGTCTATTGAGAGTTATGCTTAATTTAAATGAACTCTGCATGCATACAGATCAAATATTCCTATACGAGATTCCTGTAAACTTTCCAAATTTGGACTCTTGGTACCTTCCAGAAATAAAGAGAACAGAAAATTCAATATGTAGAAACATACTTCAACACATTAAGCCCCAGTATGAGAGAAAAAATCGTTCTGTTGGGACCGGAGTTTTTTTTACAAGCTTTATATTAGCTTCACTTGTATGTTTGTAACAGACTCCTTTGGGCTTGATTTTCAGCCACTTCCAGACGTCCGAATGATTTGAAATTTGACAGGTGTACATAATTCTGGTGACAATGCATTGAGAAATTTTTGTGTGAAAAAAAAAACAAAATGGCGGACGAGTTTTGTGATTATGGTCCGATTTGCTTCAAAATTGGTATCCGAGGGTTTTCGTGGTTGAAGATTATGATTCTTTTATCAAAATTGAAAAATTCAAGATGGCGGCTCCAAAATGGTGGATGAGTTTTGTGATTATGGTCCGATTCTATTCAAAATTGGTATGTGGGGGTTTTTGGGGTCGGAGATTATGATTATTTTGTCAAAATTGAAGGATTCAAGATGGCGGCTCCAAAATGGCGGACGAGTTTTGTGATTATGGTCCGATTCTATTCAAAATTGGTATGTGGGGGTTTTTGGAGTCAAATATATAATATTCTTTGTGAAAATTGAAAAGTTCAAGATGGCGGCTCCAAAATGGTGGACGAGTTTTGTGATTATGGTCCGATTCTATTCAAAATTGGTATGTAGGGGTTTTTGGAGTCGAATATTATGATTCTTTCGTGAAAATTGAAAAATTCAAGATGGCGGCTCACTGTATATACTGACGTTAAAATCTTTGAATGACTTCTAAAATCGAGATTTGACTATTAATACAGCTGTACACATTAATGATTTGGAAAATAATTACAGTTACTAATAGTAATCACGGAATTAATAGTAGATTAGAACAAATAATAGTTTAAAAAAATTAAAAAAACACGCTTTTATAAATAAAAACCAAATAAATTTAAAAAAAAAAAAATAAATAAATAATAGTTTAAAAAAACTAAAAAACACGCTTTTATAGAAAATCAAACTAAAAAAATAGAAAATAAATTTGAATTAAGAATAGTGTAAAAAATGTTAATAAATATAAATTAATAATAATGTAAATAAGAATTTTTTTTATTTTATTTAAAAAATAGCTGGGGTGCTTTTTAAGATTCAGATTAAGCACCCCACGCTTTTTTTTAAATAAAATTTTTTTTTTCTTATTTACATTATCAACTTATATTTATTAAAAAAATTTACACTATTCTTAATTCAAATTTATTTTCAATTTTTTTAGTTTGGTTTTCTATACATGTTTTTTCGTTTTTTTAAACTATGATTTATTTATTTTTTAGTTCGTTTTTTATAAAAAGGGTGTTTTTTTAGTTTTTCAAACTATTATTTATTTTAATGTAGTTGTGTCTTTACCCTGATACCTCGCGGCCCCAAGAGTACGTTGAAGTGAGGCATCACTTAAATGCCATGCATGGCTTAACATGTTAAGGGAGGGATTAATAAATAAATACAAGAACCTTTAGACAAACTTTTTATTCGTTATATTCCAAAACTATCAATCAACATTTGAATTTCAATAATAATGGGTATTGAATATTGTTATCTAACTGAAGTAACTTTAATTGTAAATAAATACAAAAAATAAAACCACTGCTTATTGAGCCAGCCCGACAATCTAACTGTATAAATCGTCTTCTGGATCATCTTGGAAGTTTGCTTGGTCACCTCCTGTGCCCCCTGGTGCAGCTGGACCCCCTGCAGCTGTCGGGAAACGGAAGTTGGTGCCGAATCCTCGGGACTGTTGCAGTGTTTGTGCAAACATTTCATATTTTCTTATATCATTGTCAGATACAGACCTCCTAGCAAAACGCATTGCCTCTTCAAAGTGAGCCCTGGTTATTTCAGGCACTGGATCATCTTCGTCCAGCTGCAAGAGAAAAGTTTTAATGAAAAATACATTCAACATCACAATTTAGTCAATTTCAGCATTGCCTCCATTCAATGAAATTCCAACTTTTTCTATATTAATTCTTTTTAGATTATGTATCACCTGTATTTTTTTTCAAAGTGGCACTTGAAGGTTGGACATATTTCTTAACCAACTCAAAATAAATACCGTTGTTGCAAAAAGTGGCAGATTCTAGTAAGGCATGGGAATTTTTTTCCATGAACAGGCTCGATAAAATGTCTATGATCAGCTGATTGAATATTTGGAAAGTAATAATTTATTGAGGTCACATCTGCACTACAACTTACAGTAACAAAATGGAAAACATTATCAGATTAAAGTTGTGTTCCTGGATCAAAAGTCTGCCTGATTATGGTCCAATTCATGCAAAATTGGTATGCGGGGGTTTTCGGAGTCGGAGATTATGATTTTTTTGTCAAAATTCAAGATGGCGGCCGGTTTTTGAATAGGTCCGATTTGATTCAAAATTGGTATGCGGGGGTTTTCGGGGTCGGAGATTATGAATTTTTTGTCAAAATTCAACATGGCGACCCCAAGATAGAGGACGAGTTTTGTGATTATGGTCTGATTCGATTCAAAATTGGTATGCGGGCATTTTCGGGTCGGAAATTATGAATTTTTTGTCAAAATTCAACATGGCGGCCCCAAGATGGAGGACGAGTTTTGTTTATGGTCCGATTCGATTCAAAATTGGTATGCGGGGATTTTGGGGTCGGAGATTATTAATTTTTTGTCATGATTCAAGATGGCGGCCCCAAGATGGAGGACGAGTTTTGTAATTATGGTCCGATTTCATTCAAAATTGGTATGCGGCGGTTTTTGCAGTCAGAGATTTTGAATTTTTTGTCAATTTTTAATGTTAAATTTTTAATGTATTTTATTTCATGTTTGTTATATATTTTAGGGTATATTTTTTCAATATGTACCACATATCTCTTACTTTAACTTTTTTTTAGCTGATTTGTATATTAGGATATCCTATTTAAATAAAGATCTATCTAAATTTAAAAATTTTAGATGGCGGCCCCAAGATGCAGGACGAGTTTTCTGATTACGATAATATTGTATTCAAAATTGGTATGTGGGGGCTTTTGGGGAAGGAGATCATGATTTCTTTCAGCTCAAATTACAGGGAAGAGACCTTGTAATAACGATGCTCTATTAGAAATGAAAAGATTAAGGCAAACTAACTAAAAGCAAAAAATTAAATAACTAATAAAAAAAACTTTTTAAAGACAAGCTTTTATTGAAGCCTTGTATTAAAACGTATAATAATAATATTTCTTTATTTCTGAATTAACCTTATATATTTTTTATTTGAAGTTCTACATAATACAGATCTATATTTATACATGTATACATAAAGCTAAAAAAGCAATGACGTCAAAAGTATAGCACATTTCAGAAGATATGGTTCATATAGTCATCTACATTGTACGGTTCTAGATTTAGGAGTAATTTTTTAATTTTTGTTTTGAACAGATTCTTTTACACATATAAGATGGATTTTTTTCAGTCAAACAAAGTCGATGTTTAGGGTAGTTTATGTTAATGGATCTGGTTTCATATCTGGTGTTTAATTCTTTGATTATTCCAAATTTGCTCTTGTTTCTTTGTAAGAAAATCAGGCACTCGTATAGATAAAGAGCATATACAGTGAAAATTCTTTTTACCTCTGAAAAGTCCTCTGCATGACTGTCTAAAATCCCTCTTATATATGATTCAGAGTACCTTTTTTTGGATAATAAAAATGTTCTCTACAGTTTAATAATAATAATAATAAGTTTAAGTCATCGCTGAAAATTATATAATTATTTTTTGTTGAATTATTTTGTTTTAAAATGCTTGTCGCGCAAGTTGTAATAAAATTAATACTTACCAACCAATCATTGTCCAATGAAATTAATTGGTACCTACTTCTATGGATACTTTGTAAAAATTAAATACTTTGACAAGTTCTTACTTACCAACCAATAACTGCCCAATCAAATTAATTGGTACCTGCTTTTATAAACACTTCGTGCGACAAGCTTTTTAAAACCAAATAATTCAACAAAGAATAATTAAATCAAAAAGGGAAACATTCTCAATTTAATATTGATAGAAAGTTTATCTTTCAGTCGCAGATGATTCCACATCTGATTTAATGAACATCCTGTTTATATTTTCAACAAATCAATATTTAAATCATTGTCAGCGATGACTTAAACTTATTTTATACGTTTTAGTACACGTCTTAAATAAAAGCTGGTCTTTAAAAAGTTTTTCAATAGTTATATTATTATCTTTGAACTGTTGAATAATCTTTTTCCTTCATATTTTGTGATTTTATAGTATTCAAAAAATATATACGTAACCACTTGACAAGAAGTTACTCATTGTAGTTTTCATGTTCCTAGATGCAACCTTTCCAGAAGCGATAAAATGCTCTTCTATAAAATTAATTATGAGTACAATAAATTGCTACAAGACTGTCAACTCAGAATAATGCCAAACTTTTTGGCATTCCTGATTATGTTCAATTTTGCACCAATTCACCAAAATTTTCGAATGATTTTCTATGATGCTTTGTACACAGAATACAAAAAGACACAGAGTGTTGACGTTAATTACATAAAATTTCATGCAGCAACACCAAGTCCAATGAGGGTTTTTCTACACATTGTTTAGTAATCTAATGGCACTTGTGAAAAAATACTCACGTCCATGGCTACATTAGGATTTACTGCCCTCTCCCTTTCCCTTCTGATTTCACTCTCGATACACTGCCTGATGGCCAATTTACAAGCCCGCTGGCAAATTTCAGTAAGATCTGCTCCTGAGAAACCGTGTGTCACTTTGGCTATGTAAACTAAATCTACGTCCTTCGCTACCGGGGATTTCCTCAAGTTCGCCTTGAAGATGGCTTCTCTGGATTTTTCATCCGGCAACGGGATATAAATGAGCTGATCCAGCCTGCCTGGTCTCAAGATAGCGGGATCGATGATGTCTAGATGTGGAAAAATAGTCGAAATCAGTATAATTCTATAGTTATCAAAAACAATGGAAATAAATATATTAATAATAATTTATTTCACACGAAACATACAAGCTTATGAACGATAAAAAATTTAAAATTAAATAACTAGAAGTTCGACAAATCTACTTTCAAATCAATTCAAGTTTTTTCCAAAGATTTTTTTCTACAAATATCAAAAACGATGGATGGACTATCAATCATTTATTTTGCATGAAATGTACAAGTTTTTAGACAGGGAAAATATGAAAATTAAGTAACTAGAACGTAGAACAAGATGAACTCGAGAATACAAAAGACTAATAGAAATAATAAAATTAGAAAAATGATTTCAAGGCAATGATATAGGTATTTTTACACGCTTTATATTAGCTTCACTTGTATGTTTGTTTGTAACTGACTCCTTTGGGCGCGATTTTGACCTACTTCCAGACGTACAAATGATTTGAAATTTGGCAGGTGTACATAATTCCGGTGACAATGCATTAAGAAATTTTCGTTTGAAAAAAAAAACAAAATGGCGGCTCCAATATGGCGGACGAGTTTTGTGATTATGGTCCGATTCGCTTCAAAATTGGTATCTGAGGGTTTTCGTGGTCAGAGATTATGATTCTTTTGTCGAAACTGAAAAAACAAAATGGCGGCTCCAATATGGCGGACGAGTTTTGTGATTATGGTCCGATTCGCTTCAAAATTGGTATCTGAGGGGGTTTTTGGTCAGAGATTATGATTCTTTTGTCAAATTGAAAAATCAAAATGGCGGCTCCAAAATGGCGGACGAGTTTTGTGATATGGTCCATTCTATTCAAAATTGGTAAGTGGGGGTTTTTGGGGTCGGAGATTATGATTATTTTGTCAAAATTGAAGGATTCAAGATGGCGGACAAGTTTTGTTATTATGGTCCGATACTATTCAAAATTGGAGAATAGTTAAAAAAATTAAATAATAATAATAGTTTGAAAAACTAAAAAACACGCTTTAATAGAAAACAAAACTAAAAAGTTGAAAATAAATAATAGTTTAAAAACTAAAGAACACGCTTTAATAGAAAACTAAACTAAAAAGTAGAAAATAATTTTAAATAAGTTTGAAATAAGAATACAGTGATTAACAACAAATTAAAAGCGTGGGGTGCTTTTTAAGATATTTTCATAATTATTCTACTTTTACCAATATCTGTCCATGAAATATTAACAACAATTGACATCAAGCACCCCACGCTTTTTTACGATGAAATAAATTTGTTGTTAATCACTGTATTCTTATTTCAAACTCATTTAAAATTATTTTCTACTTTTTAGTTTAGTTTTCTATTAAAGCGTGTTCTTTAGTTTTTAAACTATTATTTTTTCAAATGAATTTTGAATTATAATTTGCCATATGTTTTCTGGTAAATCACTATAAAAATTTTATTCCATTGCGATAAACTGATTTTACTTCAATATTTGTATTGTTGGAAAACCAGGTTGAGTGATCATGTTGATCATTATAAGTTTTATATATCAAATTGGAATGTTTTATATTATTTTCAATGAAATGAAAGAACATGCACAGTACAGTCTCATTACGTAAGAGCTAGTTATCAATAATCATAAAAAACATTTTTAATAAATGGTGCCATACTAACACTCCTAAACGTAGGTGAACAGAAAAAATCCGTTTTAGTGAAGATGGATTTTTTTGAAATAATCTTGCTTTTTTACACGCTTTATATTAGCTTTACTTGTATGTTTGTTTGTAACCGACTCCTTTGGGAGCGATTTTGACCCACTTCCAGACATACGAATGATTTGAAATTTGGCAGGTGTACATAATTCCGGTGACAATGCATTAAGAAATTTTTGTTTGAAAATAAAATAAAATGGCGGCTCCAATATGGCGGACGAGTGATTATGGTCCGATTCTATTCAAAATTGGTATGTGGGGGTTTTTGGGGTCGGAGATTATGTTTGTAACCGACTCCAGATTTCATTCAAACTTTGTAGATTAATCGAGGACCGATAACAATACACTAATTTGATAAGATTATTCCATTTTTTAATTTGCAAAATAGGATTTGTTAATTTATATAACTTTCATAAAAAACTAAATAAACACGCATTTATAAATAAACCAAACTAAAAAGTAGGAAATAAATAATAGTTTAAAACAACTAAAAAACACGCTTTTATAGAAAACCAAACTAAAAAAATAGAAAATTAGAAAAAAATTTATTTTATTTAAAAAAAAGCGTGGGGGGGTGCATGGTATCAATAATTATATAGTACATTACACACCTAGGGCAGTAAAGTAAGAAATGTCTCAGATCACAGGTAATTGTTGGCCGAGGCGATACCATGCACCCCACGCTTTTTTTTAAATAAATTTTTTTTTTTCTTATTTTCTATTTTTTTAGTTTGGTTTTCTATAAAAGCGTGTTTTTTAGTTTTTTTTAAACTATTATTTAATTCTTTAGGCCTGATATTATAATGTCAGTTCAAACTCCGAAAATTTATTTTCCATGTAAATAAATGTCATCGTCACTTGGCCTTATGGTGTTTCGTTTCGCTTCCTTCTAACCATACCTGACCTAGGGTTTAAGGTTTAAACTCGATGACGTCACTCAAGAGTTTAAACTGACATTATAATATCGGGCCTTAGAGTCAATTTCAAGTGATGTATCGGTTGAAAGGACCATAATTAAGGTACTTTCACTTCTTTATGCTTTTGAACTATTGGGCAACCTTCCCAATTTTCGACATTCAAATTACTCGAAGTTTTTCAAAAACTGTTGAATCCGACATAAATGTGACGTACAATTCATCTTCGCCAAATTTAGCGCCAACCTATTCAAAGGTCAAAATGACTTCAATATTACCCACCATAATGTTTGTTGGTATAATGTAGGCTTTATCTATCGTCACACAATTTTTTCTAGTTTTTTTTTAATAGATTTACCAAATATATATTTTAGTTTTAATTATACATATAAAATGAAAAAAAAAACTAAATGATAGCATTTCAAAGGTGTGATTTGGTGCCCTCTTGCACATAGAAGAGGACATAGGCTTCTCCACTTACAAGTTTGTACTCGTACCATATGCCTTAAGGTAGTACCGCCACGAGACAGTTTAATTATGAAATTATTAAAATTTGGCATACGTATTGTTTAACATGTGAACAGCACCTCTATAAAATTTTAACAAGTTTCACCATCCCAAACCCGCGATATATATATAATTGAATTTCACTCAATTAACACGTAACATATGGACCATGCATAGGCAAACAGCACATTATTAATTCTACCGTTAGAACTAAAATTAAGAAGTTTATGAAAAACGAGGAGGAGCTAGAGCAGGATATCACAGATATTGTGAAAAAAAATCAAAGTGATTGACCATCTAGTTTGACAGATATAATCAAAACTACTCTCGTTATTCAAAATAGTCTACGGGGAAGCGCACAGCCTAAATGGGGGGTTGTAGAAAAATGCGGATTGTGCCAGGGGACTTTTTAAAGAACACGAAAAAAAAATTCCTTCTCCTAGTTGACCCCATCGATTTTAACGATACCCCCCCAAAAAAGTTCTACAAAAAAAGAAGAAAAAAGTACTACAAAAAAAGTCCATTGAAGTTTTATCAAAAAACAATAATTTTTCCCATGACGTATGATTTCTAGTGAGGGGGGGGTCCGGGTCTGAATTATTTTTTTTGCTGTGCTTTTCGGGGACATCAATTTTTTGAGTCGATTGGGGGGGCAAGTGCTACCCTTAAAAATATTTTTTTTTTGCGTTTCAAATTGAAGTTTTTGAAATTTTTCGATTTCGTCAAAAATAATTTTCGAATTCAACTGTCTCGTGGCGGAACTACCTTGGTTGGTTGGTTTAAGGCTGACGAGCCAGAGACAGGGTTGGCACTTAGCTTCCCTTGACACTGCGACCAGCTGGGGTCTATTGTATCACTCTGTCGTCAGTGGTTCCTCATTCAAACAGGTTTGTGTCCCTAACTAGGTCTAGAAGCCCGTTGATAAGGTTCTTCGGACTCATGCCCGTTTCCGGGCCGATCTTTCCAAAGATTCTGTGTCGCCCACTACTTAGGGCGTCACAGTCGAAGATTGAAAGACAAGAGTTAGACCCGAGGCCTCCTCTTGTCTCTTGATGACAAGCCATTCTTCAGTATCTATCCCCATGTCCTGGGTTTTGATGAGCTGAAGAATCTTTTGGTTTCCATTTTACCAAATGGCTTTGGAATCCACTCTGTTTCCGGGAGTTTCTCAGTAGGTGTTCGACCATCTGCTGATCCCTCCTCGGTTGGGTTTACGGTTTCTGGTGCCGAGTGTGATTCAACTGGAATCTCCTCGACTTCCATACCCGCTATCGGTGTTGGGTCTTCTTCAACTGGAAGTTCCCCAAGGTTGTTTGTGTAGGGGAAAGGGTCGTCCACACCTGCGGTGCCCCCTGCGCAGGTGTAAGGCAGATTACTCTGGGAGGTCGCCATGTATCCCAGAGGCTCCGTTTTATACCTGACTGGCTCAGGTATCATCCATCCCTCGGCACGGGCCGCTTGACGCCTTGGATTAAGCCATGTTGTGGTGGCATTTGGTTTGAGATTGACTTAGAGATCCGCAGGTTTTGACCATTTCTGGTCATTCCCACTGGATTTTCCTTGTCAACCCCGTTATCCAGCGATACCACTTGGAGGTAGCCACCTAAGTTTCCGCAACCCATCTTCATCTCTCGTAGGAGGTGAACATGTGTTGACGCAAACTACTACCTTAATAAGAGTGCTTACAGTAAGCCGTGTTGTGACCGCTATGAGTTGTTCCACTACGGTTGGAAGAGCATACAAGTTGTAGCGACACAGACCTACGTTATCTGCTGCATAATTACCCATGTCTAATCCATCGAGAGGAAAATCAATGGTGACATTTAATTTTTCCCTAAATCTCTCCATTGGCGAAAATCGTTACAAGTGAATTACTAATATTTTGGGGAATTTAAATATAGATAATGACTGTGCATTTTCTCCTTTCCGTGCATTTTGAACAAGTTGGTTTCTCTTCGCCATCCCAAGTTTTTTCCCTAGTTAGCAAGATTAAACATTGTGACAGTATAGACTAGCCAGTTCTCTGTGGAATAGGGAGTGAAAGGTCCCAAAAGGGGTCAAAAGTAACAGAACAATGGCCACAGAAAGTACATTTCAACGTTGATTTTAGTTATCGACAATTTTTTGAGTTGTCCATTCTTAGATATCTTGACCAGACTCTTGTGCCTTCTCATGATCGCTCAAAGAAACAGTATTCAAAGAACTCGTATTCACCACCCTATCAGACGAATCTTTTTCTAGTTTCATGTTGAACCTTCACAAGGAAAAAAAATAAATTTCAAAGTTTAAAAATATTCTAATATAATCCCTTGAGATTCGAATTTTGGAAAATCCTTCTTTTTTACACGCTTTGTTTGTAACAGACTCCTTTGTACTTGATTTTTACCCACTTCCAGACGTCCGAATGATTTGAAATTTGGCAGGTGTACATAATTCCGGTGACAATGCATTAAGAAATTTTTGTGTGAAAAAAAACAAAATGGCGGCTCCAATATGGCGGACGAGTTTTGTGATTATTGTCCGATTCGCTTCAAAATTGGTAACTGAGGGTTTTCGTGGTCGGAGATTATGATTCTTTTGACAAAATTGAAAAATTCAAGATGGCGGCTCCAAAATCGTGAGCGAGTTTTGTGATTATGGTCCGGTTCTATTCAAAATTGGTATGTGTGGGTTTTTGGAGTCGGAGATTATGATTATTTTGTCAAAATTGAAAAATTCAAGATGGCGGCTCCAAAATGGTAGACGAGTTTTGTGATTATGGTCCGATTCTACTCAAAATTGGTATGTGGGGGTTTTGGAGTCGAATATTAGGATTATTTCGTGAAAATTGAAAAATTCAAGTTGGCGGCTCCAAAATGGTGGAAGAGTTTTGTGATTATGGTCCGATTCTATTCAAAATTGGTATGTGGGGGTTTTTGGAGTCGAATATTATGATTCTTTCGTGAAAATTGAAAAATTCAAGATGGCAGCTCACTGTATATATTGACGTTAAATTCTTTGAATGACTTCTAAAATCGAGATTTGACTATTAATACAGCTGTACACACTAATGATTTGGAAAATAATTACAGTTACTAATAGTAATCATGGAATTAATAGTAGATTAGAACAAATAATTGTTTAAAAAATTTAAAAAAACAGGCTTTTATAAATAAATCACACTAAAAAGTAAAAAATAAATAATAGTTTAAAAAAACTAAAAAACACGCTTTTTATAAAAAACCGAACTAAAAAATAAATAAATAATAGTTTAAAATCCGAAAACGCTTTTATAGAAAACCAAACTAAAAAAAATAGAAAATAAATTTGAATTAAGAATAGTGTAAAAAAATTTAATAAATATAAATTAATAATAATGTAAATAAGAAAAAAAAATATTTTATTTAAAAAAAAGCGTGGGGTGCTCAATCTTAAAATGCACCCCACGCTTTTTTAAAATAAAATAATTTTTTTTCTTATTTACATTATTAATAATTTATATTTATTAAAAAAAATTACACTATTCTTAATTCAAATTTATTAAAATTATTTCTCTATTTTTTTAGTTTGGTTTTCTATAAAAGCGTGTTTTTTAGTTTTTTTGAACTATTTATTTATTTTTTAGTTCGGTTTGTTATAAAAAGCGTGTTTTTTAGTTTTTTTAAACTATTATTTATTACTTACCTACCTTTGGAATGTAACCCCCATTCAAAATGTCATTCTCCTATTATTGATACACTTTGAGATAATATATCGACAAGAGTGCGAAATTCAGAAATGAAAAAAAATCTATTCTTAAACAGAAAAATAAAATAAAAATTTCGAATTTTGACGTATTTTTTAATTAATAATTTTATAGATAAAAGTTACTTAAATATTTAGAGGGTATTTTGAAAATAGTCCATGTCAGGTGGAGTTCTAAATAACTAAGTAGAAAAAATGAAGTCTGCTCCACAGTAAATGGCATTTATGCAGACTTAATTTAGAGGGTAGTTTCAACCCCTCAGGATCTTCTTAGTGGCTTTCTACATAATACAAATATTTTTTTCACTGTTAGAAAAGTAACTCTATGAAGATATATTTAGACTGTTCAATTTAAAAAAGTTTATAGTTTCCACGGGAATTGTGAAAGTCGAAAAGAACATGAGCCAACATTAACTTTAATTTGAATTGTTACATCTCTCTTATGAAGGGAGTCACGGTGTATCTTTAATAGAAAAACAATTTTATTTCCACCACAGTTTTTGCACGCAAGTCCTTAAAATATATATATATAAATCCGAAAGACATTTCAGACCGTAATCCAACAATATCAAGCCAAATTACCTGGTCTGTTGGTTGCGCCAATAATGAATACATTCTTTTTGGCCCCCATACCGTCCATCTCTGTCAGAATTTGATTTATAACCCTGTCTGCAGCACCACCAGCGTCACCTACATTGCCTCCTCTCGATTTCGCAATGGAATCCAATTCATCAAAGAACAGAACACAGGGAGCTGCAGATCTAGCCTGAGAAAAAATATTTAATTTTATCAAGATTTTCATTGAATCCAGATCGTATCTTAATAAGTGAATGGTTGTGTTGATTTTAAATCTTTCTTCCCTTGTACTCTTGATTTTTTTTTATTCTAGAGCCAAAACAAAAATTAAAACAATAGTTTTACCTCCTTTTCTATGAAAAGGTTCCCTCTTTCTAACAAATCCGTTTACAAATATTGTGTGTATTGTTAATAAACTATACTACAAGTATACGTTTCCAATAAGTTTAACTGATGGGAAAACTCAAAAGCATACTAATCATGTACATCTAATTTTACTACCACCCCCCTCTCTTTGACCTGTTTTCAAAGCACACGAAACAAAATTCAGTATACAGAGAAGTACATTTGGAAAAAATATATGTAGAATTATAAACATGTTATATTTAAATTTTTACTATTCTAAAGTGTTAATGTTCATTCTATAAAATGAAGCAGTTTAATCCCAAATGAGTAACTAAATAAAAAATGCTGGTATACTCACAATTCAATAGAAAATTAAAAACATTACCTTATCAAAGATATCCCTAACATTGGCTTCAGATTCACCGAACCACATAGTGAGCAGTTCAGGGCCTTTGACTGATATGAAGTTGGCCTGGCACTCATTTGCAATAGCCTTGGCCAAGAGGGTTTTACCGCAACCAGGCGGTCCATAGAAGAGTACCCCTCGGGAAGGCTGCATACCGAACTTGAGGAACTTGTCTGGATGTTCGACTGGGTACTGCACCAACTCTTGGAGTTCTTTTTTCACATTTTGCAAACCACCAATGTCCTCCCAATTAACGTTTGGTACTTCGACCACGGTTTCTCTGAGAGCACTGGGACTGCTTTTGGTCATGGCATAACGGAAGTTTTCCATTGTTACTGCAAGGGAGTTTAAGACTTCGGCGTCGATTTGATCGTCTTCCAAGTCAATGAGATCCATTTTTTCTCTGATCTGTTGCAGAGCAGCTTCAGAGCACAGTGAAGCCAAATCGGCACCTAACCAAAAAACAATTGTGGGTTGCAATTACAACATGAATAAATGGAGAAATCCATATCCAAGTTATGTTCAATCAGTACGGAAACTACTCTAGTACTCTATCCACTACAGTACCTGACATCCCAACTGAGCTTAAGTAAAAATTCTAATAAGATAACTTTTAAATCCTTCATGACGGAAACATTTTATTTGAAATATCTGATCTGAGAGCCTGCATATAGAAGAAAAATTTAAGACGAAAACATATTTGTTTTGTAAAAAGAAATAAGATTATTATAGATCCCTAGATGTCACGAGGCTTTTCAAAGACAATGAATTTCTCATGTATTTTGATCTTGAATTCAGACTAGATAATTTCCCCTACCAAAAAAAACTGCCGAGGTTATGCATTATGGTTTACATCATACTCTACTCACCCACATGTCCATGTGTCTCAGCAGCAATTTGTTCCAAGTCAACATCATCGGCCAATTTCATATTCTTAGTGTGAATACGTAAAACTTCCAGTCTGCCGGTGGCGTCTGGTATTCCAATATCGATTTCTCTATCGAACCTACCGAAACGGCGCAGAGCGGGATCAATTGAATTTGGTCTGTTGGTAGCCGCCATAACGATAACATGAGAGCTCTTCTTCATGCCGTCCATTAGGGTGAGCAGTTGCGAAACAATACGACGTTCCACTTCTCCATGTGTCTTCTCACGCTTGGGAGCTATAGCATCTAACTCATCAATGAAAATAATGGCCGGAGAGTTTTTATCGGCTTCCTCGAAAGCTTTACGCAAATTACTTTCAGATTCACCAGCTAGTTTGCTCATGATCTCAGGGCCATTGATCAAAAAAAAGAACGCCCCAGTTTCGTTGGCTACAGCACGAGCGATTAGAGTTTTACCCGTACCAGGAGGACCATAGAGCAAGATACCACGTGGTGGTTTCACTCCGATAGCCTTGAAAAGGCTAGGATGTCTCAGAGGCAACTCTACCATTTCCTTGATTTGGGCGAGTTGTTTCCTGCAGCCGCCAATATCATCGTATCCTACAGCATTCAAAGCTTCTTCCTCTTCTTCACGCTTGATCGGATCTCCATCACAATGGATCACTGTATCAGGAGCTACAATACAGTAAGGGGCGGGATCTGTTTCCACCACTTTGAATTCGATAGCTCTCATACCCCCTCGGACGATAAAGACATCATCTTTGTGGATGGGTCTGTATGCTTCCAAGAAATATGGTTTCAAGTAGACTTCAAAGAGGTTTCTGTAACAATGATAGTAATATTGGAGATTGTAATCTTTATTAGTCCTTTTAATTATTATTGAATAAGTCAAGTTTTTGTAAATAAAGGAGAAAGCATCAAAATAATCAATTGCAGAAGAAATAAACATATCAATTATTATTCGCTGTGTGCATTAGGCTGGAGGGGATAGATGAAACTATGACAGCGCCCATGGTGGCAGAAGTAGGTAATGATCCTGGTAATCACAAGCACAAGCTGAAAACTTTCAGTTTCTGAGGTCTCCCCGTTTATTAACAAATCACTTTAAAATATTTTACCATACTTCAGATGAATAAACATTATTATTATCGTAGTGCAACGGTCACGGTTGGGTAGTATAATTAGAACAATGAGCCCTCGCTATTGCTGTGTAGTCGATTGCAAAAATAGTACGTGTAAATTTTATACATTTCCAACTGCATCACAAAAACTGCAGCAAAGAGATAAGTGTTCGGTTATTCCAAGATACTTCAAACTCTAATTCCTGGATGTGAGGTTTTTATTCGATAAATATTTGAGATGTTTTCTATTTGATCGTCTAGAAGTGGATAGTAAAAATATTAACCAAGTTCCGTGGGACGGTGTTAGCCGATGATGACAAGCAAATAGCGACTTAAACTGCGAGTTCGGGAACGCCTGGACGGTGTTGTAAACTGATCAATCAGCCTTATGAACAGAGGACAGAGATACTATTGATGTCTTTCCGAGTTGTATTTCATACACGGCATTCTATCAGGACAAAGTACCTCGCAGAGGATTATTAATTTGACAATTATATGTGTTGGAGAGTGTTGAACGTGTTTGTATTATTTAGATACCGTTCAACGTTCTTACATCCTTGCAAGGGCAAAAGTGGGTTCCCATATTCAGGTACAATTGTGAACCTCATTCCTTTTCTGATTATTATATTATTTGAGAATTTCATTAAATAGTTTTGCGTTGAATCTGATGTTATTTAATGGTTTCCCGTCAGGTTAAAGCTAGCCAGGGTTATATAGGTGCTTTTTTTTATTTGTTAAACTACTTGGCTCCCTCACTTTTTTATGTTCTCAAGACCATATGAACTTGCGACTTTAATAAACTAACGAGCAAGCACATTACTTGCTGTACCTAAAAGTACACAGAAGTAGAATAGCATTACTTTATGATATTCAAAATATCATAACATACATGGATAACCTCCAAATGCGGTGAACTATCGTATCAATACACATATTTTTTATTATTTACTTACTTTTTTCTTTGACAGAAAAAAACTTCGATTCATCTGGAACTAGTAGTGAGCACAAAATTGTTACATCTTGGTAGATTATTTAGAAATTGTTAAAAAATTGAAATTGTTACAGAGTGAGTATTGGAAATAAAACAGGAAAACTTTAGCTATCGAGTCACTAGAGGGCAGTCTTGCACATAGCGAATATGGGGACAAGTGGACAATATGATCACATGTATACAAACATACATAAATAGGATAAAAACAGAAAACACATTGACTTTATACTTCTGAATTATAATCATTTAAATACTCCAAAAGTGGGTGTCTTTTTCAAAAGTAACAAGTTTTTTGTTTTTTTTTTACTTACTGGTAGTTTGTTAAAAAGTTTAATTCTCAAATGCATTGCATTATTTTCGTTAAGTTTGAGTCTATAATTACAAATCTCCAATACATTGTAATTTTTTTGGAAAGTGATTAAAATTCAAGGTTTTTAAAGATTTTAATTGTGTTATTGTATTGTAAGTAAGGTGAGAATATGCCAGACAACTATTACTAATTCTCTAAAAATCTCCTTACAGCTAGTTTGTCTGTTTACAGCCACCATAGAACGCACAGCTCTTTTCTATAGTTTAAAAACTCTTTCAATATCTTGAGGGCAGCCCTAGGAAATTATGATGGAATTATCTACTGAATTAGAGTGTGCATGATAAAAGCTGATCAGTACTGCTCTACTGACCACTTTGCTCAACTTATAAATACAGTAGCATGTAGAGTCCACTTTTTTGCAGATTTCTTTTATGTGTATTGACTAGTATAGTTTACTCTAGAAATTTTGTAGATTTGACTTGTTCAATAAGGGTATGTATTGTTCAACTTGATATGTAGAAGGTTTTTGTCATTAATCCTGGAATTGTTGGATTTCATGAGAGAGGTTTTATTTTCATTCAGAATCAGTCTATTAGACGTTATCCATTCACACGTGTCTGTCAGTTTTTCATTAACTTTGGCTACCTTTTTATTCGTATCTGAGACAGATATAAGCAATGTTATCATCCACAAATAGAATTGCATTTTGACTGCAAAAGTTTTTAATATAAATAATATATAGCACTGATTATGGGCTTAATTTTGACAATTTTTGAACTTTCTGGAAAAGCACCACTGGTGAAGGAAAGATTGATTATTTTCAGAGTGAAGTCTATCTGTCTGTCTGTCTGTACCAATCGAGCTGAAATTTGGTATAAAGATATAGTTTCTGCCCCGAATATGACCATTAATTTTTGACTGTCATCTGTCAAATGGAAGTGTCCCTATTAAAACTATAACGCACGGAACTTGACTTGCAATATGTCATTTGAGGGCACTTGAAAAACTGTATCCAGAACAGTCAAAATAATTTCTCCAACTCACATGTCAAAAATAAAAAATGGCAAATTTCAAAACTTTGCCATTCAATTATTCACAATCTCTTTGATGGATTAAAACTAAATTCGGCAGGGAGGAACACAACAAAAAAAAAACAAATTAACTCTGCAGTTGGACTTTCCATCGTTTCCCAGTCTAGCGCTACGAATGTTCAATTTTTATCCTGGGCGTTACCATCCGAGACGTCCGCTCACCCGGACATTGCCTAGGACGACCCATGTTTGGTGCAGGACCGCTCAATTAACTGGGGTCAAATATCTCACGTGGTCAATTGACTGTTGAATTGATCGATCAAATTGACTTCGTACAGCCCTAAAAATGTTTTATCAATGTTTTATTTCAAAATAACCCCATTCTCCCGAGGCCCGTACCAGTCAAATTCTGGGGTAATTTTTTTTTCAATAATTCAACTCTGAAGTTGCCATTTCCTGAAGAAAATTTATTTTTAAGATTATTAACTATATTCAATAATTCAATTTCATCTACTGATTGAAAAAAGTGTTTTCGCTCACAGTTTCTTATTATGGAAATATTGAATAAAATTGTTACTAATAATGTGATCCTCATTTATTGTACTATTGTATGTTCAATTCAATATTTAAATGTTGTCCTTTTATAATTCTTCAAGCAGTTTTGGATGTATTTTCAGAATTTGTTATCAATTCATCAATCTAAATTTTCCTTGCTGCACACTTGTCCTTTGAGAGGATATTATCAGTCTTTTTTGTGATCAATTTTTTCTCCTTATTGATTTTTAGTGTTTTTTGTTTTTATAAGGAAGGCCAAATCGAAATTATATTGCAGAGTAGAGTGTTCTTGACTTGTTCGAATTTATCACTCACATTTTCATATAAGTTGAGTTCTTCCCAATTTTCCTTTAATAATAGTTTACAGAAATATTCAATATTTGTAGGATTTCAAATAAGAACATTATGATTACTAATTATATTATCAATAAACGAAGAGGTGTAAGTTTTATCGAGTTTCAAGCATTTGTGCAAGCAGTTATTTAGAATAGAATACTTTATTTGCTCAAAATAACAAAAGATGTTTCAACATCTCCATGAAAATATTGTTTCTTGTTTGCTTATATGTAAGACCTTATTAAATAAAAGTACATTCATACATTTGTGACATATTAAATAACAGGAAAGACATTACAGTTGAAATCTTAGTACTGAGGAGAGATCGGCTTCTATGAATTTTTCAATGCTGTAGATGTTAAGTGCTAGAAGGATTTTCTTTATTTTCAATTTGAATGTTGTTGTTTTTAGACTCCTAATCAGCATTGGGAGTTTATTAAAGAGTTTAATAGATAAGTTAATAAAGCTTTTCTGAGTTAATGACAGTCCATGTCTATTTATGCTAGTTGGTTCTCTGATGGATGAAAAAAACCGAAACATCCCTATTTACATACAGTATCGGAAACAATTTATCTGGGGTATAGACAGAAATCTACACGAGCAACAAGGAACGCAATGATATGATAATACCACATAAACAAGAGAGACGTACTGCTGTGTGCCCCTCCTGTTACCCCACCCGACGCATTAACTGACCACGTGGCAATGCGACACAGCGACTTGACTCACTTGCCGAGCTGTGGTTGTGAAAACAAAAGCCCGTGACAATTATTACCTTTTGAAACATGCCGCCTATTTACACATTTATTTGTCTTTTCTTGTATATATTTGTTTTCTCTCCATTTAAGGAATAATTGTTTTTCTGTTAGAAATAAGTTTTTTGTTTTTATTCTTACAGAAATATCGTTTGCTTTTGTTTATGTTTAAGAGTTTTCTTTTGTTTTCGCGGCCACCACGGCACCAAAGATATTTTGATCTACCAGTCGTCCGACAGATTAAATTGAATCAATGATTCAGTTTAATTTGTTCAAATTATCTGATGTGAAATTATCGTCAATAAGTCTTCTTCATTGCAACGCACACATTCTCCCGACTGCTGCTGGTATGATACTGAAATACATACTGACTCTCCTATCTCTGTGTCGTGACGTCGATATCCCTTCCTCGAGCGAGTCGAGGAGAAATTGTAATGCTCCCTAAACATATAGCAAGCTATTCTTTACGCTCTCATGAAACCACCATACCCAAGATAAATACTTTTCGATACTGTATATACCACAAGCTCTTTAAAGAAACAAAATGTTTCTGTTTTTAAAATAAAGTGGATGTAAACCTAAGTGAATAGAACACTTTAAAAGAGATCGCAACCTCGTTGCAACTAATAAATCCAGAGATGGAGGTTCTTATATTTGTGACAAAATGTTATCCGGTCTATGAGGTGTCTGTACTTTTTAATACAGTGGATATTTGTATGTTGATGTAACTGCTAGAACATCAAGGTTTTCTACCTACAGCATTGCTTAATAGTTGCTCCCAGCAGAGTAGCCAGATCATCTATTTTTGGAGACTGTAAGTAACTTGACTCTGGTTTCTTGGCATCAACCTTGGGAAGATGAAGTATTGGTAATTGTTCCAATGCTGGCCCTATCACAACTGTTAATCATATTCTGAACCTAAGCAGTGCAATGAAGCTAATATCCATACATTACATTTTTGGCGTATATTGGCTTGCAACCGTTACACCTATTGAATATTTTCCTGGGTAACTATTATTTCTGTGGCAGAGCCAAACACTTCAGTTAACATTGATATGTTTATTGCTTATTGATTATGAAAGCCGAGGCGTTTCTTCTTTTGCAGAGAGAAGTCGCGAAAGAACTGTTTGAGAATTGTGACCGAGTTGAACTACGAATTATTACTGTGTGTTTGAACAATGTTGTGAGAGTATAGAACCGGTGAACTGAACTGATCATACTGGCTGATGTGTAGAACTTAGTGTACTGGACTCGAACTCAACTGAGTGATTTTAATGACGTTGGAACTTGCTTTTATGTCCCCATTAATTGTATCGATGTACTTTCCGATAATCCTGTCTGCTAATTGAAGGGGGATAAATGCCAGACATTACCTATTGGGGTGATTTAATGTTAATGATGAAATGGCGTAATTTGTTAATTTAGGGAAAAACCCGTACTTTTTGTTTACATTATGTGTATGATATAAAATATTTGAAATTCAAAAGTATATAAATGTACAAATTTAAAGGATAAGCTGAGCGATTTCCGATATGTCATCAATGAAAGTTTATTTGGTATTGATCATTTTCAATATTATTTTTTGTGTCAAATATTTTTGGCAAATCATTTTCAAACGTTCCGTTATGACAAATTTGAAATTTTCTTCGTGAATATTTCAAAGCAAATTCAGTAACTTGCCCTTCTTGAACATTTAACTAACATTTTTCACTATCAATGGGAGATAAAACGAAAAACTGCATAATTCAGCCCCACTTTGATTTATGTACAACCTTATTGTTATATCTCAGTTACAGAAACTACAAAACAAGAGGGAGAGAATATACTTTATTATCATAAGAAACCAAATTCTTGTTGACAAAGTTTGCTTACATCTAAAAGTTTTAAGATATGTTTAGTACATACTGGTCAATGATTAATAAAGTATGTGCATAACCTTCAAATACAATCGATTTACTCCCATTAATAGTATGCTGAATGCTCTGCAGATATTTTATTATCTAGTATAATTATCATTTTTAAAATTGTGAAGGTATTCAGCCACTCTTTTTAAAACTTTGAAGACGACATGAGATCATGCGGATTCAGCGTTTGTTTTTATATAGGACGGGCGCGGCATTAACGCACGAAATATTTTCACTCAGATGGTGTGAATCTCATCAGGACTCGTGTTATAATGCTAAATAAATGGTAGGCAATCAAGCGCCGACCCATCGACCAACTTATATGAGCCGAACCAAGATTTATTAATTAGGATGGTTTTTATGGGCATCAAAGTGAAAAAAATCAGAAAAATTAACATTGTTTATTATAAAAAAAAACATTTATTGTCCAAACAGGCGCTAGGCCCAATTACAGGACACAGTATACAATTTTAGTATGAAAGTGTGAAATATGTTACATGTTACAATAATAATAATAGTAGTAATACATTCATGGAACATTCCCCGAGAAAAGACAAGAAATGAGAGAGGAAAACAAAAACAACAAAGCGATCGAGATTTGATTAATTATTTGATTTTTAGTATGATATATAGTTATTGTTGCTTCGCAAACATAATGTTTCTGATCTCTTTTTTGAAAACGTGTAATGGTGTTGAATAAATGTCAACTTTGTGGCAGACTTGATTGTATTTATTACACATTGCAAATAAAGGAGATTTTAATAATATATTTGTTCTTGGTGTTGGTAAATAAAAACATTGTTCATTTCTACCGTTGATTCTTGGTACATGAAAGTCTAGTTGAGATAGTAGTTTGGGTGAGTTGACAAGACTGTTTACCAGTTTGTAAATAAATATGCAAGTGTAATATGTTCTTCGGTCCTCGAGAGAAAGAAAATTTAAATGCTTTAATAATATATTATTATCTATTCCCTGACTGGGGTAGACATCAAGTTTGTAAATGACGTATTTCATAAACTGTCATTGGACGGATTCGAGAGATTGATTGTGTGTAGCGTATATAGGTGACCAGACAAGACAGCCATACTCTAGGCAGGATCTGTCAAATGAATTGAAGAGAGTGATGAAACTTTCCATGTTTTTGAAGTCTTTACAGTTTCTAAATATAAGCCCTAACATTCTTTTTGCAGCAGATACACTTTTTTCTATGTGGAGTGCAAATGAAAGTTTGGTGTCAAAGTATACTCCCAAGTCTTTGCAATTATCGGTTTTTTCTAGTAAATGATTATTTATTGTATAATTGTGATCAAAAGTGATGTGTTTATTGGAAAAGGTGGAATATTTACATTTATTTAAATTGAGTGGTAATTTGTTCAAAAGGCACCAGATGGCTAATTTATCCAAATCGTTTTGTAGTATTTGACTGTCGTTAGGTGACTCTATAACACGAAAAACTTTCAGGTCATCGGCGAAAAATAGAATTTCACTATCCATACTCATTCCTATGTCATTGATGAACAGGGAGAACAGTAGAGGAGCCAGGTTGCTTCTCTGTGGTGCGCCACTGGTGGCATTGTATTCCTCAGATTCGTGTCCTCTATATTCAACAAATTGAGATCGATTTGTAAGATAAGAATATAAGAATTGTAGTAGACTTGAATCGAAACCAATTTCATTGAGTTTAGAAATAAGTATAGTGTAGTCCAACTTGTCAAAGGCCTTTGAAAAATCTGTATATATTGTGTCCACCTGGAGTTGATTTTCTAAGGCGCAACTTATAGTTTGTGTAAATGTTATTAGATTGGTAATAGTGGATCTTCTTGCGATAAAACCATGTTGCTCAGAAGTTATTATATTTTGAACCTTAGGAGAAATTCTATTATATATATACATATCTCAAAGCCCTTCGCAAAGTTACATAGCAGTGTGATGGGTCAAAAGTTTTTCATGTCATTTATCTCTCCTGTTTTAAAAATGGGAATAACTTTACTTTTTTTCCAAACCTGTGTAAATGTATTTGTCTTTAGTGCAGTATTGAAGATTAATTGGAGTGGCTTGGCTAGATTGTGAGCACAATCTTTGACTAAAAAGCTTGGGATTTTATCATAGCCACTGGTAAATTTATCTTTCAACTTTTTTAAAGCTAATACAACTTTGCTTTCATTCACGGAATTCATACTAATCACAGGTCTGTTTGAAATTGTTGTTTCGTTCATATCAAAAAGTATGTCAGAGGAGGTGTAGACGCTGCTGAAGAATTTTGCAAAGCCATTGACAATGTTTTTAGGATTGTTGTATTCTACATTATTAAAGTAAAGAATTCCGGGAATCCGAGAGTGACCTCTTTTATTGTCTATGAAAGACCAGAATTTCGAGGGATCTGTGATAATAGAGTTCTCAGAATCCTGCACGTATTGCGCATATGCAACTTTTATATCGTTTTTAATCTGTTTTCGTAAGGAGCAAAATTGACTTCTATGAGTATCTAAATTGAATCCTTTCAATTTCTGGAATATCTTATTTTCTTCTTTAATATTACGAATAATATTACTATTAAACCATGGTGGATATTTTCTTTGAAAGTTGGGTTGGCGTGAAATATGCCGATCAAATATCTCATACAACACAGAGTAAAAACCATCTAAAGCTGCATTTACATCTGAAATATTTTGTAGAAAGTTCCAGTCGGTGTCTATTAGATCTGAGTATAACCCAGGAAAATTAGCTTTCTTAAAGTTGTATTTAAATGTTTCTGTGTTGTATGAGACATCAGTGAGATGCTCGTTGAGGTCAACTGATAAATTCAGAGGAGGGTGATGTTTATCCTCTGGAACATATGGTGGAGTGTCTCTCTCAATGTGGCAATTCATGTTAGAGAATATCAAGTCCAATAATCGACCAGAGTCATTCAGAATCGTGTTATACTGTTTGATATCAAAGAAGTTCATGAATTGATTTATAGTGGCTAGCATTACATTATTTGCAAGTTCGGGGGAGTCTCTGGTAATGAAGTTGGGCTGATTAAAGTCACCAAGGATTAGTAAGTTAGTTCCATAGAGATATTCTAATGACTCAATGGTCTCAAGTAGGTTTCGAATTGCTCATGTTAGCTACAGGTGGTAACGTGAAATTACAAATACATGGATAGTCTTACGATTACAGATTACTTTAACACCAACTATGTCAATGCTGTAAAAGCGATCACGAAACTGCGTGAGATTAAGTTCAATTGCATCACAGTCATTGCGCACAGCCAGTAGAGTACCACCACCACGAGTTACATTGTTCGATGTCAGGTTACGATCACTTCTGAACACAAAGTAGTTATCTCCAAAAAGTTCGGAGTTGTTAATGTTAATAAGAAAGTAAAGAAACAAGAAAGGCATTACAAAGCATTACGAATACAATAGGCTATAGCATTACAAATATAATAGGATAACATATTTAGGCCTTAGTGCATTATGTGCATGGCTTTTCTCGTAATCGCCCATTTTCAATAAATAATATGACTTCTTCACTCGAATTATTGCTTCAACTGATCAGCACTACATAACTCAAGCACTTGAGAGGTCTATGCAGGTAGATGCTATCTACACAGACTTCTCAAAAGCTTTTGATAGGGTCAATCATAACTTACTGATTAAAAAATTATTTGCTATTGGTATCTCTGGTAAAATGCTAGAATGGATAAGCAGTTATCTAACTGGCCGTTCTCAATCAGTTAGAGAAAATAGTACAGTTTCAGAACCTTTTTTGTTGAAATCAGGTGTACCACAGGGATCCCACTGCGGGCCTTTGTTGTTCTGCCTCTTTATGAATGACATTAATTCAAATATTAATAATTCAAAATTCCTACTATTTTCCGACGATCTGAGAGAGTGCTCATGATGCCAATCTTCTTCAGAGTGATATAAATTGCATTTCCGATTGGTGTTACCTGTTAATTTTGATTACTTTTTAAATAATGAGATTTTGGAATGTAAACCAGAGTGTAAGGATTTGGGTATATTGTTAGATAGCAAGCTTTGTTTCAACAACCATGTTAACTCAGTATCTATAAAAGCTTTAAAAATGCTTGGCTTTATTGTGAGATCGTCAACTAACCTTTCTCCTTTCATCACAAAAATTGTATATTGCTCTTTAGTACGATCTATCCTAGAGTATAACACCATAATCTGGAGTCCCTACTACATTAAATATACACAAGTGGAAAATGTGCAGAATAAATTTCTAAGGACCATGGCTTTCAAACTAGGCCTAGTTGTAGGCAAATATAATTACAGGGAAGTGATGAATATATTAACTTTATCAAGTCTGGATGATAGACGAATAATTACATCATTAGTTTATCTTTACAAAATTATTTCTGGTATTAATGATTGTCCAGAAATTATCTCCCTCATATCTTTTAACGTTCCACATAGGTCCACTAGACAAATAAAATTATTCGTTACACCATATCATTCAACTAACTACGGTTACAACTCTCCTATGTCGAAAATGTTAAGACTGGGAAATAACTATTGTGATAAAATTGATTTCTTCTGTGATACTCCAAATATTTTCAAGAATCAAGTCTCTCGCGCATTGCTCATTTGAATGTAGTTCATTAGTTCATATTGTTAATTATATTTATTGTCATCATTGTCCTATATATTGCATATATCTATATCAAAAATTATATTTATTTAATTAAATTAAATTATAATATAATAGTATTAGTATACTTGTAGTAGTATAGTAGTATAGAATAAGATTTACTTGTTATAAAATTATTGTAAACAAAATTGGGGTTCACTCGTATATAGATAAATAAATAAATAAATAAATAAATACAGCCATCCTCAACGTGTTAAAACTTTATTACAACCAATAATGAAATCCATTAGCATCAAGACACAAAATAGTATTAGTGTTTCAATATTCATAGTTTCAAGCAAGAACTCTAAAACATATTAAAATGTAATCACTTATTATTTTGTGTCTGTGATTGAATGTGCTGGAACTGTACTTTATTATATATTTATTTTTACTTATTTATTAAAAATTATATGAACTTGTATTGATATTGATAATCTGATAGTGAAGCTACATGAACCTGTAATTACAACTCAAGGTTACTCCGATGATCAGATCCTTGTTTAGCTTGCTTGCTCAATAAGACAATATCTTGCTCAGAAATTTTGGTATTATTAAACTTCAGGATACCAACTACTTTTCCATAGCACAAATTATGGCTGTATCAATTTGTTTACACATTTGCTGAAGTTACGGTAATGCCCAATTGAAGTTTAAATATTCTTAATATGTCTAAATACAAATATGTTGTTGAAGGATATCTCTGAAACTTTGCACTTTTTTTATTATTAATTTGTATTTACTGTCAGAAGACATTACTATATCCATATATTCATTAATATGCTGTATTAATTTTATTTGTAACTAGTATTTTCCTTTAATCTATTCTCATTTGTAAAACTATCATAAATGAGGTAATCTGTACATATTGGTAAAATAAAAAAATGTGACTAAAAAACTATTTGAGGAATCAAATCAAAGAATGAAAAAATTAGAGCTTTGGAACAGTTTTAGTATTAAAAAGTATTAGTTAATGGTCATCTACCCTGGAGTGTCGTTCCAAAAACCGTTCTTTATGGACATTCAACTGCTGTACTGTTTATATGTTATGTAGCATGTGAAAATTTCATTAAAATCCGAGCTGTCCCCATTATCTTTACCTTTTCCTTTCTGATTAATTCATAGATGACTGGTGGCTGTAGCAACTGATGGTCTTTTCTTCGTTTCTATGGTCCACCCTAACCTCAATTTCAGATTTTTAGAAATTTTTTTGTTAAAAAGGTGGATGATTTTCAATGCTCCAAAGCAATTAAAGTATTTTTTCACGAATTTTTCTATACTTAACTAATTTACAATTACAATGATGAGATAACTATAACGTTAAATCAGAAATCTATACAATAAGAATAAATCTCGATTCTTTGTAAGCGCAAGACGTGAGAACGGCTGGACCGATTTGGCAATTTTTTTTTTGTTCTTAATAGCCCAAGGATGGTTGATGCGGGAAACAAAATTAGGAAAGTTGCCCAGAAATTGGAAACTATGTGTATAATATATAAGTAATTTGGCGGAGAAAAAGACTATAGAGTCATTTATTACCAAAGAGGAAATAGCTCATACGGTTACACTCTGGCCTACCAAGCAGAAGGTCACAGGAACGAATCCCAGACAATGTAACATTTTATTTTTATTTTATAAAAACAGCTCGACCGATTGGGCAAATTGTTTTTTTGAATATTTGAAAAACTCGATTCCTTCTTTTCAAGAGTTCATTGAACGAAGCAGTTTATCCAAATTGTTGGAAACATAGCTTCATCATTACAATATTCAAATCAGGAGACCATGAAAATATACAAAATTATCGAAGTGTGTACAACCAGTCATCTATTCCAAAATTATTTGACAGTTTAATTTCAGATCAACTCAAGTACTCGTGCAGAGAAAGATTGATTAATAATCAACATTGTTTCTCTCGAAATAAATCGACTGTCTCCAATCTTCTCATCTATGAACAAAAAATATTGAATGTCTTGGAAAGTATAGGTCAAATGAATGCCATATACACGGACTTTTCCCAAGGCATTTGATAGAGTAAATCCCCATATTTTGAGGGAGAAGATTGGAGATTTCAGTTTTTCGGAGCACCTGGTTAACTGGTTTGGTAGTTTTTTGACTGGTCATACACAACAGGTTAAAATCGGGGGATGCAAATCAAGCGATATATTAGTTATATCTGGAGTACCACAAGGTCACATTGTTCACCTCTGTTATTCAACATTTTTATTAATGATATCGGATTCTGTTTTGAAAACTGTGAATTTCTAATGTTTGCTGAATACCTGAAACTGTTCAGACTGATAAAATCATCTAATGATCAAATTTGTCTTCAGGCTGATCTTGATAAATTGTTAGATTGGTGTGCTACAAACAAATTGTTCCTCAATGTGAACAAATGCCACTTTATTACTTTCTTAAGAGTTGGTAGGAAATTTGATACCTCTTACTACTTAAATAATCATCGATTAAAGATTTGGGGGTAATTTTTTATGAACAGCTCAAATTTGTTGACCACATGAAATGTTCATAAAAGTACTTAGGTACCAATTAATTTCTTTGGACAATGATTGGTTGGTAAGTAACAGTAACAACTTGTCAAAGTATTACTTTTATTACAATTCACGCGACAAGCTTTTTGAAACCAAATAATTCAACAAAAAATAATTAAATCATTGTCAGCGATGACTTAAACTTATTTTATACGTTTTAGTACACGGCTTAAATAAAAGCTTGTCTTTAAAAAGGTTTTTTTTTAGTTATTTTATGTTTTGCTTTTTAGTTAGTTCGCCTTAATATGCTCATTTCTAATAGAGCATCGTTATTACAAGGTCTCTTCCCTGTAAGTTTTGAGCTGAAAGAAATCATGATCTCCGACCCCAAAAACTCCCACACACCAAATTTGAATAGAATCTGACCATAATCACAAAACTCGTCCGCCATCCTGAACTTGCCATCTTGAATTTATAGATTTTGACAAAAAATTCATAATCTCCGAATCTGAAAACACCCACATACCAATTTTGAATAAAATATGACCATAATCAGAAAACTCGTCCTCCATCTTGGGGCCATCATCTTAAATTTATAAATTTTGAGAAAACATTCAAAATATCCGACTGTGAAAACAGCCACATACAAATTTTGAATCGAACTGGACCATAATTACAAAACTCGTCCTTCATCTTGGAGCCGCCATTTTGAATATATGAATTTCGACAAAAAATTCATAATCTCCGACCCCGAAAATCCCCACATACCAATTTTGAATTAAATCGGACCATAATTACAAATCTCTTCCGCCAACTTGGAGCCGCCATTTCGTTTTTTTCTCTAACAAAATTCCATAATGGATTGTCACCGGAATTAAGAACACCTGCCAAATTTCAAATTGGACGACTAGAAGTCGGTCAAAATTAACTTGCAAGATTTGACCCTAACCAACGAACGAACTAACAAGTCAAACTAAATAAAAGCTTGTAAAATGAATGTGTTTGTGTAGGTAAGCTCAAACTAACGAAAAAACGGAATAATAGGATAACGGGATAATGGGAAAACGGGATAACAGGATATAACGGGATAACTGGAAAATGGGATAACGGAAAACGAGATAACTGGTCAACGGGATACTGCCAAAATTGGGTTAAAGGGAAAACGGGTTGCGGGCAGAGTCAAAGACATAACCTAGATGGAACAACACAAAAAAAACATAGGAAAAAAGAAATTCTATGCGAACGAATCTTTTCAGGAAAAAAAAATTAGGGAATATAGAAATTTGGACAGGACGACTTCTGTCAGGTGTCAGCTGTAAATAAGGAAATACACAAAATACTTGATTGAGAAGAAATAATCACTCATAAAAGTAAAGATGTTCTTTTAATGTCTTCTAGCAGATTATTGAAACTATCAAGCCCTCTGAAAAAAATAGAGTTTTGGGTTTGTGCAAATGTGATTTGAATATGGAAGTTATGTTATGGGGTCTTCTGCAATTTAAAATAATTCACATATATTTGAGTTTCTATAGACAAGCTCAATTCATTTTGATTTAGTAGGTACAAAATTGTAGAATAGTTAAGTGAAATGAGATAGCACAGGAATACAAGTGGTAACTACATCTGTTTTCTACTGGAAAAATTATCCGAATGCAACCATTTTAAAACTGAATAACATCCATCAACTTTTTTTATCAGTCCACCCTGTATGATCACAGAAGAGAAATGTGCAAAAAGGTTAAAATCTAGCAAAATTAAAGTTTTAAGGGTCACAGCTCAAAGCATGTAAGACTCAATGAGAGCCATTTTCTTCCAAATAGATGGCCCATTTAATGAAAATTGTTTCAATTTTCAATGAAATGTTCAAATCTTTGCAATTATGCTCAGAGATCAAATTTACAAAGATGCTCCTTAATAAGCCATTTAAAAGTTGTCTTGTCATCAAAATGACCAATGCATATAAAATAATGGGGACTTCCCCTATCAGATATGTAAATAGCAACTAATAGAGATAACAAATTTTATTTGATTTTAAGTCTTATTTTATGGATAAACAACAAAATTGATATGTAGGAAACATACAGGGAGCAAGTAAGGGATGGAACAAACTTGATAAAATCATAAAATCTTTATTAAACATGCCAATTTTTTTTATATCATCAATGTTGAGTTATGAGTTTATTATGGCAATCAAGTTTTATGAGAGTACCATTCAAAAGTTTTATTATTCCTAACAATGTAATGAAAATACAATAATAAACACAATGGAAAACTATTGTATGGCATGTCATTCACCTCTTGACAATATAATATGCAAGTCAATTCTGTAATTCTTGCAAAACTTTATTCAGTGTGAATTCAGTCAAATTTTGTTCTTAATGGACCTTTCCATTTAGGAAAAAAAAAATCCAAAACTTATATAGGTCGATTGTATTTCATTTGAAACGTCCAATTGACTTAGAATGCCATCATATATTTTTTATTTCGAAAAGATATTGCGGTTGAAAAAGTACCCGTGACGTCACGTTCATCGAAAACTACCCCCTCCATAATCCACGTTCAGAAACACGCATTACTGTTCTTGTCAAAAATATAGCTGACTGCTTGATATACACCATTAATATATAATTGAACTCTGTTTATTGATAGACTCATAAAAAAAAATCTCATTTCAACAACGGGTTTCTTTATTTAAAACATTCAAAGTTTCTGAACGGGCCTTCCTTTTGATGAAGACCGATCATTGGCAACACCGCAAATGTTACAGACAGTTCCCATGAAAATAATATTGAGATTTGAGGTTAACCATCAATGTTTATTTTTATCAACTTATTAATTTCTTAATATCATAAACGATTTGGTGTGTTTATAATGAAACAAGGCTTCGTAAAATTTGCCAAGGGTGGATTTACTCTTTTTATTTAAATAAATTTGAAAACGGTAAGCGATTTGTGTTAGGTATATAGCAAAAATAAATATCGAGATCATTTTCAACTGACTTATTCGCATCAAAAAAGTAAATCAACACATGTTATCTTTTTACAGATCTACCAGTGGTGATAATGCTGTTGGCTACATACAGTTGAAACGCCAAGAAAACGCCATCTGCAATGTGAAAGCAAAGCTCACACCGGAACATAAAATCCACAATTTTTTAAATAATTGTTTGGTGCAGGAAGACGAAGAAGCAATGTCCTAGAATGTCCGTGTTTAGACTGTTCGGCCTCTGAAGGTATGTGTATATTGAAAACTGGTATTTGAGCTTTTCTTTTTGAAATTCACCCCCTAAAGGGGTCAAATGAGGGTACATTTTTATATGGGGTTTCGGTTAGTTTTGAGTTAGGTCATGAACATTGGTGTTTTGGCTCTCTATTACAAATGAAGAATTCGTGTGTAACCTAACTTGAAAATTACTTTTGCTGTAAAATCAATTATGGCACCCAAACGAGATAATGGGAAACGGGAAGCCACAGGCATTATATATAAATATATATATATATTAATATTTGATTTTGTTTTCATGTTTCAGCACATGCACAGAATACAGAATATATCAAAGAACTGTGTAATCCCCGAGATCGCAAGCTCCTTGATTGGCCCAGTGGAGCATTTGCCAATGAAGGTGAGGATTATTTTATTTAGTTATTTCAAGTTTGTCAAAATTACTCCTAATATATTGGTTAAATGATACTTTATATCAAAATTGAACATGGGATACTTCACAACCTCTGGTTATTTCATAAGAAATATAAAGTGAAAATGCTTTTTTTTTTCTGATTTATATTTGAAACCACTTTGATTTTTCATTAAAAAAGTTATTGTTTATCCTTTGAAAAATATAAACATAACATCATTGATTTACACAAACATTGAAGTAAAAATGTCAACTGATTAATATAACATAGGTTATCGACTGAATTAATGAGTTGACATTTTAAATTAATGTTTGTGTAAGTCTGTGATGTTATGTTTATTTTTGTGCTAAGTCATCTATCACATTTTTACTATGTTCACTCGTTTATCTTTACTATGTATATTTTAGAGAGCTGAAGATGGAAAAATACTTTGCTGAAATGCATTGCTATTTTCTTTCCTAGAAATAAATGCTTCTTACTGTGGAGCAGACTTGATTTTTTCTACTAATTAATTAGAACTCCACCTGACATGGACTACTTTCATAATCTTTTTTTTTCATGTTCATCTAGCATCTGTACAGTTTACACAGAATGGATCAAGCAATGGATGAATTCTTCAAAATGAAGTGGGGATTTAAGCTTCTGTTGAACTTACCTTCATCCATTGGGGTATTCGCCGAATTATTTTTTCTGTGATTGTTTAGATATTATCAATCATAAATGCATTATACTGTGAATATATATGTAGGCTTTGTCTGTTTGTATTATAATATAAATAAATTCATATTCCGTACCTGTTAATGTTTCCTTCATGTGATGAGTCAAATATTTATTAAGTTTGAACTACTGAAAATATAATTAATAATTTAGAATGAATAGCCTTGAAATATGTTCATACAAATTTCGTAAATTTTTTGCAAAATTATTTACTTATTTCACACCAATTCTTTGTTGAGGGATACTAATTCAAAGGTAAAGACATTAACTAATCTATTTTTTACAAATACAGGCTTACATTTTCTATGGTAAAATTTTTCCCTATGGTTACAAAGCTATAGAAAAAAAAAATTGAAGATATTGGCATTCATGAAGAGAATGTGACAACAAACCTTAGAAAACTTTGACATAATACTGCACATTCTAGTTATTTAAAGTATTTTTGAATTTCAATCAATCAAAATAGAAGAAATGAATCTTATCGCAAAGTTGTTAAAGAATTCAATCAATCTGACCAAGTCATGGACAGACGCAACAGGATCAGAGGGTTTTTCAATTTCCAGACAATTAATAATTGAATTAACTTTCTTATAGCGAAGCTCTGAAAGGGATCGCAAATTTCTTTCAATTTCAGATATGTCAGGCCAATATATAAGCTCTTGTAAACAATTTGCCATCATAGGCACAGCTTTTGTGAAAATCTTGTGAACACTTGATTAACTCCAATCAAAGTCATCAGCCAATCGAGAGTATACATCCCCAACCCGTATCTTTTTTAAACTTATCAGAACATCCATATATTTAATTTCTTCAATTTTGGTAATGTATTTTACAATGTGGTAAACATTTTCAGGGAGCCCCAAATAAAATTACTCTACTTTTCTATAAGTGCAATAGATAAGCGCTGGCGCTGCTGTCCTTCGATATTTTTCACAATCAGGATTGGATGAAGACTGACTAGGAATATACTCAGAATTTTTTTTGGTGGTGCTATTTTGGTGAATCGGATAATGTACTAGCTTGGCTACTGCTAGGAGAAGAAGTATTCGAAACTCTTGAGTAAATATTTCCCATGGATGTAATGTCACTCAACACAGTTTTACTAGCTGAAGGAGTGATGTTTTCATTTGGTTTGGGTTTCTTCATCGTTGGTAGGTCATGTACCATGTACTTATGATGAAACATTGTCAGACCAATGTCGTTTCAGGTTGATATGTGGACAGACATCTTTCTTGAACATAAATTTGGATCCCGTTCTAGCATATTCCCAATTCATAGTATCTTCTTTCAGCTGGAACCAAAGAACAATATGTTTATAGGACTGGATATAAAATACAGTACTGATCGATGATTTTGCAAACTTGCATTGAGTGAAATTAAAGATCGTTCCTTGATGTACTCACCTGGAAATGTTCTGCACAAAAGCATATATTTCCGCTTTTTACAAAAGTTTGATTCACTTTCACTGGTGTTCAGACAACCGGGCACATTGCACTTTTTAGACATTTTCTTAGTTATTAAAATTAGAAAATAATTTCCGAAATTTTTCAATACCAAACATTCATGGAGAGCTTGTTCATTTGCAGCAGTTCTCTGCATATCTCGTGTCTCGTAGTCTCGTATCAGATATATGCAAGAAAAAGAGCTGAAGAGAGACAAACGATTGATAATATTCCATTCCGGGAGAAAACAAGAACCTATCAAAGTATCAAATAACAAATGTCATTACGTCACAATTCCATGATTCGCAACTCATACAACGATGCCAAATCAACTTTTAGTGAACGTGACGTCACGAATCCACTTTTTCCCGGATTATGGAAAAACTACCCATCAGAAAAAAAAATAAAAAAATCCCAAGTGATATTAGCACATATACTTTCTAATTACAGTGTTTTCTCATGGTGCATAAAAAGGTCCATTGTCTTTCAACACAAAAATAGTCTTCGGGAACTGCGTATGTATTATTAAGTTTTAATTACAAATATTAGTTGGTTTAAATTTTATTTACGAATTGAGAATATTGAATAAGCTTATGTGCATCAATATACAGGGCATGACTACACCTAGTCACAAGACTAAATCGTGTTTTCATAATTAATCTCTCGCAAAATGTCTATTCCACAAATATTTGATTAGTTTTGACCCAAACTTATGTGATTTAGGTTATTAAAGCTGTTTCCAGATAAAACAAGAATGTATAATGTTTCTTAGTAAAGGTAGAGGAATAAAATGGTATTTTCGATTTTTTTTTTAATCTGGTTCAAAATTGGGTACATGAGGTCCTTGTTGGATTCCAAACACATTTTCTCAATAATTTTTTTAGATATCTTGTCAATTTGACCCATTTTTAGGCACCACATCCAACTTTTTTTTAAATTCCCTCCTAATTTGAGGTCACGTGATATGAGTCGCAACTGATTTTTTTGTTGTCAGACATGCAGAAACGAACTGCAATTAGAGTTTTTCAGAAATTTCAATAACACATTTTTTTTCCCCATATGTAGCCAAATTTATGGCGGACACTGTATATATGTTATATATAAAAAATGTTTATTACCTATGCTACCCCTATTAAAACTAAATGCCTCAATAGGTAGTAAATTCATTTTGACGAAAATTACCTGGATGAGCAATAGAATGAATTTACTTTTTATACCAGTTTTTGGTGGAAATTTTTCAATGAAAGCAAGTTTACAGACTTACTACTGAACCACGCTGTTAACTGCCCCGTGATCTGTGTTACATCTCATATGCATCTAATACTAAATACACATGCAATGGGCCTCACTATCAATAGACTTAACACGTAAAGCCCTGCTATGAGCGAGAAAAAATCATACTGTTGGGACCGGAGTTTTTTTCTTCTTATAAGCCCTGATTTTATCAATGAAAATGTCAATACCATTGAATTTGCGCAAAAAAAACAATTTAATTTTTGAAAAAAAATTAGGTATTACATAGATGCCACCTGGTCTGGATAAAAAAAATAGGACCATTTGGACAGCATATCTCTAATGTAGTGATTCTTGTTTTTCTAAAACTCACAATGCTATAAAAATATTTAGTTGTCACGATTTTATTATTCAATCAATAATTGTAATTTCTGATAATAAACGATTATTTGCTAAAATAATGCAATTAAACACAAAAAGGGTAACTTTTTGTATATTGAAATTTTCGCAACCTGCAAACAGCGATGTACTCTTGGGACCAGGTGTTTTTATTTGCCATAATGTTAACATTGAAGCTTATTCAATGTTTCCCTACCTCCCAGTCCCAAGGCAATGTTGAAGTGGGGCATCAGTAAAATGCCATGCGGGCTTAATGTATTAAGATTAGTATAGTAAAAATGGTAGAAGTAGTCTATATTACTCAAAGTGGAGTGGATAGACAAAAAGAATCGATGGGGAGGAGATTCCAAGTCAATCTCCACAACAATATTCATGTACCTTTACTTTATCTCCAAAGTGTATGCATTTCTGAAGTTTAACAAATGTTACCATAAATATTTAAATAGACACAAAGGACAAATTTCGTCATCTACACTTTACATATATGTTATT